>CM061254.1:600000-779687 GCA_022605425.2 Hamiltosporidium tvaerminnensis | reverse complement strand
CCTAACCCTAACCCTAACCCTAACCCTAACCCTAACCCTAACCCTAACCCTAACCCCTAACCCTAACCCTAACCCTAACCCTAACCCTAACCCTAACCCTAACCCTAACCCTAACCCTAACCCTAACCCTAACCCTAACCCTAACCCTAACCCTAACCCTAACCCTAACCCTAACCCTTAACCCTAACCCTAACCCTAACCCTAACCCTAACCCTAACCCTAACCCTAACCCCTAACCCCTAACCCCTAACCCTAACCCTAACCCTAACCCTAACCCCTAACCCTAACCCTAACCCTAACCCTAACCCCTAACCCTAACCCTAACCCCTAACCCTAACCCTAACCCTAACCCTAACCCTAACCCTAACCCTAACCCTAACCCTAACCCTAACCCTAACCCTGTGTTAGTCATCAAAATATATCTTAGCGAGCATTTATTGGCTTCGGAGTGGATAGAGTAAGTGAAAATTTTGCATAATCTCGAAAGATTAAGTTCGAGCTATGTTCTACCTACAATCAAAACTTAGTAACAGATATGGGCAAACGCTACGCAAACCTTTTCCCTATTAAATATATCATATATACCTTATAAATGAAGGCCTTATAATGGGTATCGTAAGTGGTACAGATAGTGTGGTGGGGGTGCTGTCACATATGTTAAACTCAGAACTGCGGGAATGTCATCAAAAAAATTTATACTAATGACTGTGTAAAAAAGAGGTAATGATTTTAAATTATTCTATGTGTTAGTTTATACAGAAATATATTTTTTTTCCAAAACCGAGATAGTCTGTTATTATAAATTTGTAATATTGTTTTGTTATTTTCATTTACCGCTTATTTTTGTTTAAGTTATCTTTTCTTTTATATCTTGTTGTTCATTGTAAAAAAAAATTATTCTGATTTTGAAAGGTATGTATGGTACCATTTATCGAGCTATTAATTATTTAATGAAATAAATCTTATTAAACTGCACTGTTTTTTTTTTTAATTTCAATATCCAAAGTTTCTTTTATTTTACAAAGCAATTAAGAATTCACCATCATAACATATTATTCTTTTTTAAAACTATACGGTTTTTATTTATACAAAATACTTTTCTTACTTATAATTTGTATTCCATTTTATTTATCTACTGAGTTTCAGAAGAGTGCAATATAAGGCGTGTGAAATGTGATATTAATAACGCCAACAAATATTGCTTGGTTGTTCGATTCAATTCATTACACAATAATTTTTTTAAAAATTCAAAATTTAGATGTTTTATTAAAAAATATTATTTGGAATACTATGTACTTTCGCTAAAGGGATATGCATGGGATATAAATTTTAGTAAGTTTTTTTATTCATTTTTTTGATAACTTTGTCACTTCTTCTGTATTAAGTCATATATTTTGTTCTAAATTAAATTTATAACATATTAAAAACTTGATTTGTATGTTTATTACATACTTAAAATAATTTACTTGTTGTTATCATATATTTTTTAAGTTTAACTATAATATGTTGGCTTTTAATTAAAGAAAAATATATTTATATTGTAAACTCGTTATTTTACATCATTAGTGGTAGATTTTAGTTGCTTTTTTGTCACGTAAGTTTATATTTTGTATAAAATCTGTATAGTCTTTTCTATAATATAAACTAGTATATAGTTCGTATGTTATTTTTTATATGAAATTAGTATTGTTTATAGCTGCTATGATAAAGTATTTCTTTTTTTGCATAAAAAAATTGTACCATTTCAAATTTTATTTACAATTATCGAACTTTTATTCTTTTACGTGGAAAATTTTAGTTGGGTATTTATTTTATTAATGTTTTTTTAGTTTTGAATTTTCACTTGTATAGAGTCGGTTAAGATAAACCTTATTTTAATTCCATTTTTAATGTTTTTTTTCATATTTCTTGTTTTTTTATTCTAATTTTCTGTTTTAAATTGTTCCTATATTTTTTACATATTTCTTTTGTTATTCCTTTACCAAGTTATAGTGGTTGCTCATGCAGCAGTTTTTCTAATTATAAACCAATTCTGGCTATTTTAATCTTGTCTTTATTTAGTAAACTAATACTTTTTTCTGAATAAATTATCATTTTACTATACTTTTATGCAATTTATTAATTTCATGCTAATTTAATATTCATTTACCGTTAAATTCGTTGATTCATATCAATATGTTGTATTCGAATATACAACTAAGTATTTTCTCTTCTTCTATGATTTTTGAGTGTTAAGTCTAATAAACTTATAAAATTTACTATAATTGGAAGTTTTTGTGCGTAAGGTATTAAGTGCTTTTTTATGGTCATTTAGATTATTTAAACTATTTAAACCTTAAATGATTATCTTTAAATAATATTTTTTAATCTTAGTCATAATACGTTGTGTTTGACCTAAATATGGCCGTATTAAATTTTGTGAAATTGTTTTTAAAAGCCTTCAGTATATTGATTGAAACTTTGATCATATAGGGTATTCATACATAGCTTTGGATTTCCATATAACCTCATATTAGTTACCTTTCCTAAAATTGAGCAAATTGCTTTGTATTATATATGTATTGCTTGTTGGTTTAAAAAGAATATAGAGCTAATTAAAAGAATGATATAAATCTGAAAAGGTATTTAAATTTCACGTATAATACTTTCAAGAAAATTTTTTAAAAATTTAATACTATTGACTTCGTTGAAATAAAATGCTTTTATTTAGATTTATACAGACATTAAGTTATTTTTACTAAATCATACAATTATATTAGAGAATCTTGATACTTGATTCATCTCAATATATTCATATAAGAATTTCGTTTTAAACTATGAACTCATATTCGACCTATTTAAAACATAAATTTTTATATTTGTAAAGATATTACTTAGTTTTCCATTATTTTATATTTTTATTTGACCTATCTTGTAGTTTACTCTAATTATCTAAAGAATTAAATTTAAATAAATTGTATAGTACATTAAAATGTCTCGAACTGATAATCTTGTTCTTATTATACTACTTCAAAATTAAAACTACATTTCATTATCTGTTTTTATATTAATTGTTTGTTAATTTCAATGTTTTTAATTTATCTACCTTATTCAAATACAATTTACAACAATTTTATAAATGTTTAGATTAATGTTTTTTTTGGTTTTCTTTATCTTTAACTTTCTTATGAGTCATTACGGATTCACACAAAAAACAATTCAAATAAATAATAATTTAGATAATATTTTAATTTGGTATAAAGATTGAATGAATCTTTAATAAATATATTTCACTATAAGCTAAATTAATTTAAATCATTTTTAATATTTACTTTGCTAAATAGATATAAAGTTACGAACAATTATTTACATAATGAAGAAATATCTATACTAGTGGGAATTACAAGATATTATTATCATTTTGATATTTAAATATATTTTTAGATGGATATCAAAGCAAAAGGATTTAAACTTAGTCTTATAATTAATGGAAACAAGTAGTTATAATTCAAAAAATAAAATTTCTATGATTGTGTTCGTTGGTTAAGAGATTATACTATCAAAATTACGATTTGTCTACTTAAAATAAATAAAGAAAGATGATTGAATATTAAAAATTTCAAAACTATAAATATAGTTAAATTTTTAATATCGGGGCATCTTCTACTGTGGTACTCTTACTTTGTCTATGGGTATGGGATTATCTATCTCTTAGTAGTAATCCTCAAATGCCCTTGATATATCTCTTTTTCACCATACTAATGTAGAAGCAATGAAACACATGCCACAAATACTGAACGATTTCGTTCTTACTTTGAAATTCGCAGCTGAATGTACTTTTACTCTTACTATCTACGCTGATATGGTTTGTTAAAGGGCATATGTAAGATTATTTGCATAAGTTTTGACATAAATCCTAGGGTAGTAAACAACTAACTCGTTCGATCTCGTAAAACAGTCGAATATACCTTAATAAGTGAATTTATTCACTTATGAAAATGTTGATATATAATCGTATCAACATCAATACCTGTTTTACAGTATCTCTAAGGCAATAAGCTCGATAACGGGACAATATTGCCTATTTAGATGGAATATTTCCTAAAGGTATATACAGAAAGCATTTTTAGATTTAAAGACTTATAACACAATAGTGCCGCTTCTATATGAAACTAAATAAGAATCTCGAATTATCTATTTCTCCCTATCTTACTCCTAACCCTGCTCTTTGTGTATCTAACCCTCTCCTCATAGACTTCAAATCAACATCAAATATTGTATATGTCTTTGGAAAAACTAATTTTTGTTTAAATAAATGTGTTCGCCCTATCAATTATAAGAATTTTAATGAGTGGATCTATATGTTTTGGTATATTTCGCGCAATCGAGAAAATGGAATCAATTTATGCTAAAAAAATGTTATGTATATATCTAAACATAATTAAAAGTCTCAATATGTATTTTCTATGGACTTTGGTTGTAAAGTAAAATTGATCGATCAATGAATAACTTATTGTGTTTTAGAATTATAAAAAGCGATTTTTTACGCTAAAAAAAGTTATATCTTTGAAACTCTGGTAAATAGATAACATTACTAGCAACAGACGTTATGCGGTATTTCTACAGTTTTAAAAAAATATCCCTTCTATTGTATAGAATAGGCAATAAAATGCTTTGAAAATTAACAGAAATCAATGGCAAGCCTGCTTTGATATTTATAGATCTCTTTATAATACACAAATTAAAAGCATTTATTTTTTTTCTCGATCAGAAACCTACTAAAAAAATTATATAAAAATCAGTATTGCGTTAATCTATTATTTGGTTTAATTCATAAATAATATTATATATATTTTCTGTTGAAATAATAGCTTGATGGTACATGAATCGAATCAGTATTAAACATTCAAGCTTATAAAAACCAATATTTTGTATAGTTTTGAAACTTAGAAACGTTTAACATAGTATTCAGGGTACTATTGTATTCTCATCCTCCATTTGAAAATGTTAGGAAAATAGTTCGATAATTAAACTATTTTTTTTTTATAAATCAAAATTTTTTTGTAATAATTATATTGATTTAAATTTAATTAAGAGTTTCTAAAGTTTGAAACAAACTTAAGATACTTGTATTGTGTTTTTTATTTGTTTTTATATTTCAAATTTTTTGTTTATAATTTTCTTAGATTGTTATGATATATGTTGTAAATGAGTTCACATTATGCAAAATATGTCAATCCTATGAAATGTTCAGTAACAATTCTTAGGGATTTAAAAAAAATGCAAAATAAAGGCTGAAACCAGCGATCACAAGATACTGAAGATTATAAACCTGCTTATTTTCTGATCTGAGACTCTTTTCGCAAATGACACATTTAAAATTTAATTTCAGAAATATAATATGGTTAACAGCTTCTTTTTCCGCCATTTGTACAAACAGGATAAAAAATCATGTTTGTGATTATATAAAGCTATCTATAATTATATACTTGAAATAATAAATTACATATATAGAAGCAAAAGTAAAGAAAGCATCGAATGAATCAACATTTGATTATTCCATGTAAATCACTATGATTAACATTCTAATTTTTTTTAAATCGTATATTATATCTTTAGTGACTTCCTGGGAAAAGTTTAATTCATGATATTCGGCATTATTATGAAGAGGCAAATGGTAAATTTTTGTTAGGGAATTAAGAACAATTTTTTATGTGTATTTTTCTTACCGAATTGAATTAGAATTAGTAGGTCGAGGAAATGAAGAACAATATAATAAAAAAACAAAGCAAAACTGTGAATGAGAATCGAAAAATATTAATTGATAATATAAGCATTAAGACATATTTATAATGAATAATTTTACTTTAAAATTGGCTTCAAATTAAAAAAATATAAATACTAAGAATTTCAAACCAAGTATGAGATGAGATTTTGGCTTTTAATTGATTGCATTTGAACGAATATAAGACTCAACAGGGACTGGAAGGCTTAAACCATAACAAATTTATCTTATGTTGCTCAATTTCAAGTGAGATATAGCAAAAATAACCTACTGGTTAACTAGACAGACAAGACTATAACAATTTGATTTGGTTACTGTGAGCAGGTTTAGATTTAAATGGCTTTGGTTATAAAACTACATGTAAATATGATATAAAGAAGATTGATGTTCTTAATATAGCCAAGTTTTACCGAATCTCTGGCTTAATAAGGAATAATTGATTTTTTTTCAATGCTAAGACATCAAAATTATTTGCGTATACATGTTGTAATCGATGGATCTGTGCAAGAAAACATAATCAATAATTTTAAACTAAACATTATAACTCAATATCTTTATTTAAAAATATCACATCTTTTTACAATAGTGGCAAGTGTTATATTTGTTTTCATGACATTAACGCAGTTCTAGGTTTAACATAAATAACTGCTACCCCAACACTCCATCGGTAACCCCTGCGATACCTACGTCCCAAAGCCTTTCATCTATCAGGTGTGTAGAACCTAATTAATAGGCGAGGCAGTTGCCCGGTTTTCGTTAATATCCGTTGCATGGAGTGTGATCGAAGGCCGAAGCCCCCCTCCCTGAGCTCCCCCAAGACTATGCAGCATTCCCACTTACTCTACACTTTCTGAACCCAATAAACTTCTAACTAAGATATATTTCAAAGATTTACATGGGGTCCACCTAGACAGTGCAATGTCATACCAACAGGTATAACCTGCTACTTAGCTCTCCCGGCTTTTAATGGGTTTTATTTTTATATCTCCCAGGCGCTAAGTCTTCTAACCCGAGTGAGCAAGGCTAGGTTTCCATGCTTTTACATGGCGATTACCTACATGTTCAGCTGCGGTCTGCAATCTGGTTACATAAAAAACTACAAATAAATTCGTAGAAAAAGTTTCACCATTTATTAGACCTCTCCTCCTCATAACAACTCCCATGGAACAACCGAAGATGTAGTGTGGTTGTATTCCCACCAAAAATCCAAACAATGATCTCACACCAGTTTCACACACTCATTGCCAAGCAGAAAGTTTTTTATGTGGTTATCCTCCCTCCACCTATTATAACTCAAAAGGAACAAATTCTAAGTATTAATTCTAAAATATGAAAAATTTAATTACATTTTAATTTTTTTAAATCACTTAGTTTTGATATTGTTAAAATTCTTGTTGAGTTATTTTCTCTGTTTGTATATTAATTTTATTATTTTAAATTTTCATTTCGAAAATAAAAACTAAATTTTAACAATTTTAAATCGATTACATGTGCTTCTTTGTTTCTAATTTTAAACATGATTTTTTATTAATATAATATTATATTTATTGGTTATAATTATTTTGCAATTTAGGAATATGATACCTATATTGTAATGGAAAACTTAAAATATAATAGTACTGTGCATATAGAAAGATATAAAAAATTTATAGATTATATATATTATATTGCAATGTTTGAATAATAAATAATTACGGGTGTAAAAAGTATTATATGAATAGAATAATTAAATTCTATATCCTGGTATGTTTGAATGCATCTAATTCTATAAATACCATCTAAAGCAAATTTTTTTTACATATTCTAGGTTTAATTAATATATACAGTTTTTTAGCAAATAAAAAACAGATTTTTGTAAATATTGCAATCTTATAAAACGAATTTTTACTTCTAAAAAAACATTTTAGATATATTCAAACCAAATTAAAACGAAAAAATACGAATATATTAAATGAAATTTATTACGGTTTTTTTTTTAAAAAAATGTATAAATTTAATTAAAGAAATTCTTTTTCGAAGTCTTTAAGAAATGGAGGGATCATTTCTTATTTAAAGAAATCTATCATTGGTTAGGCATGTATTTCTTCCATAATATAGCAAATATGAAAGTCTTCAATTCTTATTTTCTCAGGCATAGAATGTTTTTGATTTCTTCCTTATATTTTTCCTTTAGTTTTTGTATAGATTATTTGCCTATAGCCTTTAAATTGAATCTAAACGCGCATCTTCTTGTTTTCTTGGATGGAATAGAATATAATGTTTTTGATGCATACTTCGACAAGGATGGTATATATGAACGTATTAATATGGAAAATACGGAAATTCTTGTTAAGTCGGAAACATCAAGACATATAGAAAAAGTAATTGTATTATATATAAATTACGAGGACGCATTCAAAGTTAGGTTTGAGTTTTTTGATTCCTATTTGAAACATAATATATTTATACAATCCCCAATATATCTCGATGAAATAATTTCAATGAAATTATTTTTGCTTTTTTTAAATTCTGTAACACGTTTTCATATTAGAAAACTTCAAAAAAGAATTAGCTTCTATCAGTTTATAGATATTTTACAATTTATTTCATTTCTTATTCCCAAAAAAGAAGGTGATTATTCAATTATTGTGTTCTGTTTACTAAAACGTGGAATATCTGGGCAACTTACGACTCATAAAATCGAAGCCTTGTGTTGCATCTGCAGAACAACTTTTAATGATATATTTTTAATACGCCTTTTAATACATTTTTTTGAAAGCTTGGAAATTGCTATGCTGTTTAAAAATAATGAAATTACACTAAAAAATAATAAGTTCGCAAGCTACAATTACGCTCAGCGTCGGCAGAACATAAGTTACTTTCAATCATTTGATTTAAGTATTGATATAAGCATTTTAAAACCATTACTTCGATATCTAAATAATAAAGATAGTATACGTGTATTTGATCTTTTGCTAACTATAAACAATATAACAATTATTACTCTTACAAATTATTACTTGGCAAATGATTTATATATCTGCCTATACGATTCTTCATGTGCTCGATGTAGTATTACAACAAGATTCTTTTCTCTTTTAAATGAAAGCATCTATAAAAATTATTTGAAAAAACTCGTGATGCATGATATTGAAGTTATGGAAGAAAATTACAAATTTTTGAACGATTTTCAAAATTTGGAAAGCTTAAATATTTCATATAAAACATTCAAGGAACATAGTTTTATTAGTATAAGTCATAGTTTTGGGAGATTGAAGGAATATAAAATTGTCAACACAAAGATATCTGCTGAGACTTTATGCTTAATTTTTAATTCAAATCTGGAAATTCTTGAGTTGAAGATGTCTGAAATAAGTTGTGATGGTTTTAACCTGGATTTTGAATATCCAATTTTTGCGAAATGCAACAAACTTTACATTTTTGAATGTAGATTTGATATATCTTTCCTTAAATTACTGTGGAAATTTTCTTCTTTAGAATGTATTTCAATCGTGGATTCTTTCTTTGGTGTTTCTAATAATTATCCTAAACCTGAAATTTCATTTTTTAAAAATTTAAAGAATGTAAGTATCAAAAATGTAAATTTATCTATTAGTAGATGTTTTTTTAGCAATTTACACGAATCCTGCGGGTTAAAGGTTTTAAATGTAGACATTGGCTTTCATTTACTCCCACATTTTATCAAATTACTTGCATCAAATATTGCAAACACAGTTGAGGAACTTTTTGTTTCTTCTAAAATGTTACATGAAACTGTATTTTCAAAGATATTGAAGTTTCCCAACCTGAAAATATTAGATCTTGTGGATTTTAAAATTCCAAAAGAATCCCTATTACAACTCTATTCAAGTCCGCCTTCTAAAACCATTGAGGTTTTTAGAATTTGTGATTATTCTATTCTCTCTAAAGAATATGGAATTTTCAGTAAAGTTTCAAATTTAAAGAGTTTGCACCTGCATTCATCTATATTATATTCGAAACTACATTTAATTTTCGGTACTCTTTCCCAGGATAGAATTATAGAATGTATACATATTGAAAATTCTAATGTTTCCGAATCTGATATCAGATACATTTCTACATTGAAAATACGTTCCTTGATATTGATAAACACGCAAAGCGGATTGTTAAAAGTATTTTATAATTTAAAAAATGAAATTATAAAAGAAACTTTGGTTAATTTAAATATAGCTTTTGAAGAGGACGCAACAATCGTTGAAAAAAATATTTTTCTGGACTTTTTTTTCGGTTTAAAGAGTCTAATTATAAATAATTATGAATGTATTTTATAGATATTCGGCTTTACATATCTTTTATGAATAAATTTATTGTGGTTTTTAGTATTTAATTTTGAAATTTAAATGTAAAATTTAAAAACATAAATCATTTTTAATTTTTCTGCCTATGTTTGCTGAGTGCTCGTTTAAATCGATTCAGAGGTTTATTTTTTTGGTTTAAGTATGCCTTAAAGGTCTGAATTTTTTTTCGTTTCCTATTCATTGCTTAAATTCATTATTTTTTCAATGTATATTTGCTTTTTAATCTATGATAAAATCCAAGAATATTTTTAATAAATATGTTATTTTGATGCGTTTAAGATACAATTTTATCCTTAAAATATATACTACTGTTTTGAAAAATTGCGATTTTTAAGTACAAATTCTTACTAACATTTATTTTCTCTTTTCGATTATAGAGTATTTTAAAATAGTAGCATTATATTAAACTAGAAATTTATTGAATGCGAGAAACTAATATCCGTCATCAAAGTAAATTGCTATATGTAAAAAGATATTTTTCTAATTTAATGCAGTGCGTGTAGCAGTACGCAAAATCAATTTAAAATTTGATAGAAGCATATGGGAAGCTTGTGTTAATCAAATATTACTTATAAGGTGACAAAACCTTGTTTAGTTTAAACGTGAATGTTTTCTTCTGTACGCCATGAAGTTTCTGATAAAGCAAAAGACTATTTATAATAGACGCAATTCTAATGACCAAAAATAAAATGAGCTTAATTTTAAAAAAATGATTTGCTTTAAATTAGAAATAAATATAAATTTGCAAAAATTGTTAAAAGAAGCCTAATTAATGAGTGGTTACGATTAAATTCTCTTTGAAATTTATATCTTAAATCGCACAAAGCTAGAAATAATTAGATATTCCCATTTTCTATTCCCCACAAGCTTAATATTAGAAAAACCACCCTACCTGATGACTAGTTATATTCTAAACCAAGTAATGAAATATATTCTGCTATGGAGAAGAAAAGCGTCAGCTTTGTAGTTAATAATGTAAAAAAGAGGTTTATCTACCAATTTGCAAAAAGAAATTTACAAGACTTAAAAATAAAAAATGATTGAGTTAGTTAAAATATATATCCATTTTCAAATTAAGATTTGATCAAGTTAATTAAACGAATCTAATTCGCTTTGTTATGAAAACTTTTAAATTTTTACGCGAAAATAAATTGAAAGCAAAATAAAAACAGAAGTACAAATTTTAATAATGATTTGATTTGAATATTTTCTAGTGAAATAACAATTAAATTACACTCATTCGAATCAGCGATTGCTTGAAAAAGTCTTTAAATTGTTAAAAACCAGAAAAATAGGAAGAAATTAATATTATTTAATGAGAAAGTCTTAATATAAATATATTTTAAATATGTTGTTTATATATTTGAAACTCCAGAATGAAATTTCTAAAGAACAGTTCGAAACATATCTTAAAAGGTTTTGATTCTCACGAGGAACTATGGATATAGTCTATAGATAGTAACATAAAGAAATTACTATTTTTTAATCTTAAAATGATTTTGTAAAACCAAAAACAAATAGAGTTGAATAAGGGGGCCAATATATTTAAAATAGACACCTAAATTCCACAATTCTTTTTAAAACTAACTGGCGTGAAGAAGAAGTATTGAGTCTATCTGAATACCATATCGGGAGTATTTTTTAGACTGTTCATGTTCAGAGGAAATTTATCTAAAAAAAAAAACTAAATTGATCTCCGAAAGTAGAAAGCCGATGAGGCAGTAGTTCAAGTGAAATTATTTGAATAAAAATGTAAAATAAAACTCAAATTTAAATTTTATATTTATTTCGACTATTTTTTTGCTATTTCCTTTGTTAAACTTATAAATCTAAATATTCAGCCTACTAAAAATATTGAAGGCATTGAATACTGACTATTTCCAATTGTAAAAATAAAGAAAATGTGATGCCTTATAATTTTTAGACTCTTTTATTATGTTTTTGTTTAATGTAATACTGCAATAATTCTTAAATTTTAAACAATTTTATTCTTCAAAATGTTTATATATTGTCTAAGAAATCACAATAATCATTTTAAAGTATCTTGGTTATTGCAAAATATAAAGTGTGCCTTTATCAGTAGAAAACGCGATTATTTTTTGGCCTATCATAATTCTTTATCAAAATAATATACCTTTTATGGTAATAAATCAATGTTATCTAAATTAAAGTTGATTTTGTCAAGATAAACTGATAATATCTATATAAATGTAAAAACCTCTGTACCCTATGAATAATCTAAATTCAAAAAGAATAATTTTGATTGTTTCTCTGATTGCATCTATAGCTGCACTTGCTATTATTGGATATTTTGTTTTTCGAAAGAAAAATGAAGAAGACGATAGTAAAAAAACAGAAAATAATACAACAAATACCGAGGAAAAAAGGCGGATTGGAAATAAAACAGGAGAAAAACCCAAAACAGAGGAACCGGAATCCGAGAAGTCTATTAAACCCAAAACAGAGGAATCAGAATCCGAAAAAATCATTAAACCGAAAAAACTACAAAAACCGGAGCATCAATTACCCGAAGAAGTTATAAAACAGCTCAAAGAAGAACAAAAGAAACATCAATTGAGTTCAAAGAAAGGTGAAGTGCCTCCTCAAGGATGATATTCTTTTTTTGATTGCTCCTCATCGGATTTATAATAAAATGTTTATTTCAATGATCGTGAGAACTTCTTATTTGTTTGAACAAAAGTTGCATGAGATTTTTATGAGAAATTAGAAACATGTTTTGTTAGTTTATAAAGATGATTTGAATCAATAAAATTTTTGATTTTTAATTTCATGTATAATCAGAGATATAATCTTCGGGGATTTAAAAATAAAATACTATTGTTTTTTTAATTAATTTTTAAACTCTTAATTTAAAATAAATAACGATTCGAATCAATTCATATTTTTTTATTTAAATAGTTACTTACTATTTCACTTCTATTTTTTAATTATTTAAGTAAATATGAAGTATGGTTTTTTTAGGCTAATGCTCTGAATATTTAAAAATGATTTTAGATTTATAAAAAAATATTGTGAGTTTTTGATATTGTTTAATCAAAATTAGGAAAATATTACGTAGGTAAATTCAAAATCAACTTGATTTTCGGTTTTGCATATTTGGTAATATAAAATATTTTATGTGTTTAGATTATAAATAAATGTATTTATTTACCAAATTTGTTCTTTCGCGAAGAAACGTTTCTATAAATGATGAATAAAATTTATTTTTCTAAGATATAGGAGTAGTCTCCTTTTTCACTTATAGATAATCATTTGAGAAATATATATATACTGCTTACATGGAAATGAATATTTTAAACTTTAAATTTCGAAATGGTTTTAATTTTTTCTAGGATATTTCAACCAATCGTATTTGTGAACACGGAGAATTATGTATGAATAACTTTTTAATATTTTGAATATAGTAAAGATTGTTTTCAGCCTCTTTGAGAAGCTTTTAGATTTAAATTTAGTTTTTGAGATGATTTTAAGCAAAACATTTTATTAAATATTATTGCTGAAACAATTTTTATTACTTATAAGATATTCTCAATTTTTACCTTCATAATTTAGCGGTGATTTAAGAGAAAAAAATGATTTAAAATCGTCTGTCTATAGAAGAATCGGTAAATCTTTGCCTTCATGTTTCAAATCTACAAGGTTTTTAAAATTTTAATTTTTATTTATTTAATGTTTATGTGAGCTGTTATTGATCTTATTATAAACCCACATGTTTTAGAATTTAAAATATGGCTAAGTAACCGTAACCTAAAGAAAAAAATTTTGTCCTTTTTTTTAAATTTAAACATATCTTTAATTTACTATACATAGTTAATTTTAATTTCCTAATAATTTTTTTATTTTATACACATTTAATCAGTAAAATGAAATTTCGAACTTTAGACTTAAATTTTTACAGATTTAGAAAATATATCGAATAGATTTCTTCATATAAAAATGATTTCTGGTTTATAATTTTTTTTACTATAAATATTTCTATAACGTTTAAACTTATTTTTCTGTTTTAAATGTGTTTAATCACAATTAATCAACAAATATTTTCATATGTACAATAAAATTCACGACTAATTTGTTCTGGTTTTCAAAAATATATATTATTATAGAAAACAGATTTTCATACTTATTTTGATCAGCTAGCCGTTAAGCTCGTTGAAATGAATTAAATTTTACATAAAAAGAAAAAATAAAAACGAATATATAAATTACTCTTCTTGGATTTCATTATATGTCCCATGATTTTCAAACCATTTCTATTATAATTTCTTATTCTCGTTTGATCTATTTGTTTGTATATTTCCTTAGGTATTTCATATCTGCTTTTTTAGTTTCCTTAAACATTTTCTAATAAACTTTCGGATGTAATTATAATTAGCCTATTTTTCTTCTTCTATTTTGTTTTGTTTTATATTTTCAGAAGCTTGGTATCATGTTTTTCTGAGTATTCTGTTAAGTGTGCTTTTTATTTTTATCCTATTCGGTTTTATTTTTCGTAAGAAATTATTCATAGTATGTGTTTTGGTTTTCTGAAATAACAATTTTTTTTCCGAGGCATGATCTATTTGTTAATTAAACATGTATATAGCTTAGTAGTTATTATCTTTAAAAATCTGTTAATTTAATTGTGTACAATAGTTTATTTATATAATTCTAAACAAAATAGATTCAAACAATTATTTTGAGGATCAGAATAAATTTACGAGAAAGAACCTTTTATCGTGAATTCTATTCCATAATTGCTTTTTTTTAGTAAAATTTATTTAAAAGAATTTTGGACGAAATAATTTAAATTTAATCTTACATTTATAAAGTAAAGGTCTAGATTTTATGTCATTCTTGTCATTTAATGCGATCTAGAAACATTTTTTAACAATAATTTATACGTATATTTTTTTATACTAATCAAACTTTCTAAATTATTTCATGTTCTACTTCTGGAGACAATTATAGGTTGGTAAGATTTATGAACAAACCATAAGAGTATAATTTCTATTCGCAACAAGAATATTGGTGCCTTACAGTTTTCAAACCAATTAAAAATTTTGAGGGCTTTAGTCGTCGTGAATTACTCGATTATATAATTGATATTAATATATAAATAAAGTAAATTGTCTTATAATCAATTATATTGAAAATAAAGCCTTGCTTTTTATAATACAAATATAGTAAAAACTTACTCATTAGTTGCATTTAAAATATCAGATAAATATTAGACTTACAAAAGAGACTTTTTTTATTCATTAATAGTTTTTTTATTGAAAAAGTAATTTTTTTAATATTTGTAATCTATAAATCTTTGATTTAATAATAAATTTTTATTGAAAATCTGCTTTCTTTCCTTTGGTTTCTTTGAACATTACCAATAAAAGTAAAAATAAAGTCATTATTATAGTTGCGTAGATAAAAAATACGAAATTTCCGATCCACGTATAAAAAAATGGAAAGGTTAGTGCGACAAAGAAACTTGACATCCAGTTTGAAGATACAGCGATAGCGTTTCCTGCACTTTTGTATTCTGATGGATATACTTCTGATGTTACGAACCAAGCCACAGGGCCTAATCCTATTGCAAACCCAGATATGAAAATAAATAACGATATAACTGGAACATGTCCTGAGCCTAGTATTGATAGGCCTGTTGATACTACCAAACAGCTTAAAAGAAGCATTATTTTTCTGCCGAACATATCTACGGTAAACATTGATACTGTTGTAGAAGCAAGTGAGACAAGACCTATTGAGATGGTGTATAGTCTTGCTTTTCCTGTGGCGGCTAATATTTCATTTGAAAAAAACAAAACACCGTTTATTCCTGTGAGTTGTTGTCCCATATGAATTATTGTTGAAAGAAATAAAGATTTTCTAGCTTTTTTTTCTGCAAATAATTGTGCGATTGAGACATTTTCTTCGGCAGAATTTTTCATCACTGGATTTTGTATAAAAAATAGAAAAATAAAAGAAAGAATAGAAATTGCAATTAAAATTGAAATAGTGATTCTCCATGTGTGAACTGTAGAAAACAGGAACGATAGTATTTGTCCACCTAGTACACCAAATATTATAAAAAACTGATGTGCTGATGATATCAATCCACGTATTTTATCAGGGGAGATTTCTCCAAGATATAACGGTACAACTGCACAAGCTACACCTGCTCCCATTCCAATTAAAAATCTACCCAAAATCAGATAAAAAATATTCTGAACACAAAATATCATCGAAAAACCGCTCAAATATAAAATATTGTTCAAAATTAATATATTTTTTCTTGAAAGTGGAATTAAATTTACCAAAAAATTAGATGCAAGTGCTCCAATACATATGATTGAAACTATAATTGACCATTCAGAATCTGTAACTTTTACGTGTGATTTGAACAATCCATCTTCAATACTTTCTGATCCATTTTTAAATACTTCAGACAAGGAATCTAAAGATGTCATATTTAAACCAAAAAGCCAAGAACCACTACAACTTAAAACTGTAGAATATATTAAACTTGCATTTATCGATTCTTTATTTTCACTTCCGCTATCCTTCATAAAATACAATCATTGTATTCTTAAATATGTTCCTGTAACCAATCAGATCACATTTTTCTTTGAATAGACTTTTTGTAATTCTAATCAATTTTTTTATCTCAATTTTTATTGGTCAGCTTTTTATTTCGTAATCTGATATGTTATTTATTTTTGAAATTACGAAAACGGTTTTAAATTTGTTTTTAATAGATTTCCTGATTTGCTTTTATTACTTTTGTCCTATTTACTTAGTAAAGTAGATTTATTTAAAGTTTTATGTTTTTAACAAAATATGTTTTGTTGCCAAAAATAAATTTAACTTTCTTGTAAACTTTTTAAGTCTTCTATTATTTTTAAATATTTTACTTTGCTTCCACTAAATTTAAAGAAGAATTTCTAGAATTTTTCTATAATTTTTTTATAATTTGTTAAAATAGAAAAATTACAAAGAAAAACTTTTATTTAAAATTATCAAAAAAAATTAAAAAAATTACAAGAATTACAAGAATTAAAAAAATTAAAAAAATTATAAAAATTATAAAAATTACAAAAATTATAAAGAAGAACTTTTGTTTAAAAATTTGTTTCAATTATGAAACTTTAAATTTTAAGTTTTTTCTATTTTAACAAATTATAAAAATATTTCCTTTTTTTATTTAAAATAAAAATAAAATTCTCCTTTTTTATAAAAAAAAATAGAAAAATATTTTGCATGAAAAGAATAAGAAATAAAAAATTTGAAACTTCAGCTGCATATTATGTATATGATGAGAAAGAAATCGATATAAATTACATCCAAGATTATATTCCACCTTCTATTTCAACTGGAATGGAAGCAGAAGAAGAGAAAGAAATACATTTAAAAGAAATAATTTCTGGTAAAAAAGAAAAAATACCAATTCCTTTAATAGAATATACAGAAAATAAAGAAGAAGAAAATTTATTTAAAAGAGGAAAAGAATATATCAAATATACTGAAGATGTACCAAATGAATATATTTTAGATGATGAAGATATAGAATTTTGTAAAATTAATAATATTCCAGATACAGAACTAATAAAGAGATATTCTTCTGGTTCAGAAGATTTTATCATTAATTATTTACAACCAGCTATGCTTAAATTTAATGATGATTCTTCTTTCAATCCTTATGTCTGTTTTAGAAAACAAATTATCAAAACAGGAAGAAGAACAAGAAGAAGTGAAATAAGTTGTATTGATAAAATGAAGAGGCTTCATTCTGAATTCACTATCATAAATAATATTTATAATTCATCTTTAAATATGCTTGAGACAGAATCAGATTTATACAAAACGAAATATCAAATACTTTCAACTGCTACAAAAGCTATGCTAGGAACTTCTTCTAAAAAAAGAAAATCTATTTATAGAAGTGTTCTTGGTATTCAAAAACCCACAAAATTTATTCCATTTTACAAAAAATTATTAAATTTTGATAATTTATTATTTGACCGTAAAAAAATACAAGAATATAAAACAATGATTTTTGGATCTGAAAAAAATATAGAAAAGATGGATTTAGACGATGAAGTTAATTTTATTTTACAACGGAAACAAAATAATTTTATAAGCAAATTAGTAAATAAATTTTTATAAATAAATTTCTATTTAAATAAATTTTTGTTAGACAAATAAAATATAATATTAAAATGTAAATAAATTTTTATAAATAAATTTCTATTTAAATAAATTTTTGTTAGACAAATAAAATATAATATTAAAATGTAAATAAATTTTTATAAATAAATTTCTATTTAAACAAATTTTTGTTGAACAACTAAAATTAAAATTCTGGGTTAAAATATTTATTACATGTTTTCTTCTACCTCTTCAACCACACTAAAATTAAATATTGGAATATAAATAAATTTATAAGAATTTAATAGGGGGGTATTAAAAGTAATTTGTTTAATTTTTTTCTTTATTTTTAATCCAAATTTCTCTTTGATTTTTAAATTTAATTCTTTTTTTAGACTTAAATTTCCTATTTCTAATATTTGTATTTCTGATATTTTGTATTTGTAATATATTCTACTTCTAATATTTTCTATTTCTAATATTTGTATTTCTAATTTTATTTTTTTTTAAAATAAAAATATATTTTTTATTCTGTTTGTTCAACCCTTAATGTGGATAAGAAAAAAATCTAGAAAATATAATAAATATTACTTTTATAACGAAGATACCGGTGAAAGTATTTGGAAGCATCCAAAAACAAATTTTAAAATTTATCATATTTTAATAAAACATGAAAATTCAAGGAAACCAAATAATGATTATACGTATGAAATGGCGGTAGAAAAAATAAACGAAATTATAAATATTTTAGAAGAAAATAGGAATATTTTGGATTTTTTATCTTTTTTTATGAAAATAGCAGAAGAAAACAGTATGTGTTCTTCTTTTAAACGAGGAGGATATCTTGGTACAATTTGTAAAAATGAAATGTTAAAAGAATTTGAAGATGTGGCTTTATCTTTAGGAGAGGACGAATTTAAAGGACCCGTGTCTACAGATTCTGGTCTTCATATAATTTACCGATCAAATAATAATTAATTTTTATAAAAATAAAGTTTTTAAAACTTTTAAGAATCACTAAATCTTCTGAGCAAAATAATAATTAATTTTCTATTAATTCTTATAAAAATAGTTTTTAAAACTTTTAAGATTTACGATTTACAACCCATTTATTACTTCAAAAATTTCTTTTCCAATTTTACTTTCAACAGTTTCATTAAAAGAATCTTTGTTTGATATTTTTATTGAAAGTTTTCCAAATTGTGAAAATTCTATTTTGATTGTATCTTTAATTTGAATATCTTTTGGAGAAATATTTTTAAACGGTTGTACTTCTAAGCTATATGGCTTTGAACCTAGAAGAGTTATTTTAAACCAACCCTTACTTGTAATTGAACAATTTTCTTTAAATTTAAGATTTTGAACAGCATTTATAAAATTACTCAGTGAAACTACGGAATCTTTAGATGAACCTCCGTACGTTTTCGTTATTTTTAAAAATTTATTTTTACTTTCTTCGTCTTTCTTATCCTTATTTGTATCTTCATCCTTATCTTTTGGTTTATCAGCTTTGTTTTCTTTATTTTTTGTACAGTTTGCTCCTTCTGATGTTCCTTCTTTATTACTCATGGCTGCGTCTTTTTCTCCCACTGTTGCATCATCTATGGCCTCATTGTCTTCTTCTTTACCCCCTTCTTTACTTCCTTCTTTTACTCCCGCCTCTTCATCTTCTTTACTTTCTCCTTTTTTCTTGTTCTCTTCTTCTGCTATTCTTTTCTTTTCTTTTTCAGCATCTTCTTCTGAAATACATGTACATTGTATTTCAAATGGTTTGCTATCTTCTTGTATAATACGAGCAGCTTTCTTTGTATTTACTTTAAATCCATAAATAATCAAATTAATTATAATATTTCCATATTCGTATCTCATTTAAAGAAAAAAATCCAGAACAAATATAATTTAGTAAAAAACCAATTAAATTTCTGTAATCAAAGGAGTTCAAAAATAGCGAATAAAATTTATAATTTTTTATTTTTTTCTTTTTTATAATTTGTTCATCAAAAATATGTTTTTTTTCTTTTTTAAAATGTCATTTTTATTTGTAATTTAAATTTATAAAATAATTGTTTATATTTAATTATTTTGGTAATAAATAATATTAGTCGTTAATTTATATTTAATAAAATTCTGGGTTAAAATGTTTTTACGATTTTTAAGCATTTTCTTCTCCATTACTCTTTAATTTATATTTAATAAAATTCCAGGTTAAAATGTTTTTACGATTTTTAAGCATTTTCTTCTCCATTACTCTTTAATTTATATTTAATAAAATTAAATTAAATTATTAAATTCTGTATTTTTTCTAATAAAAGTGTTTTTAGATTGAAAATAAATTTAGTTGTTCAAAAATCTTATAAAAAAATATTAAATTCTGTATTTTTTCTTAAAAGAATTTTTGGATTGGGAAAAAAAAATAATTTCTTTATGTTTTTTATAAAAAATATTAAATTCAATTTTCTACTCATAGATAGTATTTGTTGTTTAATTCTTTATTTTGTGATTCCTTTTTTTTAATTCTTTATTTTTAATTCTTTATTTTATGATTCCTTATTTTTAATTCTTTTTATTTAATTCTTTTTTTTAATTCTTTTTATTTAATTTTTTATTTAATTCTTTATTTTTAAATTTTTTATTTTTTTTAAAGTTTGTTTCTCAAATTTTAGTATCTCACAAAACATCTTTTCTTTATTTCTCTTTCTTGATACAAATTAAATTTTAAATTAAACGTTCAATTTATGATTAAACTAAAATATTACAGTGATCAAATTCCCCATGAAAAAAAATACTGGAATTATTGCTTCTTCGTTCCTTTTACTTTTAATGGTATCTTGTTTATTTTATTCAAGCTACATAACTTTTATAAAGAAATTTCCAATAACTAAAAAAAAAATAGAAAAACAATTATTTCAAACTTTGACACATTATTTGGCAGAAAAAGAAAATGTGGATATTTCGTTAAAAGAATCGGATTATTCTTCTTCGAGATATAAAATGGTGCTTTTTAATGTCACTCCATTGCATTTTATATGTATAATAGATAATAAAAAACTTATATCTGTGGATAGAAATGTTTTTGCCAATCACTATAACAATGATCAGGATGGCTGCAAAAATTCTGAATTTATGCAAATTATTTCAAAAATATTCTATATTTGCGGTTTTTTTTGTTTTGGGCACTTTACTTTTGAAAGAGTAGATGATCTTGTTTTATTTAACGATATTGTAATAGAAAACGCTGGTCCTGACTTCTTTAGAATACTTTGTTTTTTGCATAAATCGATTAAAAAATAGGTTTACTTTGTTTGTATTATTTATTTTAGTATGTTTGTTGTTTAATTTTTATAAAATAATAATCTTAGCATGAATATATCGAAAGATTGAAAGAAATTTGAGATTTATTGATGTGTTTTGGATTATGAAGTATAAAACATTAAGAAGATGCATTAAATTGTTATGTCCTTCTTTTAAATATATTTTATATAGAAAAATATTAAAATCTAGAATTTTGCAAATTTGTAAAATATTTACTACAACATCAATAGGCGTAAGAGGAACGGAATATGTAAGCAAATAAAATATTTAGCAACTTTCTTTCGAAAATACATATGTAAGAATATATCTTACATTCCAGCTAAATGGGTTTCAAGTTTATATTTCAATTAAGATTTGATTCTAAAAATGATTTAGTTCTTGACTTTGAAGATATTAGGCCTTTTAAGTTTGGTATTTTCTAACATTTTTTTATAGAGTGAATGTGTTGCATGATTTTGAACTTTTCTTTTTTCGGGCTCAAACTGGTGGTTTCAATTTACTAATACTTCTGTGCATGGCTGTGGATTACATAAATTTTTATTAAATTAATATAAATTGAGGTTTATAAATACAAATATGAAATCATATGTTGAATAAATCTTTAAAACAAACTAAGAAAATTAGAAGAAACGTCATAATAAATCAAATGTAAGAATTCACAATAAATCATCTAATTTATCTCAAATGCAATTAATTTAATAAAATAATATAAATCTGAGTTATATTTACCCTTCATAACTCGCTTCATATTTTTTTAACCGAAGGATATGAAATCAATCTTTCTGGCAACTAAACCCGTATCTTATTTATAAGGTAGTGTTGAGATAATCCCTTATGTGATGATTTTTCATGGAATTGTAACAAAATACCATAAAATGTACCTTAAAAAATATTCTTATATCCGTAAGAATATAAACATTTATACAGTCTATAATACTCAAAAAAACAGTCGAAACCATTTCCTTTGATCGAAAATAAAATTATTAAAACCATTATGATGTCCTATGAGTTATAAAATTCCATACGCAACACACATCTTTTATTCTTCGAATACCAAATGACAATAGAATTTTTTAAAAAATCAAAATTTATTGAAATTTTCTTGGGAATAAAAGAGCCAAAAAAATTACATCGATTCAAAATAGGCCGAATGGTACATAAGAAACGTTATACAAAATAAAAAGAAAATGGCTTATAAAACAACTAAGGACATAATCATTATATGTACTGATAAAAAGAGGAGCACCTTCTTTTGTGAATAATATATATTTAGTTACTAAATCATATATATTATCATCATCTCAGCAGTATTATTTAGATTTTGTTTTTATATTTTTTAAAAAATTGATTTTAATAAATTTAAATGAAACTTTAAGATTTGACTTACAATTTATCAGAAATTTTTTTTTAGATCATTAAAGTTATTAAAATCAAAATATTTAATATAATTCGTTCTTTTTAAATAAATAATAAGCTTATTAAAGAAATCTAATAAAGCCTAGATAAAGATAAATTCATTTAACCCAATTATTACACTAAATTAAATTTAATTTGTTTTTCTTGGTTTTTTAAAAAAAAATATTTTTTACTTAAAAATTACATTTATAAAGTAAAGCTTTACATTCTTCTTTATTGAGAAATGGTATTTCCTTTAATAATTTTTTGTCAGAAAATACGAGTTTTTTTACTTAAAAATTACATTTATAAAGTAAAGCTTTACATTCTTCTTTATTGAGAAATTGTATTTCCTTTAATAATTTTTTGTCAGGAAATACGAGTTTTTTTACTTAAAAATTACATTTATAAAGTAAAGCTTTACATTCTTCTTTATTGAGAAATTGTATTTCCTTTAATAATTTTTTGTCAGAAAATACGAGTTTTTTTACTTAAAAATTACATTTATAAAGTAAAGCTTTACATTCTTCTTTATTGAGAAATGGTATTTCCTTTAATAATTTTCTGTCAGAAAATACGAGTTTTTTTACTGAAAAAATACCAATAAAAATACCATTTTTTCTTGTAAAAAAATAATTTCTTTTTTGAAACATAAATTTATTTTTGTTGCATTTTCTGTTACACAGTTTTATAATATAAATTATTACAAAAAAAGAAAAACAGATCCCTTATGTCTTTTCTGAAAAACCTAGCAATGCTTTTTAGATTGGTTGGTGACATTTGTCACGTCTATTCAATGATAATATTGGCACAGAAAATAAAAAAAACAAGATCTTGTAGTGGATTATCATATAAAACACAATATTTATTTGGTATTGTGTTTTATGCTCGATATATTGATTTGTTCAAGAATATTTTTTATTTTGATTCTTTTTTAAGAGTTTATAACAATATTATGAAAATTTTATATTTAAGTTTTCAATCTGTTATAATATATCTTATAAGATTCAAATATTTTTATTCTATTGATAAATCACTGGACAATGTTGATATTAGAATTTTATTAATTCCTTCTGCTATTCTTGCATTTCCTTTTAAACCAAAAACATTTTCTTTTTTAGGATTTTTTGTTGAATATTTTTGGACATTTTCTGTCTTTTTAGAAAGTGTAGCTATATTACCACAATTGATACAGTTACAAGAAAGTGGAGAATCAGAAACTCTTACTTCTCAATATATATTCTTTTTAGGTGTTTACAGAATATTCTATCTAATAGGATGGATATTTAAATTCTTTGGAAAAGTACCTGTTAATCATCTTTTGGTAGCCTCTGCTATTTTACAAGGTATGCTTTATACAAACTTCTTCGTTTTATATTACAAGCATATTTTTAGTAAAAAAGGAAAAGATTTTAAACTTGGTAAGTAAGAAATAAATATGGATTTACAATATTTTTAAGGTTTATTTGTTTATTTTTTTTAGTTTTTATTTTCTTTTATAATTATGATTTTATTATAGTTATTTGTGCTTATTTATTATTCTTCATATATTTTATATTTTCTTATATTTTCTGTTATTATGATTTAATTTTAGTATAAATAAGATGAATTAATTTTTCTTTGTTTTGTCTTCTATTTTAATATATTTAGTAAATTGGAAGATAATATTATTCATCATATATTTTCTATTTTAATATATTTAGTGAATTGGAAGATAATTTTGTGTTATTTAAATTGATAATAGAATGATTATAATTTTGAAATTTACTTTTTTTTTTATTAAACAATCAAATATCAAATTATAACTTAAATTAATAAATATTTTTTATACTTTTGCAAATCAGTTTTCTTGCGTATTGTAAAAGAATTAATATAAGAGAGATGTTCTGATTTAAAGTATAACTAGTATGATTTTTAATACTTTATAACTGCATTTGAATAATTTTCTAGAAATAATCAAATCTAATTTATAAACTGGAAAATTAAAGTTTAATATTTTTTTATAAAACTAGAGATTTAAATTTTAAATGAAATAAATTACTTTTAATGTTTGAATATTTGTTAAAATCGAGGAGTCTAAATAATTTGAAAATTTATAAATTCTGGAAATGAAATTCAAATGTTTCATTTTAGGAACTTAGATGTTTACAAATCTTAATAGATTATAGGAAATGAATTTGAACTGAATTTATCTAAGAGTTTAATCAATAAATTTTTAAGAGAAGTAGATGTTTGTTAAATATTTAATGGACATGCGATATCGATAATTAACTATCATATAGAATTTATTGATTAGAACTTGATAATATATCTTCTTAATATAAAAAAAAGGTATATTTTATCAATAAATGAATTATCTATATATATTTAAATAGGAGTAAATATATAAACAAATTGTATAAATAGTAAAAAAACTCTCGCTGGTTTATTACAATTAGACAAAAATAAAGCAAATTTTAAAAACTTAATGAATTTGATTTTCAAGAACATAAATTATATTGAAAATAAATTAAACAGATTAGTAGAAATTAATATATTAAAAATTATAGGTCTCAATTTATATTTTAAGCGAATATAAATTTTGTTGAATTACAAATTTAATAAAAATAATTCGTTATTTTGTATTTTTATATTTGAAAGATATATTTACAACTGTGGAAATCTCAAATAATGTTTTAATTAATTATTTCTTACGATTTAATCTATAAAATCTATTTTTATACGTATTAGAAGAGGGAAATACAAATTTTTAAGTAACCAACTTTATATTCAAAGCCAAAACAAGTTGTAAATTTAATTTTTTAACAAATAACTTATAAACTTTATTAAGAATATTATAATATTGATCTTTTACAAGTACAAATTCTAAATCAGAATATTAGCAAAATAAAATTGTAAATATAATAAAACTTAACTCCAAAAACGGAACAAAAAAAAAATAGATTTATGAGAATATTGTTTATATTAAGTTATACAATAAAGTATTCTTGTTTTTTTTTCAAATATATATATTAAATAACTTAATAATATATTTATTTAAAAAGTGGTTAAAGAGGTAGAATAAAACATATAAAAAATGTTAAAAGTATTTTAACCCAGAATTTTATTAAATAAAAAATATTTATTTAAACATAATTTAATATTAAAATAGTTTCAAGAATTAAAATTCTTTATTTTTTATATTTCTAATAATTTCTAAACCTTCTTTCATTTCAAGACTTTTTTCTTCCAAATCTGGTACATTAAAATTTAAATAGATTTTTTGAAAACATAATATTTTCCAAAAATAAACTTGCATATAATTATCCCAAGAAGTAGATAAGTGTATAAGTGTGTCATAACTTTCTAAAGGAATAAACGGTAATCCTAATTTTTTAATATCACATATTAAATTATAATATTTTTGAAAATCCATATTTTCGATATACAAAATAATTTTTTTATATTTGTAATCTTTTTCTCGTTTAATATAAAATATTTGTTTTAAATTCTGATCTGAATCAGAAAAAATTGATAAATCAATTTTTGTTTCTTTTAAAGCTTTTTTAAAACAGGCGAGTCTTTCTGGTTCTTCAAGAAAATTTAAAAGAATATCAAAAGTTTCTAAATTTTTTATTTTATATGAATATATTAAATATTCTATAGGAATTTGATTATTTAAAACTTCTTTTTCTGAAAAATACAGCATATCAAAATATAAACAAAATAAAATATTTTTACCGAATTTTTCTGCAATTTTATCTATCAAAATATAAAGTTGAAAACTTTCAGTATTTGTGTAATAGACACTTGAAATGTATCTAAGAATATCTACAGCTATTTCACACGTGGTTATATAATAATTAAATAACCATTCAATATATTTTTCTGTATTTGTTTCTCCTTTTTCAATATAAAATATTAAATTTAATTCTAAATCAGGAGATAATTTAGAAACGAGATATTGTTTCTGAGTTGGTGTATTCAAAGTATTTTTAATGAAATTATTTGATACGTTTATATTTTGTTTGAGTATTTGAGTTAATAACAGATCTCTTCCTATTTCCGTTAAAATATTTTTATTAATTAAATTATTGTATTTTTCGTTATATGAACAAAAAAATATTAAAAAGGAAAATATAACAGAATCTTTAGGGAAATATTGGCTATTTTCTAAATAAAAATTATATAAATTTTCTAATATTTGTATATCTGTTCTATAATTTGTATATCGTAAAATATTTATTACTAAACCTTCTATTCCACGTTCGTATGAAATTAAGAAATTTACAAATGAAATTAAATTATTTGCAACATCTGTTTTTAACAAATGAAATTTTAATTTAATTATCTGTTTTAATGTAGAAAATAACAAAGAAAAATCGTCTCGTATAAGACTTATTGTACGGTTATAGGATTCTTTATTTGGATTTATCAAAATTTCATACAAACTTGAAAATATTATTTCTTTGTAATTTGTTTTTATAAGATTTATATAATTTTTATTGTCTGTATATGTGTTATAGCACAGTTCTAAACTATTTAATAGTTCATCGTTGTCTAAAGAATTTTTGACGAGCATTTAGGGACAAAAATATTTGAGTTATAAAAATTTGGAATTTCAAAAACAATTTTGGGTTTTATAAGGATCTGTAAATAAAATTTTTATTTTATTTTTTTTACATAATTTTAGTATGAAGAAAATATATTTAATACTTGGTTATTACATTCTTGTTTTTGTCAGTTATTTTCTATCCATTTATACATATTTTATTTTACGAATCTCATATATTTGACTCTTTTTAAATATTTTGAATCGATAATATTCGTAAAAGTCTTTTCTTAAAAAAATTACTGATTTAAATTGTGATGTTATTTTTGTTACATATTTTTGCATATATATATTTTGTTATGACAGATTTATAAATCCCTCGGCTTTTTGGATTGAATTTTGGACTGATTTACGAAACTTGATCAGGTTTTTATGCTTAAATTAGTATTTTGGTCAATTTAAAGCTTTGGTTTCACTTGTTTTATGCTTCTATTCTTGTTTCTACTCCGATATTATTCAAGTAAATCTTATCGTGCTTAGTTGTGATGTTTCCATGTTTCGATTAAAGAGTTATGTCACGTTTGATAAATTAATAAATCAGTTGTTTGGTTAAAAATTCTACCTTTTTAATGTTCTGTTTCAATAGTTTGAGCGAATCCTGTATAGGAGTTACTACTTCAATGATGATAAACAAATTAAAATTTTGTTTGGTGTAAAAATATACCTTCGAAGATATGAAGTTGTGTTTTTTGTTTTTGATACCATTTTTATTTTGACATATATATTTTCATTAAATTTTTTAAGATAAAGAAAGTATATCAGAGACAAAACTCTATAATACGGATTTATATATAAGGGGAAACTTTAAAACCTGAAAAAAATTGGTTCTTAGTTAATTTGTATACAAAACAATTGATTTCGCATTACAAATATCTTTTGTACTTCTTCCAAAAAGTATCAAGTTTTGGTATTTATTAATGATTAGAAATATATTCTTTCCTAAATATAACAGAATGTTATCTCATATAATGGCTTTATATTTCCTCTTTTTAATTAATCTGGAATATCACCGATAAATTTTCACATTTCTAGCTTCAATTAACTCTGATACAATTATTATTTTCTGTTTATGAATAAAATTTGTTTTAAGATTTTAATTTCTTCTTTGAGTTTTCTGTATATTTCATTTGAAAGGAGTATTTTTTTTATCATCAGACACTGTATGTAATTATTCTCACATTAGTAACTGCTTTGATTTCGTGAATGATATTTATTTCTTTTTATGTCAAAGCATTTATCTTAAATTATGTTTTTTTGCATCAAATCAATCTTTATAGAACTTTCCAGGTTAATGACTCAATTAATGAAGCATCTTCCTTACAATGAGCATACAAAACAACCTATTTATGTTTTTACGTAAAATGGCGTATATCATATAAAAAGAGTAATAAGCCATTTGCATTCAAAATACTCCTACCTGTTGGTTCATTAAAAATATCAATATTTCGTATATAAAATGAATTAAATTAATCTTTTAAAATACTAATTACCGGTCTTTATACTCTTAAAAAATCTTATATTTAGTTTTTGAAAATTAATACAGTTTTGCTTAATTCTAACAGTTCAAAGTATGGCTAAAAATTCATTACATCTAAAAAATGGCTATTTTTTATAAAACGAATCCTTAGTAGTTTCTCTGTCTGTTTTAACCATTTAAATATCCAATTTCCTATTTAAAAGTAAGCATTTCTGCGACTCATTCATTTTTAGCTGAATTCTCTACTTTAATTTACAAATTGTTTTTAAATTAAAGATTGTATAATACGCCATTAAACCAAGAAATAATTCATAAAAGCATAATCGCATAGTATCATCTAGTAAAAAAATAATTCAGATTTAAAACCCAAAATACATATGTAGACTTAATTTGAGCTAAAGAGTCTGTGAATCCTTATATAGCACATAAATATCTAAAATATGTTTTCTCTGTAATATAGCTTTTACTATTATTTTTCATCATTTTTTCAAGCCCTACTGATATATCTCTATACAGTTTGATATCGTTGGTAAAATAATATTTAGTTTTACTCATAAATGTTCCTAATTTTGATGTATTTCATCTAATAAGCATGATCTATTGAATCATAAGTTTTATTTAACATTAATTCATTCGAGTTTAAATCTTTTTCCCTACTCTTAGTCTATGCGACTTCGTTCAGTAGAAATCGTAAATCAATGTTTGTTATTAATCTAGTCAATTAAAACTGTATTATACCATTAATATGCAAAAATATACATTTTAAACCATTTATACTCTTTAATCAATCCCATGGCATTTTTTTCACATATTTTGCAAATATTGTAGTTTTCCAATTTTGTTTTAAAAATCTACCTATATGATTAAAATCTATTTCATCATATTTTCAAAAGATTTGGTGAAGGGTGGATAACCACATTAAAAACCATCTGCTTGGCAATAAGCGTGTGAAATTAGACTTAAAATAATTGTTGACAGTTTGGAGGGATAAAAACGACATTGGATCCATGGCCAATCTTCCTTAAGCCCAAGTTACAACAGATTAGACGAAAAAAATGGAAAACTTCCATTTGTTTATCTTTCACACCGAGGGGGTAAAAATAGACTGTATTTGTAATTACAAAAAAATTATTTCTAGATATCAAATGATAACTTTCGTTGAGATTAAGATCTAAATAAATATATTATTTAGACTTAGAAGATTATTTAGCTCAAAATATTTTAAAAACAATATATTAATAGTTACCAATATTTCTTATACAAAGTAAAGTAATATCAAGGAACATATAATGTAGATCTTCTATAAAATTTACAGATAAAATTTTCTATTCTCTTTATGTCATTTAGATTGATAATGTTATTCGCCAGAAAATTATTATTTATTTTTTTGAACAAAATTAATTTATCTTATTTCTAGATGAATTTGAAAAATACTAATATAATTTATCAAAGAATGCATTATTAAATGCTTAAATACAACTTAAAAATTTAAATGTTTTGCAAATTTCTTTTTTATATTAAATAGAATCCTCAACACCGAGAGGTAAAATAAGACTGGAATAAGTAAGTAATGTTGAATAGAATTGATTTATAAATACATTTTTTCTTAAATTTTTTGTTGTAACTTAATTCAAAATTAATCTATGATTTACAAATATTTTATCTTTTATTCTTTTTTAAAGATAACTTGTAGTAAGGTAAAATAAAAATTTGAAATATTTGTTCATCAGAGATTAATTTTGAATTCAAAGTGAATTATTAGAAAGTTTATAAGTATGTTTCAAATCAAGGGGTTGGTAATTTTCTTTATATTTTAAAAATAAAAAAAAAGTTGAAATAGGTATCCCTTAATGTTTCAAATACCTCTTACACTTCGTCATAAAATATCTGGGTTGACTTCTATAAGTTCTGTAAATGATATCTCTTCTCTCATTTTTAATTCAACTTTGTATATTTTATTACAATCTCAAAAATATATAGAATTAGTGTCTATTTCATTGGTATCAGAAAAAGAATCGTTACAAATGAAATGTATTTTTCCCATTTCATCTTCTCTTTCAATTCATAAATATATAATTTATGTCATTTCTATTACTGAGAGTTATCTGTATATTTTTACTAAAATCTCAGAAGAATCTAATTTGGTTTTATTTCAGAAAATAAAGATTCCAGGTTTCAAAAATCCAGTAATTTTAAAAGGTGGCAGAAATAATTCGCCTAAAAATGAAAAACTTTCTATTTTTGTATTTACTTCGAATCAAATTCATTCGTTTTGTACAGAATTATTGGATATGGAAAATGAAAAAAGGAATTTGAAAATAGAAAAAATAAAATTTTGTAAAATTCCAATAACTCCGTATTTTACAAAAATAAAAAACATTTCACTTTCAGTTTTCAACAACCAAGAAATAATAACTTACAATACTTCTTCATATGTCAGTGTATATTTTACAAATGGAAACCCATTGATAAAGAAATGCAAATTGCCACCGTTTAAAGATATTTTTCTTTATGACAGTCAGATGTATATTTTCAATAATCAAAATGAAATTTCTGTTTATCAAATTCATGTAAATTCCTTTATTTTAAAATATAAAATAGAAACCAAATTAGATTTTGATATTAAATGGCTGTATTTACAGCACGAAAGAGATGAAAATGAATATTTTTGTTGTGAAAAAATAAATTCACAAATTAGAAAATCAAATACCATTCCATTAATTTTAAGTGGAAAAATGAACAATAAATATGTCTTATATGTCGATGGATATCTTTTTGAAACCAACAGTCTTGTCAAAACCTTTCAGACGTATCATAATACATTTTTAGGAATGTCAAACGATATTCTATTTTATCTTCCTGATGATTCAAATTTCGATTTAAAATTTACTTCGGATGAGAAAAATGTATTTTTAGCTGTTTTGAAAAAAATAAATGAAAGCAAAAACCGTTCTGTAATTTTTGATGGAGAAGAAGATGAAAAACTATTTTATAAAAGTACAAATGTTTGTGGAGATAAAGAGGGTGATTTTATATGTACTGTGTCTTCTTTAAGTGACACGAATTTAAAAAACAATGATTTTTTAGAAAAATTGATTGAAAATCCTTTGAATTGCTATTTACGAACATTTAAATTGGAACCTTCTTGTGGAAAGTCAAAAATAGGAATATTTTTTGCAGGAATTGTTTTCAATGGATTTAAAATTCAAATAAAAAAAGAAATTTGCAATATTTTGTATTTTCTAATCAATTCTGCCAAAAATGGAGATTTTAGTAAAAAAGATTCTTTTGAAGATGAATTTTGTACTTTTTTATGTGAAAGTTTTATTTGCGACAAAAGTATAGAAATCTCTGAAACAAAAAATGATTCTTTTTCTTTAGAATCATTACTTGATAAATTATTGGTTCTAAATCAGTTATTACAGTTTGAATACAAATGTGCAGATGTGTTCAAAGATTATTCATACAATTTCTGTTCTCTTTACAGTTCTGTTTCTTCTCTATTCGATTCAAATTTTTTTAATGCAAATTTAATTTTAAAAATATTAAAAGTTAATTTTAAAGAAATAAATTTTTATTGGAAAAAAGAAGAAAAAAATTTATATTTATATTTACACGGAATGAATAATTTTTATAACGATTTAAATTATTTTAATATTTTTATAAAAATAGATAAATTATATGTAAACAACGTATGTTTATTTTTCTGTAGAAATTTTTTAATAAAAGAAATTCTTCAATATTTGAATGAAATAGAAGAAAAAGAAAATTTTATTATAAAAAGTATTTGGGAAGAAATTTTTATGGTTTTATGTGGATTTAAAAATAAAAATGGAATTAAAAATTTATTTTTAGAAAATGAAAATCCTCAATGTGCTGGGTGTACTAAGAATGATTTTAAACCTTTGATTCAATATGATTTTAAAACACAGGAACATGAATACGAAACAGATATAATTTCTATTTTTGAATATTTAAAAGAAAATTATGAATATTTTGGTATTTTAAAAGAATCTAAAACCAACTGCTACTTACCAAGTACTTCATTTGATATAAAAATTTTTGAAAAATTTTTAATTAAAAGTTGGATTAAATCTGGTAAATCTCTTCAACTTATTGATTTATTTATGAAATCTTTAATTAACAAATTTGATTTACTTTGTAATTTGGAATATAAAATTTTATTAAAAATTTTAAATTTCATTGAAAATGAAATTTCAATGACCAAAGAAAGTCTGAATAATATAATTCCTTTCCTTAAAAATATATCAACTAATCAAAATATAAATTCACCAGAATATGATTATTTCATAAGTAGAGTTAAACGTGTGTATGGTAAAGTAATTTATATTATTTCTGAAATGGTACAAGATAATTCTAAAAAAGAATTATCTGCACAAATAATTGATAGTGATGTGTTTTATTATAAAGAATTTAAATCTTCAGATGATATTTATAATGAATTACCGATTGTAAAATCTGATATAATTTCTAATTTAGAAAATAATTATTATAGTTTTAAAAATAATGAAAATAAAGCTGTATGGACAGATGTCTCTGAACTTTGTAATAATGATTTTTTTAAAAAATATCAAAATGAATATTTTAAAAAATTAGAAGAATTTTTAAATAAATAAATGTGTCTTTTAAATTGTTTTTAGATTCTATATAACTGTAATTATTATTTTAATCTTTTAGAGTAGGATTTGGAAGAAGAGACATTAGTTGTTAAAGAGGTAGAAGAAAACATATAAAATGTAAAAAAATATCTAAATTCAGAATTTTATTAAATTATTATTTTAATCTTTTTTAATTTAAACTTATCTCTAACAATTTTTTACTTTATTTTTAATTAAATTTTCTATATTATTCTAATTTCGTGGAGGGATTATGACCAAAATAACATCTACTTGTCAATGATAAGATATATTTGGCTTGGAATAATTGTTTGAATTTTTGGTTATACTAATGACACACTATATTTTCGGATGCTCTATGGGTATTGTACATAATGAGAAGAAGTCTATAAAATAATGAAAATTTTTAGAAATATATTTCGTTGTTTTATGTGTAACTCGATCGTAGAATCGGCTGGGTTTGTAGGATGTTGTCAGTAGAGAGCATAAGTACAGGGGTTTTCACTAGGGCTAGAAGACTTTGTATTGAGAGATGTGAAAATACATATCCTTCATAAAACTAGGAAGATTGGAAATCAATCTAGGTTTGTTGATATGGCATTTCAACATCCTAGATTAAATTCATGTAAGTTTTCGAGGTATGCTTTAGTTGGAAGTCTAAATGCTTCTTAAAAAATGGAATTAAGAAGTGGGCTACTGATACTTAAGAGACAGAAGAGTTTTAACAACAATCACATATCAGGAAGCTGACATTAACCAAGTCTAGATGGTTCCCAGCAACTTAAAAAGGTTCTGCACTCTTTCTGGGTAAAAGCGTTAGTATTTCGGTATAATGAGTGATAATTGAATACCGATTAACCAATTATCTATGTTAAACCATAAATTGCGTTAATCATGAAAGCAATACAACTTATGTCACTTCAACTGAAATAGGTGAGTTTAAATTATTGAAAATTTATTATAAACCAACCAATTCTATTTCAAATAATTCAATTTCTCAAAAAAATATATTGAAATAGGTTTTCTTATTTCTGTTTTTATACTAAATTTTGATAAAAAAAGCATTTCTTATATCAATTCAATCATTCTAATATTTAATTGCCTTTTTTAAACCACAATTGTGTTTGAATTTCTAAAATTTTTTATATTTAATTGTAAACTAATCTTAATTTTACTATTTGTAAAAAAAAAATCTGATTTGAATTTGCAGTTTTGTAAAGTAGAAGATAGATCTTATAATTGAGAGAATTTATAAATATTACATCTCTCGATCTTACTGGTATTTCGAATCTATTAGAGAACTAGATAATAAACTTCATATTCACTGAGAAAAGTTCATTATTGAAACCAAGAGTATATTAGAAGATAAATTTTGCTATTTAATCTTTTAATTTGTCTCTTATCAATTCATTGGAAATTTCACGGTATTTGACTTTCTTTACTCATTTATACCACAAAATACAAAATTTACCAGTTTATTCAAATCTATCTTTTAGACTTGTAAAAACAATTTTTAATAAAATAAACAACGATTTGCTTTCCTATCTTATTTATTAAAACCGCAATAAATAGTTTTTAAAAATATATTTAAGAGTAGATTAAACTTAGAAAAAAACAATTTTACTTAAAACTTATAAAATTTTACTCTTTCTCTTGGAAGACATACCATTTTTTACAACAAAAATATAAATCTATCATTTCATAAAGTAAATTTTTAAACATAAAAAATTTATCATTTTGTTCTTCTGTATGTTTATTACCAGAAAACAATTTACGATCAAAATCTGCCCAAAATATTTTTCCTGAATGTGATTTATATTTAAAATATAAAATATAAATATTTGATGAATTATCTTGTCTAGTAATACTTCCATTGAAATTTTCTTCTTCTTTTTTTAATCTTAAAGATAGGTTTTCAACTTCATATGTATATTTATAAAGATTAGATTCAAATTTATATATTTTATTTCTAATTTTACCTTTTTTTTCTGTAAAAATTTTAAATGATATGTATGGAATGAAATATGAGACTACCTTTGTACTAATCTGTGGTACAAAATGTAATTCATAAGAATCTACAAGTAAGTCTAATTTGCCTGATTCCATAGAATTTTCTAAGCTATAAGTACGTTCTTCATTTTTTTGTAGTTTAAATATTTTTATACTCGTAAATCTATTTATATCAAAATTTTTATGACAAAAATTTATAAATTTTTGTAAATTTCCTTTTTTTATATTAAAAATAGAATCATTTCCTACCAATAGATTCAAATTAGAAGCGGAAACATTATTCTGTACAAGATTTGCAACATAATCATTACGAAAATTATTTAAGAGAAAATCTTGAGATTTCCCATAATAAACAATTAAACCAATATTTTCTGTTGGATTTCTGCATTTAAATACCGTCTTTTGTAGAATTATTAAATAGAAAACCAACATTTTCATGATAAACTTTGTATTTCTGAAGGTACCAGCACTTAAATAATTACAAGAATCTTTTTCGTTTTCATCAACTGTTTCTACGAACTTTAGTACTGTAAGTTTAGTTTTCTTACATTTTTCTCTTTTCAAAATCAAAAAGGGAATTGTAAATACTTTTTCTACTTCTTCGTTATTCTTTACCATTAAAAAATTAATCTCCATATTTTTAAATTCCCGCTCTACAATAAAATCACTCAATCTGCTTATTTCATTACTGTTGATAGTTTCAGTGTAACCAACTAATAAATGATTCTTGTCGTTAGATTGCAGTACACTTTCAGAAACATTATTGTACATTTCTTTTATATAATTATCTATAAATGTATGAATTGTATAAACATTCATCTTATCATCACTTAAAGTTTCTAAATATGACGAAGTTAATACGTATTTAGTGATACAGAAATACCAAAGTATTTTCATGAACATTTAATTGTAAAAATTTAAATAAAAAAAAATATTTTTTTATCTTTGATTAAATTTACGTGATTTAATTTACGTGATTTAATTAATCAAATTAGAAGAGTAGAATTGAGATAGAAATAAAGAAAACGAACGTGGGAATATAAGAACTTAAAAAAATAATACTTTACAAACCCAGTTATAGTTTAAAGAAAGAAATACAACTAATATTATATTAAAAGAATAAAGAAATACAGCAAATATATATTTTATGACTTCTTTCATTTATTATTTTTATATTTCTTATATTTAGTTTATCAATTACTTAGAATAAAACTTATTATGGTTTTAAATAATATATTTAACTCAGATTACCTCTTATTATATTTCTTGCAAGTAAATTTAAAAAAAATATTTTTTATTTTTTTTACATTTCATTTCCTTTTTTTTTATTTCCGTTATTTTATACCCTTGTTGGTTGCGTTGCAAATATTTTATAATTCTTTTGTGTTCAAAACCAACAAAAAGTAAATAAAGAGACATTTAAGTCTTCTTTAAACATTTTTATTTAAAATATTTTATTCAAATTTCTTAATAAGAAAAATAGAAGACATTACTAATATAAATATTACAAATATTGATTTGTATAGTAAATATCTATTACTAATATAAATTTTACAGATATAAACTTTACAGATATAAATTTTACAGATATATCTATTACCAATATAAATTTTACAAATATAAATAACAATTACTATTATTGTTCCTTTATTTTTATGTAAAATCCCATGTACTTATCCATTTAAAATATTTCATATTTTCTATATTTACTATTCCGTAAGTGAGAGGAGAGAAGAGAAAGAAAGTGAGAATACAAATAAATAAAATAAAAATACTTATTTTTCTTGTATGCTGTAGGACATAAGAAGTAGATAAAATGGAAAAGAACAAGGCAGGGAAGTAATGATGGAAGTATAATACTCTTCCTACGAAGAAGAACGGAATATAGTGTAATAACCAACCACCTGTAAATAAATAGATACATAGATAATCTCGTGCTATATTATGTTTGATTGTGGGATCGAGTCTGTTTTTCAAATTTCTTTTTATTTTTATGGTTTTTATTAGTAAAATAAGGGGTCCTATTAGTACACATATATTGCTTAAGTACCAGGAGATGGGATTTCCAAACATGTAAAATTTTGGTCTTTCAGTTGACCATCCTGTCATCCTTAATCCTCGTCGTAGAATAAACCATTCTATAGGTTTACTTACTAATCTGACAGGTTCTAAGTCTTTTTCTTGTGTAAAAGATTTATTGGTGAGGAACATTGAAGTATTGAGATGTAAAAAATGTGAAATAAAAAAAGTTTGTAAATTTCTTACTTCTCTGTACTCAGGATTTACTAGTTGTAAATTTTCGTCATCGCCTTCTTTAATATGTTCTTGATTACTTTCTTGGTTTCTTTCTTTATTATGTTCTTCATTGTTTGATTTGTATGGATTGCTTTCTATGTTCCAAAGTGTTGTAACATCTTTTTTCTTGGTACAGACAACCTCTCCTTGGTTATATCCCCATGAAGGATAATTATTGTTGCTAGATGACAAGTAACAACCTGATTCGACATTTTTAAGTCTAAATCGAGTAGTAAGTGTTTTAACATTATGTTCTTTGCCAAGTATATCTGTAACGATTTCAAGTGTCCATATACTGGCAGTGGTGAGTGGTGAAGAGGTAACACGATTCTGTAGTATAGAGAGATATTGTTGGGTCTCTGTATGGTACAGGACTATTTTATCGTTATGTCCAAGAAAACGCGGATTAGTTGGTGTATCTGTGACTTTCTGAAACGCCCAGTTGTTGTTGGTGTCTGAGTGATGGTATGTAGTTATTTGGTAGTGATTTCCGGGTGTGTCTGGGTATGAATGTTGGTGGGAATGAAGATTACCGCCAGCGTTTTTTGAAGATTTTAGTGTAACAACCGTACCGTAATTTATATATTTATTTACTGTACCGATCTCACTGTTTACAAGCCTTGATTGAAATAATGAGCTCATGTGACTATCATCTGATCCTGAGTATATAAGAATACGGAAGTGAAGAATAAAAAATAAAATGTATATCGATATAGGTGTTAGTATTAGAAGAATGGATAATGCGGTTAATTTTTTTGTAAAATTTAGCAAAGAATAATCTTTGTTGATTAATTTTTTATAGAGGATGAATATTATTGGAAGACCCGAGTAAAGTGTTGTGAGACAACCGATCCATTTCACGCTTAAGACACATCCTATTGATAGACCTAAAAATAAAAGTGTAGGAATAGGATTGTAGTTTAGATATGTTTGATTGTTCGAGGGTTTATCTTGAATTGCACTAGGGTCTGGTTTTGGTTCTTTATCTATATTAGAACCTGTCTTTACATTTTTACTTAGATTTTTACTTGAATTGGATTTTATCTCATTTTCTTGATCTAGATAAGGTTTGGTTTCTATAATCTCACAAATATTCTTAAGATTCTTATTAATTATTTCATCTTTAATGAGATATTTGCGAGACAAATATCGAGTTAAAAAATATGTGGTGAGTGCAGTAAAAAATAGAAGATGTGAGTCAAGTAAAATAAGCCTTGAAATAGAAACCATTCCATTTTCAAATACAAGTAAAAGGGCGGTGATCAAAGAAGTAAAATGTGTAAATTGTAGATTAATCAATGTCAGGTATGCTAACAAAGGTATAAAAGAACTAATAAAAGCATGAAATCTTCGCATACTCGGGTAATCAGTACCAGTTGGATATTCTTCAGACGATTCAAATTTAAATTCTCTATCTTTATTAAAAAGAACATTAGACACAGCCGTCATCATTTTTCCCAGAGGTGGATGTACATCAAAATAAAATTCTCTATTCGCATATCTCTGTGCAAATTTTCCAAAATGCGCTTCGTCCCAAATAACAAAATTTCCATTTTCTATTTTAAAAGTCTTTATTGTAAAATCAAGAAGAAATAAAATTGTTGAAGTGTAAAATTGTCTGTTCATTTGTTTGTTTTTTATTCCTTTTTTTTATAATTTCATATGAAACAAATAAATTTTTGTTTCAGAATTTTATATTTAATTATCCAAATTTAGTTTGTTTATTGTCTTATATTTCTGTTTCACAATATTTTTGTTTTTCAAGCGCTAAACAAAAGTATTTTACTAATTATTCCTAATCGTATTGAATAGTATGTTCTCTTGTAATTTAATTTTGTAATTTTCTAGAATATTTTATAAGAAAATATTAAATAAATGTGTTTTTACAAACGAATACAATATCAACTGAAAATTCTTTAATTCTACCGAATTTTCTATTGAAATAAATTTAATTTACTACTTTATAATTCCCATGGTTTGTATTTCTTTAATCAATCGTTATATTGATTATTAATTTAGATTACCTCAAATTCAATAATAAGATATTTAAGTACTTACGAGAGTTCATCTTATAAGTATTAAATTTGAATTGAAATATAAACATGACTTAAACGAAAGTAAAAATTTATTTTCCTATCTGATTTCATAAATTAAGAAGATTAGAGATTTTATAAAAAATAATATTAAAAAAAGAAATATAATTAAAGTAAAAATATTAGAAATATTATAGAAACATGTGATCTTTAATTTCACGATTCTAGGATGAAAATATTAATCAATCGAAGTATCAAACTTAGAAAATCTATTTAAGAAAATAAAGTGATTATTGAAAAATAAAAATATTTGGTAAAAAATAACTAAAATTGTAAAAAAAGATTAGAAATAACTTTATTTTGTTATTTGTGTATTGAATATTTTTTTTATAATTGTTTATGTAATAACATAAATAGGAGATTTAAAACATACATCTTGTATCCAACTAAAAATGCAACTCTTATATTCATTTTCATATAAAAATATAAATCTGTATTCGAGATATAAAAAATATTTTATTATCTGTTTTTAAATTATATTTCGTTATTAAATGATCTGAAATTTACAGATTAAAAATATTTTTTTAAATCAAACAAAAAAATTTTAAATTCCAACTTTTATCTTAGATTATACAAAATTTATAATTAAATTCTAATTTATAAAAAAATATCTATTTTTACAGACTAATAAACATAAAAAATATTTTATTAAAAATTTAAGTCAAACAGAAACTTTTTAGTTGTAATTTAAGTCGATGAATATTTATTTTAATTCAAAATCTAAGTCAGAAATATGTTTATTGAAAATCTAAGTCAATAAATATTTATTTTTATTTGTAATTCAAGTAAAATAAATATTTTTTATTCAAAATCTAAGTCAGAAACATGTTTATTTGTAATTCAATTAAAATAAATATTTTATTTATAATTTAGGTCGATAAACAAAATTTTCAGTTTCTTTTTCTTTATTTTCTGTTGTATTTGATTTAACAAACTTATTAAAAATTCTTAAAGTATTCCATTCCTTTGAAAGAGGTGTTTGTACTTTCAAAGAAAAATTTTCTTTTGAATATCCAAAGGGAAGTTCTACTTGGTATTTTTCGTGTGAATTTTTTACTTTTTCATTTATAAGTACATGACTCTTCTGAAAATCTTTTCTTTTATAATTTTTAATACCATCTGTTACATTTACTGTGGTGTTTGTACTTGTTTTGGTATCTTTTAAACCAAATCCTGCCCAATTACCCCATCCCGGTAAATATATTTCTTCCTGTTTTGGCATTTCTTCTTCAACAATTTCTTTTTTTTCTTCTTTAAATTCTTTTTCATTTTCTGAGATTGGAAATACATTTTTTACAATTTCTTTACAATTTTCAGATGTAGAAGTATCACTGACATCTTCATATTCAAAATTATTTTCTTTAAAATTTGAGTCACTCTGTGATACCCCAGAATCATCAGTACAGTCATCAATATAATCATCATTATTGTTTATTACTTCTCTTTGGTTCAAGCCTTCTCCTCCATTTGTTGTTTCACTCTTTAGTTTCGTTCTTCGTCTGATTTTTCTGTAATTTTTACTTTTTATTTTTTTAATTCGTTGCATTTTTTTGTCAAAATCTTGTTTATAAAATCTTTCTTGTCTTTTTAACATTAAATTGTATTTACTTTTCTTTAAAACTTCATCCATCGTTTTTTCAATTTCTGTTTGTGGAATCGAGTCAAGTTTATAAGAAATATTATTTTTTGTATCTTTGGTTGTATTTGTACTACAATTATTAAATTTATTATCATTTTTATTTGAAGATTCATCCTTCATATATTTGGTTGTATCTGTACTACAATTATTAAATTTATTATCATTTTTATTTGAAATATCGTTATTTTTCTTATTTTTACTCATGGGTTTTTAATTTCGGCAAAATATTTATTTTAGAATTTTCTTCAACCAAAAAAAAAAGACAAAAAAAAATAAAATAACATTTTCAATTCTTTAAACTATAAGACTTATACAACTTATAAGACTTAAACAACTTAAACAACTTATAAGGCTTAAACAACTTATAAGACTTATACAACTTATACAACTTATAAGACTTAAACAACTTAAACAACTTATAAGGCTTAAACAACTTATAAGACTTATACAACTTAAACAACTTATAAGGCTTAAACAACTTATAAGACTTATACAACTTATACAACTTATAAGACTTAAACAACTTAAATTATATAATTTATAGTTTACCCATGCAAGACACAAGAACAATAGAAAACTTAAAAGAAATATTATCTCGTTACAATGACTCATTAATAGAAGAAAAGAAAGAATTATTTACACCAAAAAAAATATTAAAAGAAATAAACGATTCAAGAAAAAAAATGAAGGAAGTGATTAAAAAAGAACCTTTAAATATAAAAAAGGTTCTTGAAGAATCTCTTAATAAAATAAAAGTAATTAAAAATGAAAAAGATGCTATTTCTTTAAAAGAAATAGATGATAGTTTGGTTGTTTTATCTTTGATACGAAAAGAAATAGAAGAATTACAAAATAGGTCTGAGTTTCTTAAAAATATTGTTAAATATTTTTTTGTATTTGGAATTACACTTCTGTCTGTTTATATTGGTTATTCTTATTATCGTTGAAGATATCTTATTTGGTAGGTTTTTGTAATAAAAGATGTTTAATTAATTTATAATCAATCTAATATATATTTATCTAAATAAATACCTTATGTATTTCTTTATACTATAAATCTATTATCTTATGTTCTTCTTTATAATATAAATTATATTTTATGTATTTCTTTATAATACAACTTTCATATCTTGAACATTTCCTTATACTATAAGTCTATTATCTTATGTTCTTCTTTATAATATAACTTTCATACCTTGAACATTTCCTTATACTATAAGTCTATTATCTTATTTTCTTCTTTATAATATAACTTTCATACCTTGAACATTTCTTAAATTTAAAATATTGCAAGCTATTCATAAATGAAGTATTTGAACACTCCTTGTATAATAATTGTGAAAATTATTATGATTAATTAGAAATTTACCTTAAAGACTTCAAATACCTTAAACAGAAGCACATATAAAGTTTATACAATTTAAAAGATTTAATATGATTTAAGATTCTGATGTAAGTAATAACCAATGCTTATGAGTGCGAAAAGTGTTTTCTTGGATATAGAATGTGCTCTAGAAGATGAAGAGACTACGAAAAAACTTTATTTTATTATATTTACTAACCAATATGGAATATTATAGTATAATTGTGAATTTAAAATGATATACGATTAACAAATCTAGAATAGTTGGTATAAAACACAGAAAGCTATAGAGTAAGTAACAAATCATTCAGTAAAAAGTTTGGATTTGGGTATTTATAGTAATTAGATGTTTATTTAAAATATTATCATTTTAAAACACTTTTTATATTTCGTAAACAAAAATTAATTTTCCATTTTTAATATGACAAACTCTAATTTAACTTACTTACTTATTCCATTCTTCTTTTACCTCTCGGTGTCGAGGATGCACGACTAGAAAGTTTCCAATTTCATCTTTTAATCTGTTTAAAATCGGGATTATAGGGGATAAACTTATATATCCAATGTGGTTTATATCTCATCAAAATGTCAATAACGGAATCACAAGAATTCTTCACAAGATCATTGATAACAAAAGATGGTTTTAAATATGGGTATCCCATCTACTCTTTCAAAGTAACTGCTATATGTATTTCATATGCTCTCAGATAAAATTCACATAGAGTTATGACAAAAGCGAACATAACTTTTAACGACTTTAGGATTGTCTATAAAATACCAAAGAAAGATCTATCAGAAGAGAGAAGTTGTAAACTTTGAGAATACTAATGAAACCAAATACCATTGAAAAAAGATATCTTATAAGTAAAATACAGGAATCGAATAATTCAAACGAAGCATTTGAAGAAAGCCTCGTAGCCACTTATATGACAAAATGGAAAAAATAAAGCTGATCTGAATGTAATATAATGCAAGAAAAATGTGTATGTGAGTGTCATTGATCTTTCAAGGGAGCTGATGAAGGGAATATTAGACCTCTTTATGAAGAAATTTTCTGAATATCCAAGTATAGAAATATATTTAAGATAGAAGAATGAAAACGTCCACAAGGCAATTATTATGGTAATGCAGTAGGTTATTTGTCAAATCAACGTAAGAAAATGCCTGGAAATGCCCACACAAAAATAATAAATGAAATATTACGATATCAAACTTTAAGTATCGGGAAAAAAATATAATTCTAAGTCTTCAAAACTAATTAGGAGCCACACATTTTAGAAATTCTTAATACGAATATGCAAGGATTAGAGTAGACACCGGTGTAACTAACTGATACCATAATTCCGAATATCAGACCAGATCCATGCATTTAGACAAGAGGCAGAATGAAATAACTCTCATCGAAGTAGGAATCACTTCCAAAAACCCACTTCTTAGAGTTGAACCTGCAAAACTTGAGGATTATAATTTTTTTGCTACTGAAGTAGATTTTTCCAAATTTATGGGGCATGAGATAATCTCTTATGTTTACCTCAAAACGGTATTGCGAAAAAATATCTTGAGAGGTATCTTAAAGAATAAAAAATACCATAATTATAAAGGCATACATTCACTCGATAGTCAATAAAATAGACAGTCGAAAAAAATTATTTTGAGTAACCAAAAAGACTTGCTCAAGATAAGATGCATGTGAGAGCTGTATAGAGCATAACTAAGTGTATTGAAAGATTCTAGAAGAAAATACAATGAAAACCCTTTTTAAAAGTGAGAAACGATGAAGATAGGGTAATTACGGAAGAGAAAATGACAAAGAATATTTATAAAGAGTCGGAGAAAGAGAAGAAAGTGATCAAAGTGGTGGAACAAATATTCGTACAATAAAATTTTATTAAACGATATTTTTATAAAAGTAAAAATATTGAAAATATTAAATATGGTTAAATAGTATGTTGAAGCTCTCTATTGAAAATATTATATATTTTATAGTTTTCTTTAAACAGTATTTTAAAATAAAATTTTACATAGCGTACAATATAAGTGGGTCGTAAATTAAGTTTTAAATAGTTTATAATTTATACAAAGCATTTATAAATTTATATTTAATTAATAAAATATTTTTGTAAAATTTATGTTAAAGATTTCCTTTTTAGTTATCAATCGAATTATTTTAAATTATCAAAAGAATCTATTTATATTTATTTGTTAAAAATAAGAAAAAAAAATGTGTTTTGGTAAAATAATCAATATATTTAAACATGAAAAGGAGTGAATAGAAATTTATACGCAAAAAACCAATTTAAATTTAAAACTAAAGAATCTATGATTATTGTTTTCTTTTAATAGACGAGATATAGATAAGATTATTAGTTTTCAATATAGAGAGATTATCTACTAAAGATAGGAAAATATTTCTGATCGATTTTTTAAAGAAATTAGTGATTGATAAATCTTGAAGGTAATGATATTATAGTGTTATTTATATATAATTAGATGTGTTCTATTAAATTTATTTTGATATTTTTGTACCAATTAATTTTTTTTTTTCAATTTATTAAATCAAATATGTGAAATGCCCTTTTTTGGAAATATGAAATACAAATATTGGTTTTACAAGTTCATAATCCTTTATTTTTATAGAATCAAAGCATCCGAAGCAGGCGAAAGAGGTCGATTTGGATCGAGAAATGTTTTACTTAATGAACGAATTATGGATTCCGAGTTACATAAAGAATTGGGTTTTAATCCATTAATACCATCATAAGATGATTCATTAATCGAATATGAAAACTCTGAAAATCTTTCGTTGGTAGGTTTGGAAAATATGGGGGATATAGAACAGGTTTCTAGTTCAAATCATATAGAGTCGCAAAATACGGGTAGCAATAATTTCGAAAAAGCAGGAATAAAGGCAAGAAGGTCTATTAGATTAAGAGAATCTAAAGTAAATAGACCTTCAGGTCCGAAAAAAAAGTAAATATATTAAATTTCGTCTAAATAATTCTTTTTTTAAATATTTGAAGAATGTGCCTCAATAAAAACCTACGAGGCTTCCATGCTTATTTATGAATGCAAAAAAGCATCTCAATCTGGCATAAATCCTAAAAATCACATGCTTAAGAAATAATTTTGGTAATAAAAATGAGTCAAAATATGACTAAGACTCAGCGAACAAAAACAGTAAGCAATGAAATAAACAGATAATGATCAAAACGGGGAAAAATAAAGAAGAATTCGCAGTTTGGAATCACAACTATAATGTCGAATCAAAATAAAACTTAATCAAATAAAATGAACAGCCTCGAAGAAAATCTAATATTCATTTTAAGAAGAATAATCTGAATTGAATTAAAAATACAATATTATCGCTTTACTCAAAGAGAAATTATTAAATCCACGAGACAATTCATAATTAAAATTTCATTTGAATTTTTTTTATTTCTCAAAATATTTCTATATTTGTTCCATTTTATTTATTAATCTGTTTATATCAACTCTTTGTTGTTATCTTCCTATAATTTGTCTCACATTTTGAACATTTGTCTAATTTTCGGCTGAAATTTTACTTCCAAAATCTATCTTCAATAATTTGTTGCTTTATTAGAAAGATCGCTAACTTTTTCAGCATAGAATTACAATTAATATCTGTTTCTCATATCTCCAAGTTATTGTATTATTATACGCCCATACCCAGTCTTCAAAAGAAGTCTTTGATCATCCACTATACCCTCGATCAATTACAAAAAACATAATTGAATTTTTCAAACACTATCAAATTCTAAATTGCACCTTCTTCTCAAATTTTAAGCTTCATAATTTATTTTTTAATTATTTCCTAAAGAATTTGAACTTCCAACATTTTAAAATTTTTATGTTTAAACGCTGCATCGTTTATAAATTAAAAATATTTCTAACCACTTTAATATAAAAATAAAAAAAAAACGAAAAGAAACCAAAGCTATTAAATATTAAATTATATTTAAAAAACGTATATAATAAAATAAAATGAATTAAAGAATAAAACTAAGAACAAAATATCAAATTTAAGGAGAAGTAAAGAACTTAAAAATCTATTTGTTTAAAATAGTAAATAATATTTTTTTTAATATCTTAGCCTTATAAACACAGGTAACACATTTATTTTTATTTTTATTTTTATTTTTATTTTTATTTTTATTTTTATTTTAAGTGGAGGGAGGATAACCACATAAAAAACTTTCTGCTTGGCGATGAGTGTGTGAAACTGGTGTGAGATCATTGTTTGGATTTTTGGTGGGAATAAAACCACACTACATCTTTGGTTGTTCCATGGGAGTTGTTATGAGGAGGGGAGGTCTAAGAGATGGAGAAACTTTTTCTACAAATTTATTTGTAGTTTTTTATGTAACCAGATTGCAGACCGCAGCTGAACATGTAGGTAATTGCCATGTAAAAGCATGGAAACCTAGCCTTGCTCACTCGGGTTAGAAGACTTAGCGCCTGGGAGATATAAAAATAAAAACCATATAAAGCCAGGAAAGCTAAGTAGCAGGTTATACCTGTTGGTATGACATTGCACTGTCTAGGTGGACCACATGTAAATCTCTGAAATATATCCTAGCTAGAAGTTTATTGGGTTCAGAAAGTGTAGAGTAAGTGGGAATGCTGCATAGTCTTGGGGGAGCCCAGGGGGGGCTTCGGCCTTCGATCACACTCCATGCAACGGACATTAACGAACTCCGGGCAACTGCCTCGCCTAGTAATTAGGTTCTACACACCTGGTAGATGAAAGGCTTTGGGACGTAGCTATCGCAGGGGTTACCGATGGAGTGTTGGGGTAGCAGTTATTTATGTTAAACCTAGAACTGCGTTAATGTCATGAAAACAAATATAACACTTGCCACTGTTTTAAAAAAGATGTGATACTTTTAAATAAAGCATTTCTAAATTTTTATTTTTATTTCTATTTTTATTTCTATTTATTTTGATTTTCTTGTGACAAAATACCATAAATCTCAGCTTAAAAGACTAGAAATACCCACGAATGTAGAGGCATACATTCAGTCCTTAGTACTTAAGAAAACAGTCGAAACAATTTCCTTTGATCGACGAAGAGGACTTGAGTCAGGACTAAATGCCGAAGAGAGCTGGGAGAGAGCGTCAATGGGTGTTATTATGACATCAGAGATGCATGAGGAATCAATACCCCCTTTAAAAGAAGCGAAAAGAGAGAAAGATGGTGTTAAAATTTTAAACCAAAAAATAAAGCACCCCTTATCTCACAAGGAGGAACCACTTTAGAGGAACCGACCAATAACATAAATGAAGAGTCGGATTTGGAAGAAGAGACAATAGTGGTTAAAGAGGTAGAAGAAAACATATAAAAATGTATAAAAATATTTTAACCCAGAATTTATTAAATAAATTTTGATTTTCTTTAGAAATCATTTCCTGAAAATAATATTCTATATTTTTTCTTTTAGCAATATTTAACTGTAAATTTTATTTTATTTTCTCTACAAATTTAATCCCTAAAATCTATTTTTTATCCTATAAATCTTTTTTTAAAAACTATAAAATCTATTTTAATTCTCACAAAATCTATTTTCTTTTACTACAAATATATTTTCAATTCCTACAAATCTATTTTTAAAAAACTACAAATTTATTTTTCTTATTTTATATATTTTAATAAAATCTCTTCAACATCCCTTTCGAATGCAAAAATATATCCGAACACAAAACGAACTACAAAATTTACCAACCGATACACCTTCAGATCTTAGTTTTAACTCTACACACCAGTTTATGGCGGTATCTGCATGGGACAATTCACTAAGATTTTACAACTACAGTACACCACCATACACGATGAAATCACAATATTTACACGACAGACCTTTACTGTGCTGTACATTCAATCCAACCAACACACACTGCTATGCAGGTGGTGGTGACGGAAAACTAATAATATACGATCTGTATACAGGACAAGCCGTACACCACCAAGCACACGATGGTGGTATCAGATACATTAAAAATATGTCAAATATTCTTGTAACGGTTTCTTTCGACAAAACTATAAAATTTTGGGATTACCGCCAACCAAAACCTGTCCATACATTAAATTTACCAGACAGAATTATCAGTTTCGATTGTACAAACGAGATGTTATTTTGTTGTACCCCTAATAACCAACTCACCTCATACGAACTAAATAATATAAATACCCCTAAACAGCACAAATCCAGACTTAATTGGCAAATACGTTCTTTAAAATGTAATTCAGATAATGATATTGTTATATTAGGAGGGATAGAAGGGAGAATAGAAGTTAAATCTTTAAATACCCCTTCCAAAGGATATTTATTTAAAATCTGTAAAACTACTACAGAAGTTACCAGTATTAACTGTATTTCTATGCTACCTTCAAACAATGACTTAATTTCTATCGGAGAATCTGATGGTACATTTACTCTTATTAATACTAATGCACGTACAAGATCAGATATACTTAATTTTAAGTCACCTGTTGTTGTATGTAAGTTTAGTGATGATTCTAAGTATTTAGGTATTGCTAGTGGATATGATTGGTCTAAAGGATATGAACCAACTGTATTACCAAATGAAATACGAATAGTTAATATTGATAATACAAGGATATAAAATGATTTTTCTTACTTTAATTTATACTGGTTTTTTAATATTTATTTAATTAAATTACTGATTTATATTTCTTATATTTAATTGAGCCATTAAAGGTCTACTATTTAATTAAAGGTCTTTTATTTAATGAAAGGTCTTTTATTTAAAGGTCCTTTATTTAATTGATCTATTGATTTAAATTTCTTTTATTTAATTAAGCCATTTAATTAAAGGTCTTTTATTTAAAGGTCTATTATTTAATTGATCTATTGATTTAAATTTCTTTTATTTAATTAAGCCATTTAATTAAAGGTCTGCTATTTAATTGATCTACTGATTTAAATTTTTCAAATTACTCATTTATATTTGATAGATTTAATTATTTATTTATATCTCTTAATGTTTTTTTTATTATTCAAATTACTGATTTATTCTTTTATATTAAATAAATTAAATTACAATTTTTTTTTTTCTTTTTATTTATATTTTACATGTTTTTAAATAGTCTTTTATATTAACTAAATTAAATTACAATTTTTTTTAAATATTTCCATAATTTAATACATTAATACGAAACTACAGAAATACAGAAATACACAATTGCTTAAATATTCAACTATTCTATGAAAAATGATAGACTAAGAAATTATTAATTATTATTTATTATTTGAGTTAAAAAGAGTTTTCTTTAAAGGTTTTTTGTAATTTAGATATAAAATCTTCTTTATCTGATGATCCTTCCAGTGTGTCTGATCTAAGATTACCAAACATACTTTCTGTCTTAGCAATATCTTCTTTAAGGTTACCAAATGTACTATCAAAATCATCTGACACTATATTACTTTTACTTTTGTCTTTATTATATGAGTTAGATATAATATTTGTCTTATTTTTAGAAAATTCTGTATTTTTTAAAGATTTTTGTGGAGAAGTTATTAGTTTGGAAAGGTTTAGCGGTGCGGAGTTGTTGGGTTTTGTGTCCATCGGTTTTCCTTCTATTTTTTGTGTGGTATAAAATGAAGGTCGTTTTGATAAATCTTTAAGTTTAAATTTTACAGTTTCTTTATTTTTTACTTCTTTTGTTATTTCCTTATCTGGTAATTTATATAAACTGTTGTAATATGTAGGGGTGGTTGTATTTCTAGGTTGCGAATTATTGTATGGATAAACGAAGTCAGTACCTGTATTAATCTTATAACTATCGAACTTACCTGTCTTATCATCTGAATTACCAGTCCTATCAGTAAACTTATTGTTTATAGGGCTCTCTTTATTAAAAATACTTTCTGTTATTTCATTTCCATCCTTTTTTATATTTGAAATTTCTGAATAGGAATTTATTTTTTCATTATTATGATTATTTATAAATCCAAATGTATTTTCCTTTTCTCCTTCTGGTTGACTTTCTGGTTCATTTTTATTTATTTTTAATATTTTGTTAAGTACTTCGTCTGAAATGTCTGGATTAACAGTTTTCAGAAGTTGTTTGAGTCTTTGTGTGTTCTGTAAAGACATTTTGTTTTTCGTGTCATCTCCACTTCTTTCCTCAGTGTAGATATTTCTATCTGTAATATCTGGAGGAGTATTAGGTCTTGTAATACTATCTGTATTATCCGATAAGGTATTTGCACTTCTTAATAAATCATCAGTACTTAAACTTCTATCTGTAGTATCTGGTAGATTATTTTTTAATGAATTCGTATTATTTGGTAAATTATTTGGTAAGGAATTTGAATTTCTTAATAGTTGGTTCTTTAGTAGATTTAAAGTATCTGTTTTACCAACCAAGTCACTCAAATTTTTACTTTTAATAAAATCGTTGAATCTTTCAACATTTCTATCAACATTATCTAACAATCCTACTTTAGAAACCTCTAAAAACATTTCATTTTCTTTCTGTTTTTTTAGCTGTGTAAGAATTTCATTACCTCTCGCCATAGAAAAATACTGTCCGTCGTTTTCACTGCACGGCGCAAAAATAAATTTACCTTCGAATCTGGTAACACAGAACTCTTCGTTTACAACCAACTGAAAGTATTTACCATCTACTTCCTTAATCTTGGCATCTTTATACACGCATCCGTTTTCATATTCTTCTAAACTTGAATCGCTATCTACATGAAAATCTTCTCGCAATTTTTTCTTTTTTCGCTGTTTTAATCTTCGATCGTTTCTGTCTTCTTCATCGTTCTCATCGTTATCTTTAGGTTGTGATGGCTTCTTTTCTTTTGTTTTTGTAATCTGTGTGTAGGAAGTTATTGTTGGGACGGCGGGTGGCCGCATATTGTTGCTGTTTAGAGAAAATAATCTGTTATTTGTACGTTGTGTTGTTATACTTCTTTGACTGTCATTTGAACCCATATTTGTATTAAAAACGGAACCAGGAATAGAATTTGTATTTGAACTTGGAGTTGGATTGAAAATTGAATTATGATTGGCACCGGGGTTAGGATTAGAATTAGAACCAGGATTTGCCCCAGGATTGTTACTACCACTCCCATTACCTCCACTACCCCCACCATTTCCACCTCCATTATTAGCATTGCTTTCTTCCTTCTTATTCAGTCCAAAAAGATCTACAATCTTCTTTGTCTGATACATCCCAATACGTTTTTCTTGAAAGCTTTTAACCTCCACAATTCTAACATGTATATCTTTATAGCTCATAGCCACAGTATAATACACACTATCAGTAACAAAAAACAGTTTCCGTTTGTGTACAACAACATTTTGCCACTTAATATTGTCTAACGTACTTTTTTCCAAACATAGGTTATTTTTTATATTCGTTAGGAACATATTTTCTGTGTTTTTAAGATATATCATTCTAAATGCTTGGTATGTTTTTATTAGAAGAAGAAATATCATCTGTGTCGTATTTTTGTTTATTAGTGTTTGCTTTTATTTATAAAACTTTGTTTTAAAAGTCCAAAAAAAAGATTTTGCCAAGCATATAATTAAAGGGGTCTTAAATTTTTATATTATAAATACTATTTTAAAAGGGTGTTAAATAATATGAAAATATATGTTTAGGTAAAGGGGTGATAATTCCTATACTTATAAATCGTTAATTAAAGGAGTGTTAAGTCATAAGAACTCATTACAATCTAAAGGTGTGTTAATCATACTAAGGTACTCTAATAAGTAACGGGGTGTGATAATACAATAATTATAAATTGTATTTTAAAGGGTGTTAAACAATATAAAGATATATGTTTAGTTAATGGGGTGTTAAACCATGTAACTACCATATTATAATATAATGGGTGTTAAAGCATAGATAACAATATAGATAGTTAAAAGGTGTTATAAGAAAACCATACTAACTTATAAATAACACCCTTTTAACCTAAATACTCTTTAATCCTCCGTTAAACACCATTACTGTCTTATTGACACTTCACCTTGCTACTCTTTGATATTAACACCCCTTTATCCTTCCTTTCACACCACCTCTTTATATTTTACACCTATACTTGCTATTTTTTACTACCAACACCCCTTTATCCTTCATTTCACACCACCTCTTTATATTTTACACCTACACTTCCTATTCCTTACTACCAACACCCCTTTATCCTTCCATTCACACTACCTCTTTATATTTAACACCCTCTCCAACTACCTTAGTAAATAACACCCCCTACATCTTATAACCCACAATTTCTTTAACTCAACCCCCTTTTTACCATGGACGACTCTTTTATTCCTTACAAATCTGTAAACATTAAATCAGACTATTCATCCAAACCACCAACACACTTCCTCTACACAAAAATACCAGACACCTCCACAAAAAAAACAGCAGTACCACAATACATCTCACCTTTAGAAAGACTCAACACAGAATTACTAACACTATCACAGACACTCAAACCCACGCCTACAGAAATAGAAATTCGAAATTTTTTAATTTCAAAATTTCAACTTTTATTTCTCGAAAAGCTAAACCTCCACTGCACAGTGATGGGCAGTTACAGCCACAACCTATTCCTAACAACCAGCGACATAGACCTATCAATATCATGTCCCACCATAAAAAGCGACAGCAATCAAAAAAAAGAAGAAAATATTCTTTTAAAAAAAATATGTTTAATTTTACAGAACACGGAATTTATAGAACCAATTAGTATTATACACCTCAACAAAGCACGCATCCCCATAATAAAATGTCGCGATATTTTATACAAAATACGATTTGACATTTCTATCAACAATATGTCACAATCTAGATATGTACACACTGCATTACAAAAAAAACCGTATTTACACAATTTTTGTTTAGTTTTAAAATATTTTTTATTTAAACGTGATATGTCACAGACCAGACGCGGCGGTCTCTGTTCATACGCACAGTTTCTACTTCTTAACCATTTTTTTAATCTACACCCTCTGATACAGCTTAAAACCGTTAACCCCCTTCTAAATATGGGAGTCCTTTTTATGGATTTCTTTCAATACTTTGGAATAGATTTTAAATACGATAGAAGTGTTATGATTAGTCATAAAGGATATTACAATAGAATAGAAGAGAATAACACAGAATATAGAGATGAGGGTAAGGGTGAGTACATAAGTGATAATAAGGGGTATAACAGAAGTGATAATAAGGGGTATTATAATAGAAGTGATAATAATAATACTAATTTTAACAAATTTTATGACAAATCTTTTGATGCCTGTTTGAATATAGAGGACCCTGATGATCCTTCTTATAATGTAGGACATGGTTGTTCTACAATACAAAGTGTTAAAGAAGTATTTAATCATTGTTATAGAATAATGAGTGTTATTTTAAGTGGAGAGGTAGATTCTAATAAGTGTGTCTTAAGTGTGTGGGTTAATTTGGATGAGAAGGAAGAAGAATGGAGGAGAGGGATTGTAGAGAAGTATAAGGAAATAAAGGGTAGGGAAAGGTAGAGTGTGTTAATGATAGAGGTATGATAGAAGGTGTTATTTATAAGGATAGTAGTTAAGAGGGTGTTATTTATAAGTAGTATGATAGAGGGTGTTATTTATAAGGATAGTAGTTAATAGGGTGTTATTAATAAGTAGTATCATTTAAAGGGGATTATCAATAATGGTAGTAGTTAAGAGGGTGTTATTAATAATGGTAATAAGAAGAGGGTGTTATTGATTAGTACGTATAAATAAGAGGGTTTTAATGTAGGAGTATAATCAAACATTATTATTAAAAGTATTTTATTTAAACTTTTTAATTTTCAAAAGTAATTTATTTAAAAAATATTTTTCTACAAACACATAAAGAAATAAAAAATCAACAGAAACCTATTAAAGAGCATACAAGAACATGGAAAGAAACATATTATAGATTTACAAAGAATATAAATTTTTACATTTCTATGTTTTCTAGATATTTATATTCAAAAGTAAAATCTTTTTTTTTACGGTTTGTCCAGGTGACGTCATAATCAAAAAATAAGAATATTCCTTGTTCGTAGCTTTCTGTAATAATTTTAGGTTCTTCTAATCTTTGGAACCAGGTGTGGTATTTTGTGTGGAAGCGCCATGAGTAGTTTTTAAGTTGTTTAGCAGCAAAGTATTGGTGTACTGTGTTTGGCTGGCAGTAAAATATGAAAAAAAGAGTGTCTATATCTAATTTGGTGTAGAAAAGTGGATCGTGGAATAAGTTTGTGTTTGAAGAGGTGTGTGAAGTATTTTGGTGTTGGGGTGTGTCTGTATTTGTTTTGTCGGTTATGTGGAAGAATGTACGGTAAATAATTGCATTTTCTATTTCTGCAGAAGTAAAAGAATGGGAATTTCCTGTTTTTACGGTAGAATTTTCTTCTTTTTTGGCTTTTAACTGTGAAAGTTTTTTTTGGATTTCGGGGTATTCGAAGGTGAGAAGTACTTTTTTGGGCGGTTCTTTCTTTTTTGTTTCAAGAAGACGCGCAGCGTTCTGCCATACTTCAGCAGGTGTTCGTTTTTCTTGTTTTGGTGGCTCGATTGCTTTTTTTTGGTCTGGTTTGTGTGGTGAGTTTTTTGATGGGTGGTTTTCTTTTTTTTGGTCGGTGGTGTTTTTCTTCATTTTTGTTTTTTGTTTGTATTTTTTTTGAAGGGCAGATTTAAAGGGAAAAAGCGACAAATAAATTTGGAAATATAAATTATTTATTCGAATGTATTTTATGCTTTGGGAAAAGTATGGATTATGAGAATAGCTTGAATTTGTTATAGAAAAAATAGGAATTGCTTTTAAAGAATAGTTTTTAAAAATAAATGAATGGAATTATATTATGCATGAAATAGAACAAATGGATAGAATTAATATAAATATTTAAATATTAAACCCCTGTTTTTAAAACAATTAGGAATCTTCCCTTTAAGAAATTCTTGATAACGAGTATGCAGAGATAAGGATGGACACCAAAATAAATTGATGTTAAAATTCAGAATATTAACCAGATATATTTATTTTAGATAAGTTAAAATATTTGTAGAGTATGAATATTTCTTTTAAAATATTTTTCAAAAGTTTTATACACGAAAACTCTAAGCACTAGGAAAAATTTTACACAAACATTTTTTTATTTGTATATGGTGTGTTATAACACATCCATTTTCATAAACTAATATATATTACTACAAACTATTATAGAATCCAAATTGGTAACCATAGACATCAATCAGACTATAAATACATTAAAAATCATTTATTAAATTGTAGAAAAGGATTGAAATTCTGACAAATTCTTTATATCAGTTTTAAAATAAATCTTGATATTAAATAGGTTTATTGGGAGATGCACAGATATTAAAATCTAGTTTTTACTTAAATATTAAGGTATAGAATAAATATTCAAAGAAAATACTCAAGCTAAGATTTCTTGGATAAATTTTAGGAAACCAATTTTTGTGTCTAAAATAAAAAAAAATAAACGGAAAAGACAATATAGATAAAACATATAAAAATATGAATTAGATTAATTGAAGTCATGATAGATCTATTATACATCCCGAGTATTTCAGAATACATTATAAAAGTATTAAGATGTTTGAGTCTCTACCAACGTAAAAAACAGATTTTTTATAAATATTTGGTAATTAAAAATACATAACACATATTTTACTTCAAATATTATAAATTTCGATTTAGTGACTTCAAAATATGAAAGGTTCGTATTTTTTAAATAAAATAAAAATATGAGTTAAATTATTTTATAATTTTTGATGTAATGAAAGAAAGATAACTACATTTAAAACCATAGTTTGGGTCTATGTATGTCAAATTGGGGTAAAAAACATTGTTTGCATTCTTGAGGCATGAACACAATACTATATTGTCAGTTATTTCAGGAAAATTTGTCTAAAGAAGATATGGTTTGCTAAAAAAGAAAATTTTCTACATAAATAATTTATAGTGTTCTATGTAAATAGATTTTAAAACAAGGTTGAAATTGGAAGTAATTGCCATGTAAAACAATTAAAAAACAGCCTTGCCTTCATGAAGAAGACTTAGCGCCCAGGTGCTCTAAAAGGCGTAGAATGCTAAGTAATAGGTCCTATGTTGGGATAATATTTCAACGTATAATTGGACTCTATCCAAGTCATCGAGATATACCATAGTGAAAGTTGTTTTTGGTAGAAAGTTTTAAGTAAATGAAAATTCTGCTGGTCTTTAAGGTTTTCAAAGTGGTTAATTCCGCGATTATTCTCTAGGCCAAGAACTTTAACGAACTGAGGGCAAATGCTCCACGCATAAATTGGTTATAAATACCCTCTTGACGATATTTTTCAAATTATGTATCTTAAGGATAACGATGGAGTGTTTAAATGGTTTTTATTCAGGATAAACCCGAACTACTTCAATGCCATGAATAAAATTCAACATTTGCGGCTTCTTCAAAAATATTTGATCTTGTAAATGAATTTATTTCGATATAAAGAGCAATTATATAGTATTTTGAGCCTCGGACATAAATTCTATCTAAATTATATTCAAAAGTATAAAATAGTTAAAAGCTAGTTGATATTACAAATCTTTAAATGGTTTTAAATTTCTTTTCTCACGCATGCCATTTCATAAAATGTCATCTAAAAATAATATGATTTATAAATCATCTTAAGAAATCAAAATTTATACTTTTTTCCGAGACAAAATTGAATTCAATATTTTTAAGATTTGAAAGGGCAAAAATAAGAAATAATTGACAAATTATATTAAAATATATTTTATATACTTATAAGGAAGTAAATCTATTGATAATACAGTAAAAGAAATCTAAACATTAAAAATTTAAATTTTATAATTAAAAGAAATATTTTTTAAATAAATAAAGATCAGTGATTTGCAGAAGATACTTGATAAAGTTTTTATATACAAAGCTTATGACTTAGTAAAGATAATTTATTTAAATATAATTTTAAATTTAAGAACTGAAAAAATATTTTTCTTAAATCCTCAAATATAAATTTTTAAATAATTAATTTATAGGAATTAACTTTTTTTGTATCTGTATAGAGGCATACATTCAGTCTATAGTACTTAAGAAAACAGTCGAAACAATTTCCTTTGATCGACGAAGAGGACTTGAATCAGGACTAAATGCCGAAGAGAGCTGGGAGAGAGCGTTAATGGGTGTTATTATGAGATCAGAGGTGCATGAGGAACCAATACCCCCTTTAAAAGAAGAGAAGAGAGAGGAAGATGGTGAAAAAAATTTTAAACCAAAAAATAAAGCACCCCTTATTTCACAAGGAGGAACCACTTTAGAGGAACCGACCAATAACATAAATGAAGAGTCGGATTTGGAAGAAGAGACAATAGTGGTTAAAGAGGTAGAAGAAAACATATAAAAATGGTAAAAATGTTTTAACCCAGAATTTTATTAAATAAAAATATTTTGTATCTGTATAGTAGATTTAATATTTATAGAAAAATATTTAAATAAAATTTAAAGTAATCTCCCCTGATGTATCAAACTTATGAATTATTTCTTGTAGGATTTTCTTTATCAATTATGTCTTTAATACTAATATTTACAGTTAATGAAAATGAAAGTTCTGTTTTTGAAGAACTTACAGAATTAAACGCTTCTAAGAATATTAATGAATCGAAGTCTTAATAAAGTTGTTTATCTTAAATTTCCGTCTGCATTTTTTGCAAATTAAATGTTTTTTTAGTAAAATTAAAAATTTATAAAAAATGTATATAAGAAAAAACGATAATATTAAGGATATTAGTTATATAATATTATTTAAACTAATTCATGTCATGCTATCTTTAATAAGAATATATATTTATTAGTTTGTAGGCCACCTTTTACTTCATTATATTTTTAAATATTCTTTATCTTATAAAAAATGCTATCAAAGTATTCTTCAGGGAATGCTAATTTATTTTGATTTTTTCAAAATGTTGTTTCATAAGAATATAAAACATAAATTTCAAAGACTTTTTTTTGTCAAGGCAAGACTAAATATAAATTTAAGTTTTCAAAACGAATGGGAAGTTAAATCCCGATAGATCCTTTACAATGAATATTATGAAGTAGATATAGATTTAAAAATAAAATAGATAAAAGTTTATATTTATTTCTTTAAAATACCAATTTGAAATAATAAATTTTATTAGACAATACATGAAAATCAAAATCACTTTTAATATTCGTTTCACATTGTTGAAAAAAAAAATCATCGAAGTAGAATCAAAGATATAATATTCTGTTTTTCAATGTTTATAGAGCAATAGCAATGGCTATACAATAAATTATAATAATACACCCATAAAATACCATAAGAGGCTGATTTGAGCTTTATAATAGTTTATAATAGAGATCTCCATTAGTGACAATGTTTAAAGACTAGTATATTTATATATTATAAACCAGGGTGAAAATCACAGCCATTACATATACTGAAGAGAGATTAAATCGCAAAATATAATCAAAAAAACGAATTAATGAGGTACACAAACACCTGTAATATATAAAACTCAAACGAGAAAAAGTAAATTCTGTGTAGTGTTATATAAATCGAAATGTGAAGTAAAAAGACCTTTAATAATTTATCAATTCAAAGCTAAACAAAATAGCAATATTAAAAAAGACGAGAATATGAAAACCAAAATAAGTCAAACAAAAATATAACTCAAACTAAACTTGTTTAAAATTATTTCTTAGTTATATCTCATATTTAGATTATAAATATAAAAAGTTCATTTTATAATTTATATTTAAAGTATATCAAATTGCAGGAATATACTAATTAATTGTACAGTGTTTACAGTTAAGATTATTATGTCACAAAATATAATCATTTGAGAGTACTTCAAATACTTTATGATAACTACAGTGTGTATAATTTTATAAACAAGCTATTATTCCTGTTTTTAGTTTCACAAAAGCTGTATTTTTATTTCATTGGTTTGATTTGTTGCTCATATATCAAAAACCATAGCTTGAAAACGTAAATATTAAAATAAAATATAAAATGAAAGATTAGTAACAAAAAAAGAATATTAAAACATACAGTAAGAATATTACATACCAGTAGAACTAAAACAGATTGAATTATAATCCTAACCTTGCTTTGATTTCTCACAATATGAAAATAAGATTAATACGGAATTAGATTCTTTATACCATAAGAAAACCAACAAATAAGATGATGAGATATGTATTTATATAAAAGAGGCTAAAATATATAAAGCTTTCTATATTTTTTGAATTTATTATATTTCGATTTAATATCAAAACCAAATCCAAACAAAATATGAAATAATCAATGTGCATGTGCATATTTTTAAATTTAGTCTATTTTTTAAAAAAATTCCTCATTTATAATCAACATGATTTTTTTTCAGCTATGAAATTTTTTTCTAATTCTATATATATTTTATTTGTAAGTAAAAATCGGGTTAGTAAACCACAATAGTCAAATTACCTAAAACATATCCCTTGATATCTAAAAATACGATTGGCAGAACTTTTATTTAAATTAAATTGTTAAAATTATTTTTATTTTAGATTTTCTAGTGGAGGGAGGATAACCACATAAAAAACTTTTTGCTTGGCAATGAGTGTGTGAAACTGTTGTGAGATCATTGTTTGGATTTTTGGTGGAAATACAACCAACTATATCTTCGGTTGTTCCATGGGAGTTTTTATGAGGAGGAGAGGTCTAAGAAATGGAGAAACTTTTTCAACAAATTTATTTGTAGTTTTTTATGTAACCAGATTGCAAACGCAGCTGAAAATTTAGGTAATTGCCAGGTAAAAGCATGGAAACCTAGCCTTGCTCACTCGGGTTAGAAGACTTAGCGCCTGGGAGATACAAAACAAAAAACCATTTAAAGCCAGGAAAGCTAAGTAGCAGGTTATACCTGTTGGTATGACATTGCACTGTCTAGGTGGACCCCATGTAAATCTCTGAAATATATCTTAGCTAGAAGTTTATTGGGTTCAGAAAGTGTAGAGTAAGTGGGAATGCTGCATAGTCTTGGGGGGAGCCCAGGGGGGCTTCGGCTTTCGGTCACACTTCATGTAGCGGACATTAATTAACTCTGGGTAACTGCATCGCCTTTTAATTAGGTTCTACACACCTGTTAGATGAAAGGCTTTTGGACGTAGGTATCGCAGGGGTTACCGATGGAGTGTTGGGGTAGCAATCATTTATGTTAAGTCTAGAACAGCGTTAATGTCATAAAAACAAATATAACACTTGCCACTATTTTAAAAAGATGTGATACTTTTAAATAAAGTTTTTAGATTTTCTACGATATTAAATCATAATTAGAAACATTGAGTAAAATATTGTTAACGATTTTATAAAAAGATAGAAAGAATATTCAAGTTTAAAAATTTTCAAAAAAAAAATATTCATACGTCTCGATAATAAAAACTGGCTTTTGAAAATACGCAGGAAGTTTAAAAGTATAAATCGAGTAGATTAAAAGAAACTACATAAAATCTTTCTATTATTTATCAAATCATTCTTAGTTATTATATTTTTACAAATAATGGAATTCCAAATGATAAAAAAGACTTAGAATAATTTGGCAGAAATTTTACTGATATATATAAAATTATAAATGTTTGAAAATTTAATTTACAGTAATGTGAAGGATGGATAAACCCCCCCCCCAAAAAAAAAAAACCAATTCTCTGCAAATTGTATGTGAAATTGGTGTGAAGATCATTGTTTGGATTTTTGGTGGGAACCAAACCATATATATTTTCGGTTGTTCGCTGAGAATTTGCTGAGGAGGCGTGAGTCAACGAAATAGTGAAACCCTTTTTACAAATTTATTTTGGTGTTTTTTATGAAACTAAGTAGGAGACCGCGGCGAACTTGTAAATAATTGCCATGTAAATGCCTAAAAACCTAGCCTTGCCCACCAGGGTTAGAAAAATTAGCGCCTAGAAAAACCAAAAACAAAACCTTTCAAAGCCGGTAAAGCTAAGAAGAACGTTATACCTGTTGTTATGACATTACACACATAAGTGGACTACATGTAAGTGCCGAAATACATCTTAACTAAAAGTTTATGCGGCACGGTAAGTATAGAGTATGTGGTAATGCTGCATAGTCTTGGAGAGCTCGGGAGGAGTTTCTAGCTACGATCATACTCCATGCAACAAATATTAACTAACACCGGGCAACCATCTCGCCCATTAATTGGGATCTACACACTTTCTTGATGAAGGGCTTTAGGATCTAGGTATCGCAGGGAGTACAGATAGTGTATTAGGGGAGCAGCTATTTATGTTAAACCTAGAATTGCGTTAATGTCATGAAAACAAATATAACATCCGCCACTGGTTTCAAAGGCTGTAATATGTCAATAAATATTGTATATATACTTTCGAAATATAAAATAATTTAATTTATATATTTACATATTTTTTTATTTCATTCAAATGCCAAAGTTTTTTTCACATTTTCTATGCAATGTGGCATTTATAAGCATTTATATAAAGTATTCACATTTAAATATCTTTAAAAGCTTTAAATTCATTTTACCGAAAAAAATTATGAAGAAACTTAACAACAATGAATATTTTCTCTGTTTTAATAAAATATTCAAGATAGTAGTAAATTTCAATCTAAATATACAATTTTATCAGAGAAAAGAAAAAAAACTAATACTATTATATTATACTTGCTATTTTAAATAAACATCTTTATTAATCTTAATAAGAAAAAATATAAGATTGAATCCACTCTAATCAATTTAGCTGAATTTGAAGGATAATAAAAAGTTTTTATATCAAAACACTGTAATTTAAGATAAAATAAAGTCAACTATTGTAAATTAATAAGCCATTAAATTATAAATAAGAGTATTAAAAATTTAATTTAAACATTTCAGATATAGGCTAGATTATATTCAAAAGAATAGCTAAACTTTTAAAATAATTTCATAAATAAACAATTTAAACATAAACGCAATAAAAATAAATAAAGGAATGGTAAATTTAAATGAAATATAGTGAATCAAATTATTTTCCTAATTAACATATATTTAAAAATAAAGAAATTAGTTTATTTATACTTATTGAGATAAATGTATTTTAGAAAGTTTAGATTTATGTAAATGTTATAAAATACATTAAATATCTTAATTTTTTTTTGAATCTTAGAAGATATTTTTCGCTATGTTTAATGTTTTAAGAATCAAACATTTTATTTTAATTCAAATTTCACTACTGAACAAATCAAAGTAAATATAAATCATTTTAACGAATTAAATTTTATTTTTTTATTAAAAGATTGAAAATACAGAATAAAGTCATATTGATTTGATATTTCTTGGCTTTCTTTAACAAGAGTCTGGAACATAGATTTTAAATATTTTTATTAAAAACATAATTTATAAGAATATTCTGTTTATATTAAAAAAAGATAAGAATAATTTGAAGTAATAGTAAGTATCGTTGATCGTTTTTATGACCGAATAATTTAGATTAAGTAAAAACTAATTTTAATGAATAGAAGAATTATTCTATGGAATTTCATGTAGTTATAATCAATAAAATATAAAACTTTAATTTTTATATATAAGTTTGCAATGTAATCTCTAAAAATTAATTCAGTCTGGTAATTATTGAAAAAGTCATAATTATAATGTGTAATAAAAAATGTTAAAAATAGATTTAGAAAAATCTAAATATGCCCAATTATTTGTTTTTTTTTAATTATGATTAATAAAAAAAAAGTTCGAAAAGAAATTCTATATTTAGAAATATAATTATAAATAAGAAAAAAATAATATCCCTCGTGATGTTTTTATTTCCAAATGTTTTTAGCACGTTTGTTTCATTTCTGTTTCTTATATCTAAACTTATTTCTATAGGCTGTATTTCCGAAGAAAAACCATTGATAGATAAAAATGATGAAAAGTCTTATCAGGAGAATGATTCGGCCAAAACACAATCTAAACAGCGACCGAATTTTCTTGATATGAATTCTAAACGCCAAAGAGTTACTTTGAATTTTGCAGAGATTATAAGCTATTACGAAACCGAAAGTGAAAAAAACGAAGAATGAAATCATTGGATTTACAATAAAATTTTATTCTTTTAGCCTTTTTAAATTTATGATTTTACACATCCAAACCAATTTTCATCACAAGTTTCTTATTTATTTGATTCCAACAAAAAATAGTTACAATATTAATAAATGCTCACATTATTCTATAATACGAATATGTTGCGTATAAATTTGTAATTATTATGTTCAATGAACCTATCTAGTTCATATCATTCCAACTTGTAAAATACTTTAATCTAATATTTATATAACGGATGAATCTCACGACAATTTTTGGAGGTTGTTGGAAATTAGTTGAAAATTTTTTAAACAAAATCGAAAAAAATGCTCTAAAAATATTCGAAGCAATATACGTAAAATAGTAGTTAAAAAGTAAAAATAGACTTTAAATTCAAGCAGCAGATAGTGAAATGAAAAGTTTTTAACATTTCTGATTGTAACATAAGCCGATAACAATTCAGCTGCGAGGATATAAATGCTGCAACTCAATTTAAAATTACTCTATACTGTGTATGTTTATATGATAAAGTTAAAGTCAATACGAGATTGTTTTTTGAGAAGATTTCACGACTAAAAAATTAAATTTAGTGTCAATTTTGCACTGAAAATTTCAAAACAACCTTAGATATCTCATACAATGCTACTTTACGATTTCCAGATAATCTTTTCATCTAAGATTCTATAGAAAAGGATTTTCACTTAATTTATGATCGTATATAATTAAAGCAAATAAGTCAAAAAATAACTTATTTCTACAAGAAACAAACAAAAAAGCTCAAATAAAATTGTTCTTAAACAAAATAATGTTGAAAAATATTTTAAATAACCGCCGACTGTAAAATATTGATCGAAAATAACACATTTTCTCAACATAAAAGTTCTTATTATGTAGCACATAATAACTAATAACTTCGGAAATTGTCTAAAAAAAAAAGTAATATTTCAAAGCTATGCTAATAGGTGTATCGACCAGGCCGGGTTTTGATCGTGGCAATAAGCAGTATTTTGATAGTTCGATAACCAACAGGCACATTCTTTACAAGAGCCAGCCAAACAAAACAGCAAAAACAAAGAAGAACAGTTGTAGCCAAAATTGGATTCTATAAGCGTTTATGAAGTTAAAAAATATTTAGCAGATATATGATCTAAGTTACGCACAAGACATAAACCAAATTATATAAATGATGCGGAATCACTTTCGCAAGATTATGTTTAAGTTATATAATTTGAAAAAATATAACATGAATAAAGATTGTTTTTAAATTACTGTCACTAATCAATCACTCCCAAATGTTTGATATTCGATTTAACTGCGCTAATATTAAAAATTTGATTGAAACTATTGAATTATTGAAATTTACGAGCAAAATTCTCACAAATGATTTGTAAAGAGAGATTAGATTGTTATTTCGTCATCAAAAATATAGGAGTCATTTTTTAAAGTGTAAATATGATAATAATCTTAATTCAACATATAAACAGAGATAAAATACCCCCAAAAAACATTTTTATTAATACTGTGCAAAAAAGCTTCGTATATTGCCGAAATTGACTTTTTCTGATTAGCAAACTATTATATTTAAACTTTTACCTGTAATATGAAATATATAAAACAAAGGTAAGGACAAAATATTATCATTTTAAAATTTTCTTGTGTTTTTTTGAATTCAATAGAGGAATATAAATTAAAATTTTGTGTATAACATAACTTGAGATTTTAAAGAAATAATGCATACTAGCGTATCAGATATAAGACATAAAAAATTTAAAAGAACTATAATTATCTTCGTAAAATTTATTTTTTTTAACGTAAGTATATCAATTTTAACCAACTTAAAGGATTTATATGTTTCAGGATTCATATTATAAACAAATAATAATTTTTTCGGAATATATACAACAGATGAATAAATTGACACTATTAAACCCAGCCAAATTAAATCTATTATTATATTTTTTAACTTAATATTTTTATCGAGGAAATTATTTATTTTTTCAAATTTAATTCACTAAAAATATAATATACTTGGCTATTAAATATATATTGTTGTCATAAACGAATTCGTCTTCCAAGACAAACAATAAATAAAAAGTAATATTCCGCATCTAAAGCATACATAAATATATAAAAAATAAAATATGTTATCATAAAAAAGCGAAACTTTATATATGAAATGTCATAGATCGTATATTTCGCCTGTATTTTCAAATCTTCCTGGGATAAGGATTATATCTTAAAAGTATAAGTTTGGTTCAAGAGATAGTGATTTTATAGAAAGATTGAATTTTATAAACATATCTATGCAAAAAAACTTTAGGAAACGCAGTTAGAACATGATAGCTTTATTATTACAAATATATTAGAAATATCAAAATGTTGCGAATCTCGAATCAATTTTAGTTTAAAACATGATATGACGTAAGTATAATCAATCAAATCTTTCAATTTAGTATCTTATTTGTCTCGAGCATTTATGACCTTGTGATATGAATTCAATACTGTTTAAGACTTGAAAGAAATTAAATTAAAATATCTCTGTATCCTAAAACTTAAGAAATATTATCGAGTTAATATTTACGAAAATAACTTCACAGACAATTTTATTTCATTAAAGTTGATAAAATAAGGACAAGTCTTTACAAGTTTCAAGCTAAAAAAAATTTTTCTTATCCATAAGAAATATACTTTACTGCACAGAAAAGAACAAAACAAAAAAATATGTGATCAATTTTTTTTTCAAACTTTAATTTTATGTATCTAATCAAAACTTATTCCAAAAACCTTCTTAAGTAATTTTAATTCTGCTAGCATAAATTAAATCAACTAGAGAGTAGAAAAAACACCTATTCCTTGATAAACATAAATAGCTAGAATATGCTTTGTAAAGATTTTTAAGATACACCTGTAGATTAAAGTATTAATTTATATATGTAGAATACCTGTAAAATTAGAAGATCACAACATAAAATTAAAGAGATGATTTACGATATACATAATTATATTTAAGTGCCCGTGGCTAGGTATTTTAGATACTCACGTATAATCTTTAAAAAACGTCAAATTGTATGACCTCATAATAACAGTAATATTTAAAAATAGTGTAAATATATAAAAAAGCGACTTCTATAATATTTTGATTGTATCAAAGAGTCTCGAATCTCATTGAGATAACTTTCACAAAATAAAAACCACACGAAATTGTAGATTTCAACGAATTCAGATCTGATAAACCTAGTGACATAAATTATTGCCTGAAAGAAATTTGAATGGTAATGAGAGAAAGTAGATCGCAAAAGTTATGTTTTTTTTTGGACGGGGGATATACTAACAATAAAAACAAACGACTTAAAAGACTTCAAAGGCATTTTTTGTATATTTAATTATTTACGGTAAGCCTACAAGCTTTTCATGCCATTTTTGGCTATTAAATCGTATATTTTATATCAATTTGGTTGTAATTCTTAGACCAATGAAAAAGATTTTCACGGCTCACTGTAATCCATCAAGTAAATGGTCAAGAATATTAATAAGCACAAACTAAAAATTATTTTAAGATACTTTCATTTGCTTTTTTTTGGAATCAATTGTAGAAACCCGAATTATCAATATTTATGTAGTATCTTTGATGCCCATGCTCAAAATTTTATGATACAAAGGTTTTTTCATGGAAAAAAATTCACATTCGCTTACAATATTTAACCAATTAAACTATATATCCTACCCTGACTTACACATTTCAAAACTGCAAGGTTTTCATTCAATTGTATTTTTCTCACCTTTAGCCGAAAACATATTTTTTAAGACAAAAAGAGGATTTCGATTTATATCAAATACCGAGGATGGTTGAGAACGAGAATTCAGAGATATAATCCAAAAAGAATAAATATCGACAGATAAATGTTCTTATAAAAATAGCGCTCGATCAAGAAAAAACATTCCATTGAGCGAAAAACAAAATTATTTGGCGAAAAGTCGCGAGTAGATTTACTAAAAAAAATACATCGGCTCAAAATATATGAAAGTTTTAAATGTAAATTTAGGGTTATTAAACAGGAATGCACCGAGTGAAGTAAAAAAAGCAAGAGAATTGCACTATTATACAATTGATTTTTTTTATTGGTAAACAATATAGCTTTTTGATTTCAAAGAATAACATTTGAATGAAGACAATTATAAACAAAAAATTAAATGAGAAATCTTTCTTATTTTGAGATATTAAATAAATTAAAAGGTGTAATATTAAACCCAATGATGTGTGTATTCCTATCGTATAATAATTATTTCGAATAGGAAAGAAATTTACCACAAATAAAACTCACAAGTGAATGAATTAGTACATAGTTTGAAATTTATAGAAATTATTAAAAATATTAGCATTGTAATCATTCAATTAGAAATTGTTAAATACAATTTTTAGAACCAAAATTATTTGATTTGTACAAATGCAACCAAAATATATTTAGAACCGAGCCAATTTTCTTCATTTTTTCTTGACTGCATTATTATCTCTTTGCTCGTTTTATTTTAGACTTCATGATATTTAACTCTTTTTCCAATTTCGAATTTCTGCTTTGGTTTCGATCATTCTACCAACACTTTGGATTTTATTTCCTAAAATTCTTTTTATTTTTAGAGTCTATGAACATACAAGCCAACAATATTAAAACTTTCTTAGATACTTGTAATAAAATGTTTTCTTACATTTTGTTTATTATATATTATGTCCGGGGCAGCGAAGTAAAGTGTATTTTCCATCTTTCTTGATATAAACATGATATTAAATATTTTTTTGTCTATATCAATGTAAAATATATTCTATATTTGAAAAAATCCTAGGATGAAAATGAAAAAAAAATAATCACTAATATAATTTCCGGATAATACCTACATTTTAATCCATATTTACAAAATATTTTTTAAGGATTGTCCCATAACTGAAAATAAAGATGAGTTTCAATGCCCAAGATATATAATATTTAGTCTTTTGAAGCATTTTTTCTTTTAAACATCATATATCTCAATTAAAACAATTATTTTACATTTTTTTTTAAATGTACAAGAAACAAAACTTTATTTATTTACCTCGAAATATCAATATTTGTAATATATGCTGCGCGAAATATTGGGAAGACAAAAAATATTTATTTTAATCAAAATGGTTCGTATTTATTTAAAATAAATGTATAAGCAAAGATAAAAAACAAATATATAAAAATGCAAATAATTATTTCCAAAAATATAATCTTATATTTGTCTAAAAAATATTTAAGATTATAATTATATTTTAGATCTTCTTCCTTGATTTCTTTAACAATATGTCCTAGTTCATCTATATTATAGTTATAGTTTGTATAAGTATCAATTTTGTCTATGTATTTTGTTAATAAGTGATATAGTTTGGACTCTATTTCTTTCATTTTATAATTAAATGTTGTGTTTACAATCAAATACTTAAATAAATTTTTAGAATCAATCAATATCTAAATATTCATTTTTAAAAACAAATAATTAAATTTTTATTTGATAAAATTCTGGCTTACAAAAATTTATCTCTTTAAATAGTTTCTTCCACTACCTTAATCACTTCATTATTCTTTACTAAATCTGAACTTCATGATGTTTATTGTCGGTTTTTCCGCTGTGGTTATGCCATATAAAATAGTAAGAGGTAAAATATTTTTCATATTCAGTTGTTTAACACACAACCCCTGGATATTTACTTGCTTTAAAAAAGTTGATGGTTGCTTATGCGCTTCAGATATTTCAATAACACTTAATGATGCTCTCTTCGGCATTTAGTCTAGACTCAAGCCCTCTTCACTAACCTAAGGAAATTGGTTCGATTTTCTACTGGGGTACTATTGACTAGATATATGCCTCTATTTCATGGATGTTTTGCGTCTTTTACTATATGTCTTAAGTTATTTGTTAAAATAATGCCCCGGTTAGGACATAAAGAAACATCTCGCCATTACTTTAACAATAAGATCCATCTCATCTGAAAATAGCTCATACTTCCTAAGTTGCTCTGTTTCAACTATTTCAAGTGAGTTTAGGAAGTGATTCCTACTCTAATGAGGATTATCTTATTCTGCTCGTTGTCCCAAATGATTCATTCATCCTTGAAACTACAGCCCTGTGCAAGTCTTGGCCTCCCTTAGTAAACGCCTCGGTCTTTTCCCAGTGGTTTTGTTTACCTATCGGGTTCCGAAAAAAGGTGGTTTTAAAGAGTAGGTTGTTAGCCCTACGTCCAACCCCAACATGTAAGATCAGTCCCTTTTAGTCGCCTCTTACGACAAGCAGAGAAAGTCCAAGCCAATTCTGCTTCCGGCATGGTGGAAAACCCAAATGATTATAGCGGCTTATTATTTTGAATTTTAACACTAGTTTTTATTCTAGTGTTCACTCTGTTATTTGCATACTTATTATCAATAATTTCTTAAACTAAGTGACTCTTAATTCGGTTTGAAGACTCAATTGTCATATATTTAGTAGAAGTGAATATATGAATCGTACTGCCTCATTGTGTAATTTAGTATAATCATGACCAAGTATTTTTACATATCTCGTTGCTACATGTTCTACTGTTTTTCTAGACTGATTGCAATATGAGCATACACCTACTACACCCTAGAAGACATTTCTATCCTGGATATAACAGAACACTGCTTTTCACGTGGTTTTACACATCATTTCTTTAACCATCCCAAGGAAGAATTTACATTTATCAGCTGGTTATTTCTTGCCTTATATAATTTTGAATGTGGTTTTCGGTTTTCGATTTCATTATATAAGTTAGCAAGTTGAGCTTCATCTAGTTTTTTTCTTTGTAACTTCATTTTTCCACTCATATTTGAATTTAAAAAAGTTTTTAAAATGTAAGTTGCGTTTTAGTTTTATTCTTAAAGCTCAAGAATTTCAGCTATCCTGGTCGATGAATCTTTAGATTTTTCCAGACAAGCCAAGAGTTGCAAAATTATAGCTTCATCTTTAAACTCAACATTATTCAAACCTCTTCCAAGTTTTTTTACAGGGAATAAGAAACTTTGCTTATATCCTAGGCGTAGATATATTTTTTTCCCTCTAAAACTGCCTGTACAGCATCATCTACATCGAGACAAATAATAATATCATAGTAAGATCTTTTTTATCATGGAATAAAGTTTAATAATATCAGTATTCAATTTTTCAAACACATAATAATTTATTACTATTAATTCACTTATTACCAAAGGCAAAATATTTTCTTAGAATTACAAAGAAAATAGTTGAGAGTGAAAATACTGAAATGAAACAATAAAAGCAGTAAGAATATACTGAAAATAGTTTAAAAGACAAAATAGTCTGTTAAAATGCTCTAGTAACATGCAGGAGATCAAACTACAACCAAACATACATTACAACACCCCTTTACCACGAATTAATAGTTGCCAGACTAGATAAAACCTGCTCTTGAACTATACCTTTGCTGTCTCGCATGATTTATTTGTGAAAGACTAGCAAACATAATTACAAATGATAACCCACACCACTCAAGAAGAGAACAGGCTAGTAGGATTATGTTTCATGCTGGCCTGAATCGCAGTTCTACACCAGAAATAGCCTATACATATGTTTTCTGTACGACAGAAGATATCTGAGAGACAATCTAGAAAAATTCTGTTCAAAACTCGGTACTATTATAATTCGAAATTTCTTTATATGTTTATCGATGTTCAAAAGATTAGCATATATTAAGGCAGAAGAAGAATATGAAATGAAGTGAACTAGAGCGAATAATAATAATTTTTGCCTTTTTAACCATATTCTTTGATATATAAGACATATATATTGATACAAAAGAGAGATTCATGTGTAAAACAAAAGACAAAAAATGAAGAAAATAGATAATAAGATCTAGAATCGAAAATTTCTGGCAAATAAATCCATAATGAGAATATAGACTTCATTATCAAGATAGCCAATTTTTACGCCGAATTCTATCATAAAATGACGATAAAAAAAGCGGCATGCATTATATTACGAACTAATGTATCTTAAGACGAATAAAACGGTAGAAAAACCTCGGATATTTTCGAAGAGAAAAAATAGGATATCAAATTTCTATTTTCTTTGTTAAGATCTTCTTGAATAAGCATCTAGGCAAAAAACTCTTATCTTAAAGATTTCAGCCTCTTGAAAATCATGTAAGAATCTAATTAAAACCTAAATAGTATAAACGATCTATATTAAGCTCTGGCAAAAAGAACGGGTCTTTTATGCATACAAAATCGAAATTGCAACGATAAAAGTAAAATGCTTTTCAAAAAGAAAATGTATTTCGATGTTGTTCCGAGATCAATATTATTGCGAATATATGCAAAAATTAAATTCGAAGATATAGAAGATCATTTTAGAATATTATGCTGTTGATATATGATGTGAAAAAATTTCATCATATAGTTCTTAATACTTATCTTATACAACATGCAAAGAAGAGACATTTAAATACGTTTCCCTTACTTCATAACTTTTCTCTAATATAAGTGTAGATCATAAACAAATCCTCTATGATTGATTATTAAAAATTCTTCGAGAGACTCTTACTATTTTTCCTAAATATCTCTACGATATCCCAATGGTGTTATATTTAATCGAAACACCTTTTAAGGGAATTTGTCAATGTAAGTTCACATAAATAATATCTAAAATATCTTGACAGAGATACTCCGATTACGGGCGAATTACCTAAATATAAACCCTGTAGAAGATGAAAAGATGTAAGTGATAGGATTTTTGAATTCCGAAAGAAATCTTGGCATAATAATCTGAGATGTCGTGACAGAACCAGAGAACGAAATAACATGCGTTCATCTTTTTTAATCCAAAAGTCTAGATACAATCTAAAATAATTTAGAAGAACATCAAAAAGCCATAATTCGATTTAACATGTTCATTTGATTAAATTTTTAATTATAACTAATAAATCTATAATAATCTTGAAAATAATTACTTAAATACTTATTCCAGTCCTCTTTTACCTTTCGGTATCGAGGATGAATGAAAGAATGTTTCCAATTTTTTTCTTTTAATATGTTGTAACTAAGAAATATAGGGAATGAACCTAAAGATTCCGGGTGCATTATATCCTACGCAAATGAAAATAAAGATTTTCACACCAATTCTATGAACTCTTTGTCAACCAGATGGTTTTTAATGTGTTATTCTTTCTCCTTCCTTGAAATTAATAAGGTCATTAATCAAAAATAAAAACTTATTTGTCAGCGGGACCTTAAAAAGAATAAATAACAGAATCGAGGAAATTTACTGAAACACATTAGTTTTAATCTTTATTTTTTCTGTTATATATTGAATAGTTTAGCCAAAAATCAAATAGGATGCTCATAAATGTAAAAATGAGACAAATGCCATTTATTATTCCAAAAATCCATTAACACTTGTTTTATTATTCTTGTTCAAAAACATAAGTTAGTATTTAGATCGAAAAGAGGGAATTTATAAGAGTTATTAGATTGAAGATGAACAAAGAAAAGCTTGTACGATCAAACGCCTAAAATGACAGATCTAATTTCACAGATCGAGATGATATCGAAGCGTGTGAAAATAAATTGGCAAAAGAGAACGCAATTGAATAAGTTTCTCAAAAAAGTAAGTTCAAAACGAAAATCATTAGGTAAAAAATTTTGCCGCTATAGTTTAAATACGAAAAATAGTTTACTGCACTGAATAATATGAGAATTGTTAACCAAACCTAGCAAACGTAATACTCCTATAATGAAGCTTTTCTAATATAGTTTTGCATTTCGGCGAGCATATCTAGAATATTGTACATATTCGCATAGTATGTAAAGGGTGTTTGTATTTTTTACGAAAAAAAACTAAATAAGCCTAAATAGTTTTAAGTTGTAAAATAAATATATACTTTGGCACTCTTGGATTGTTTGGAAAATATATAGATGCATTAAACAGAAGAGAAGCCATCTTCAGGTGAAAAAAAAACAATAAACCGATCTTTTACTTATAAAAATATTCTTAAGGGTACAATAAAGGAAAAAAAAGAAGTCAATACATATAAAGTAGTTGAAGCTCTACAGCCAAGTCTATACAAAGCAATATAGAAACGAAACATCAACCAATGTTATATAAGAGAAGAGATAGCGAGCCTTTGGAATTTATCGACTTTTAAAAAATGCAAAGGAAATAGTTGATTGGGCTACGTAATATAGTAGTATTCTGATATTTAGAATAGAAATGTGTTTTGAAAACGGAAAGACAAAACAAATACACAATCCGACCTTGAAAATTAGAGGATATAGACAAATCTTATAGGAAAATGCAATTATATTATTATATAAAATGGAATTATGCTGTTTTTTCCAAGCATAAATCGGTCTGCTAAATGGATACGCAAATTTACAAAACGAATCCGAAGTCACTGGCTTAAAATAATCTTTGATAATGAGTACCGGAAAGTAAAAGTAAATAACAGATAAAATCTGTAAATGAATTTGAATAATGGCCCGATATATATTTTAAATAATAAAAGCAAGGTTGAACTTATCGAAGTAGAAATCATTTACTAAGATTAAGTTCGAGTAGTAAAGACTAAACTATTGCGAATTATTAGCTATCATTCAATTAATTATTTTTTATATAAGAGTAGTGTTAATATATTTGTGTATGTGAAACTTTTGACGGATTTGTGGCAGAATACCGTAACATGTATCCTAAAAGACACGAAATAAATATGAAAGCATTTACATGGAATCGTTCAATATATCTTATGAAGTTAGTAAAAACATTTGAATTTATTAACAAAAAAGACTTGATCCAAGTGCCCAACCGGAGAGATATGGAAGATAGCTCCATTGCGCGTCAGAAAAAGCCAGCATAGCCGAAAAACCAGTAAAAAATAACAAAGAAGCTATTGGTTATTTAATGGCATCAAATAGATAAGTACAAAAATATCTTACCATATATTTAAGTTGGTGTAGCACTTCGAAGTACTGAAAATAACTAGAAATGAAGTTTCATACTCAAGGAGAAAGTAAATTGATAATTAGCGTAATAGAATATATAAAAGCGAGCAAAAAATATTTTCATAAAGAATTTTAATCGATAAAACATTAAATTCTTTGAGTATTTAGCCAACATTTGAGTTTTTAATCTACAACGAATAGATAGCATCAAAGAAAGTAATACATGAAGGCGAGAGACACGAACAACCCGTAAATACTTATAGACACATATAAATAATGATAATGCGCTAAGAATAAAGCGGAAAAATATATAATAAATCCATTGTGTTGATGTACTTAGTGAGAAGATTTAGTCAAAGTATAAAACTTGGCAATTACAAAAAACGGATTGAAGATATATAATAGAAAAACGAACAAAAAGAGAAAAGAAAAATCACTCATATTAAATATTTAATTTATTTGTACTTAGAAGTTATAAATATTTATGTACAGGCTAAAATTTTTTATATTTCAATATAAACTACATTATTTATATAAGAGGTATTTTAGTTCATTTCATATGTTTTAAAACAACATTAGATTTAAAAGTTCTAAATACAACAGTATAATTATAGATTGTTTAATTGTGTTCTTTTAAAGAGATTGGAAAGCTGTGAGCTGCAAAAAAAACGAGTTAGCTTTGTTTTAGAAGCCCATCAAGGCATAAGTACAGCAGGAAAGACTGGTATCAAAGTTGGATTACCTAATAAGGTTTTCTTGGACCTAAAAACAGTGTGTTAGGTATGATGTAATTTATTGGTTCCTCCAGAGCCCCATTTCGATTTAAGATATAGTATCCATATTCAGCAAGGCGTTTTATAAAAATAATTTTGTAGACTTGGATGATTTATGGCAATTATATCGAATTTTATTTTATTATATATTTTACTATTCAATTTCTTTATCGTGTGATAAGAAACTTTTTTTTGAATTTTATTCCGATTCCATCGTGCTAATCACTAGAATCATTATATATTTTTATTGATAAAACTCTTTCAAAATAAAAATTCAATTTCTAAACTAAAAATGAATTTTGAAAAAATGATTATTTTCGACATTTATAAGTATAGTAAGCGGCAAAAAAATAGGAGTGCTCTTAATCAATCAATATAATAAATATTTCGCCGTAAAAGCATATTAATAAACATTTTTGCATTAAATTTAGTATAAAATCAAGATATGGTCAATGTTTAGCTGATTTTTTTATAGTTTATAGATTAAAGTATACACTCGAAATAATAATATGTCATATATAAATGCCAAATAGACAGATCACAACTATTGAATTGTTTTCTTAAATCGTATATTCACGATAAACATTTTTTAAAAATAAAAAGACCCCAAATCTTTAATAGAGACAATATATAAATTGAATTGAATACTTTCGATATTTTTTTGTCGGTATGGTATTTTAAGAAAACTAAATTGTATACAATACCATCAGCTTCGTATTCTTTTTTTTTTTAAAAAAAAACAAACTTTACACCTATAAAATTTTAAAAGATTCGTTTTGAATCTTCTGACGGATTTGTTGGGAGCAAGCTGGAGAATATATATTAAGAAAACACAATTTTTAAGAATAATATTTTAATAAATGAAAAGTTAAAATTTGATGTGAAAGCCAAGTATTATATGCTTCGAGAAATTTAAAAAAAACATTAAAAAGACAGAATACAAATAGGAAGATTATTTTATACTCAGAAAAAAATTAATAAGCGTATAAACTACTACTAATATAGCACTATTTTTTGCAATCACAAAAAGGTGGTTTTTTTTGTAACAATTTCGCGTCATTAACCATCTAGAGGATCTATAAAGTGGAAAAGAATAACCCCGGTAAGATCTATCTGCCTGAGAATGAGCGTTTGAACTCGGTGTAAAAATAATTGATTGAATATTAGATGGAGTGTACACACCATCGGTTCCATGGCTCAATTTCCAATAGTCTCGATTTACAACATAATCATTCATCTTCGGTAATGCATCCTTGCAGTCATAGCCTCCCTTATTAATACCGCCTACCTGTATTTTTCTAGTGGGTTTGTATACTTTTTCGGGCTTCGTAACAAGATGGTTTATAAGGTGAGTTGTTAGCCTTACGTCTAAATCCAACATGGAAGACCGGTCCCCTTTAGTCACCTCTTACAACAAGCAGAGAATACTGCAAGCCAATTCTGCACCCGGCATGGTGGAAAAATTTACAACATATTAAAGGAAGCAAATGAAAAATTGATAACTGTCTCAAGTAAAAAACCTGGCGTGGAATCTGCACCATGAATTTTGAGCCTAAAAAGTAAAATATTTAACTGGCAAAAATAAGAATCTGTAGATGTTGAAATGCTTCGAAATTAGAAACCCGGCTTGTGTCAAAGAGGAATAGATACATGAAGCGTTAAGGCTTTGACTAGCGAAATAATCAGTTTAGCCTCTAAGCTAAAAGTCTAAAGAGATCTATAATAAACAAGTAAGAGTTTATATACAGATAACTATATACATAGTTTTGCATTAAATACTATTTTTCAAGATTTAAGCTACAAGTATTTCCTTAGAGATTTTCGAATTAAAGTCTTTTGTAATATTAATCTTATAAGGAATCTGTAAAAAACCACGAATACCCAAGGATACGATGACATGAATTCAATCAATAGTACTTAAGAAGACAGTCGAAACAATCTTTTTTGATCGATGAAGAGGACTTGAGTCTGAAAAAAATGCCGAGAATAGCTGGGAGAAAGCATTATTAAGTGTTATCGAAAGAGCGGAGCTGCATCAAACACCAAAATCTCCCTTAAAGCATGTTTACAATGCGGAGTATAGTGTTAAAGAACTAAATGCATAAAATATTTCATCCCATATTTTAGATGGTGCAACCATAATCGAGGAACCGACAATTAATGTAAAAGAAGAGTCGGATTTAGAGGAAAGCAGTGAAGTGATTAAAATGGAGGAAAAAAATATTTAAAAGTGAGAAAATTTGTTAAACACTTAAAATAAATATAAACTAAAGAATCTGTTTCATAGGAATATATATTTAGAAAATATAATTTAAACGGAAAAAAATTATATATAGCGTATAAATATAAAAATCTAGGACCTTATCCCATATGGAATTTTTTTCCGGATAAATTTTTCTTGTCACATTCTTTGCGCAATAACAAAATAATTCGAAGCTGTCTACAAGATGTTAATAATTTTAAATTGCTCAAAACAAAGTTTTTCAGTCGTCTGTTCGGCTTAGAATAAAATCAGGAAACGTTATAGTTTTTATAAGCTTTTTTATGAAATTTTAATAACAAATTTTTGGCGAATCCGGCTTCGAAGTTTTAAATACTATACTATTAGCGAGAGTACTATGCGATATCAAAAACATTTATTTTCCAAAAATATCTCTTTTCAAGCTGTTCATTATATATTTTTACATTTCATATTTCAATCTGTTTTGAAGGATAATTTAAGCTAAACTATGTTTAGAATAGTAATATCGTTAATATAATCATTAAGGGAACTAGAAAAATATAATTTATACATACCATTATTTTAGTTACATAATGCCTAGCAGGTGACCTCCTCTTTACATGAAAACAAAAACCAAAAGATTTACATAAAAGAGTATTAAAAAAAGCTCATAATATCTGTATGGATTTATACTAAAGTTTTTTGCGTAAATAATTTTATAATATACTATGGCAAATATTCGATTTCCGTATAACTTTTAACACAATCTAGATGAATTATACTATAAAATATTCTTGGTTTTTTTAATATCTTAGACTTTTTCTATATAAATTTGTTGCAAGCGAAAATAAGTTTTTTTAAGTATTTAAATAATATTTAGATTCTTTGCAGATTAGATCTCATTTTACAGCAGAAATTAATTTAAACTATTTCGTTTTATATTGATTATCTCGTTCTATTTGGTTTTACGCCGAAGCTCGATATTTTTGCCAGATATTAAAACAATATTTTTTTATTCGTATGATTCATGCTTTAAAAATTAGGTCTTATAAAAATTATTAACTAATAAAATAGATTTTTCTTGATTTCATTCGTCAAAAACTAAGTCTTTTACAAATTCAAATTTAAGAATATTTATTTCCTCATATGAATAAATATTTAAGCTAAAAAAAATTTCTAACTTATCAACGCTTTATTTTCAAGATCACGCAGTAAATTAATATTTTTTCATTAAAAGATGTTTTTCTTGTATTTTTTTATTTTTAATTTAGATTTTCCCTTCTTAAAATTTACAAATATTTTATAACGGTACGTTCAGTTTAAAATTTTATGTTACCTGAAAAATAGCACAAAACATAATATTATCGATTTTATTTAGCGTTGTATTTTCTAAAAATACTCTGAAAAATTAAATAAAAAAACATCTTCTATTTCTCGAAATACTAAAATCAGAAATATCTTAACTTTTCAATTACAAAATTTAAGTAAAAAAAGTCAGTAGAAAATATATCTGGAAACATGGCTGCGTCATACTGTTTTTCAAAAATTAAAACTTTGAATTTCCTCTGAATATGTAATTATTCGGTTAATATCTATTATAATAAATCATATAAATGATTCAATTCATAATGGTACTTTTTTACTCATGTTGTCGCCTATGTAGATTAATTACTTGGGCAAGATATATACTAAAATCTGTATAAAATTATAAACTTATAAGATTTAGCTTTTTTTTCTAAGATATGAATTATTTTTTAGATTCATTTACTATAAAACATTTTTGGATTATGAATATAATAAATATTAGTTAATCAGCTTAGATACTATTCATTTATGATGTATAAGCTACAATCAAAAAATTTAATCAGAAAAAAATGATTTTTTATGATGGATTTATTTTGTAAAATCGTCCATAAAAATTATTTTTATCATAAAATATTGTAAAACCAAAACGATAATTTTATGAATATATATACATTTTTAATAAATTTTGTATTTAAAACAACACTAATTATTAGATTGGTTTAAAGACTAGAAATATAACAAATTATTGATTCTTCTCTGAATTTACGTTTGATACATTATTAAACAAAAAATTATATAAACTTCAGGATTTAATAGAAAAAAGCAAGAAAAATATATCAAAAACTCGAGAAATAAAATACCTTTTTTGTTTATAATTTAAAATTATTTTTTTTTAGTTTAGTTCGATTCATATTTTTTTACACAAACCAAATTAGATATTGTATGTAAGAAAAATACTATTTGCTAATATAAACATTAGATAATGTTAATTATAAATTAGAATCTAATTTACCCAAAAAACAAATTATATTTGATTAAAAATTTAAAACCAACTATCTAATTATAGATATTTAATGTAAATTTTTTTTGGAATATTCTTTGGATTTCTTATAGTTTTATATTTTTTTAATGATAACTAAAAAAAATATAATTTAAATCTAAATTTTTATATTAAAATAAAAAATTAAAGCGCAAATAAAGAAATCAATCCTTTATTATAAATATAATATATGAGTTGATTTCTTAAATTAATATTCGATCAATAAAGAGGTTTGTTTTTACTGCTACTTTTGAAGATATTTAAAAAATTGATACTATTTTGAAATATTTTCGCTTTTATGAGTATTAAAAAACATTTTAATATCGTTTTAAATCTAAAATGTTGAAATCAAAAATACAGGCACTTTATGATAGATTCGAATTACAATAATCAAATATTTTTGAACAAATTTATGGGGTTATATTTAAATCTTTAAGTTTTGTTAATCTACCTATTGCAAAAGTTTTCTTTATATGAATATAAAATTCAATGACACACTATATGAACAAAATTATATTAAATATAAAGAACAATTTTAGAATTTTTTCTTTAACATTGTATTTGATTGTTTATTTAGTTTATCAATTAAAACTTTGATAGATAAATTATTTAAAGAGTAATATTCTCATTCAAATTGTCTGATACCAAATATTTAAAATGATTCGCTACAGACATAATATATTAAAAACATATTTTTGTCGTAACTTATAAAATTAGCAAAATTATTTGCGTTCTAAGTTTTTTTTTCTAAAAATCAAGTTTGATCTCAATTTATCATGTTATCGTAATATATGATTAAAAAATATTTTTTATTTTAATTAATTTTATAATCTATATTTTCCTCTATTAATCGATAAATCGAGATTCGAATGATAAACTAATTTTTTTAACAATATAAATCAAAAAAATGTAAAAAAATTACTTAAACAAAAAAAAATTACAAAAAATGACTTTGCAGTCAGGATCATTTTGATTCGAATTGTATGATATGTTGTTAAGGATAATGATAAATATCAAAAAAGTGCCTGTTCAAAAAAATGCAATATCTATTTATTCGGAATCTTTTAAAAATTATATAGGGTTTTTTAAAAATAGTCAGAAATAAAATGATTTTTGTACAAAAAATAATAGACTTGGGATTATTGTATACCGCAAAGCATTTCCTTACTAAAGAGACAAGGGAAACACAATATAATTATTTGTGTAATTTTTTGTAATTTTATTTTGAAAAATAAAAATAAAAAAATAATTAGAATATTTTTGGAAATCAAAGCTAAGTATAAGTTTGGTAGAATTTGTTGCTTAAAAATTCGTTCTATTTGCTTTTAATTCTATATTGATTTAGATTTTTATAAAATTATAATCGACGGAAAGAATTTATGTCCAATAATATAAAAAATCGAAATGTTAATTCAAAAACAAAATGAAAGATATATTTGAAAGATTTGTTATTAAAACCTATGGTAAATACAGGTTAGCAAAAAAGTAATTAAAAGAGAAACATGACAAAGCTAAAGCACAAATATTCAAAAGAAAGTATAATAAAAAATAGACTTTCATAATTATACAAATCAGGGAAATACAATATTTAGTGATTATTTAGTCGATTAGGGAAAAAGTAAAACATGTTAGATGATGAAGCTGTCCTTTTTTATATCGAAATTTTTTTTGAATTGCAGAATAAATTACATGAATCGCTTTAAAAATATAGAAAGTAAGCAAAGCATTGGATTAAAATTTTTAAAAAAACAAATTTTACTTACTATTTATCTTTCGTGCAGAAAAGATCGGATTTTGCATTATATCGATTAAAACCGCGCTCACAGACTCGAATAGCTCAAGATTATTAAATATCCCTTACTATTTTCTTTATTATGCAGTAAAAATCTTTATAATAGCTCATTGAGTTTCACAGAATTCATATAGTTATCTAGTTAGCTTTTTCATGGCCTGCCGCGGCTTCTGACCTTTCAAACTTAAATTTTATAATTAAAATTTCCAGGTTTTTGCAGAAATGTTTTTACTTTCTGTTAGCCATTTAAGCCTTTCTTATTTACTTACAGTGAATATATTTGATTTTTGATAACAACTTTAGATTTGTTCGTTCGTCTAATTTTTCATTTGTATATGTTAAACAAGGTTCTGAATTCTTTCTAATTAGTTTTTATTCCATAAATCTATCAATTCTAGCCCTTTCTTTGCTCGTTATATATCCAGTTTTAAAGGCGGCCATCGAAAATGATTTAATACTGGTTCTATAGCATTTTTATCACATGTTCCTTTGTATCAGATTAAATTTTTGAGGCTTGTTGTCAAAATAGTTTGTTCTTTTCGATGTAATTTCCATAATCTCAGAATCGTTCTTGTTATTTTCTAAGATATGTTCTTGGCACTAAAAACTCAAACATTAAAATTTGTAAAATCATTTCCAAAAATTCTTGAACTACTGTGTAAATAGAAAGTTTATATATTTTATTAAACTTCGCTTATTTTCTGCTAAGATTTTTAGGTGGGTTTTTTTATTTCCAAGTTTCCTTAAAACACATATTTTTCAATGCAGATGTTGCGCATTGTCTCATTTTATTATATATTGTGTTTCTTGTGTTTTTTTAGCTTATAAAACAAATACTTCAATGTCGGGTAAAATAATTGGAAAACAAAAATATAAAATTTCTAATTTGCTTTATACATCTTAAACTATGAGATATATTATCCAATACAAAGTCTTCTTTTTGCCCCAAAATTGTGTCATTCAAGCCAAAAATCATATTCATATCGATTCTCAATTTTAAAGTTTATTATAGAGAATTTATTATCAATAGCATAGTTCGCTTATAGAATCTACAAAAGTTGATATTTTTAATTTGTTACATTAGCATGTTTTAATAGTCATGGTATTGCAAAAATTTAATAATTTTTTGAATTGCTGCTTCTTAAACTACATCGAGAGTATCGGGGAAACACCTTATGCATATTTCTCAAATATGTTTGCAATCTTCCCTATAAGAACCCAGGAGTACATATTTATAAGAGTTTCCTCTCTATGTTAAAGTTTTTTATTTTTGATATTTTTTATGGCTAATAACAAACTATCGTTCCGTATACGTATTTTTTTGTTTTCTATTTTTGATTAGGTTCGGAATGTTTTCTGTAAAGAAATCGCCTTATATACAAAAACCTCTTCAATATACTGTCTTCCAAGCCCTCAATTATTTTTTAGATTCATGGAAGCTTTTGTCACTAATTCCTCAAATGAAACATAAGCAATATTATTTCCAAGTTTAAAATTTTGATTTCGATTTTCGAAAGCCATTCTTTTTGAATTCGCATATTTATCTATAATAACTAGATTTAGATAATTTTCACGGAACTCAAACTGACTATGCAAGACCCATTATTTTCTTTAATATGCTATTGTATTATTTCCACCATAAATTTCGGTTTTACACTGCTTATAATTTCATATCAGTTCGTAAATTTTCAAATCATTTTGTTGTTTTGCAATTTCGCTATTTTAAATATTTATAAGCATTTCTTGTGAATTTCTTTTTTAGAGCCTAGACTAGACGTTCCACGTCTGGCTAGATCCTTGCTTGTGTTTATAATTCTCTGCTTTATAATTTTTTTTCGTTTACTCATTCCACGCTTCCCTATTTATATCCTCTATCTCATTCTTTCAATATAAATGACTCAAGACTTCCTTTGCTGTTTGTTAGATCCAGACATTTTATTAGCCTAATGTTCACACACTTTACCCACCATGCCGGGAGCAGAATTGGCTGGAGTATTCTCTGCTTGTCGTAGGAGGCGACTAAAAGGGATCGGTCTTCCATGTTGGGGTTGGGCGTAGGGCTAACAACCCACCTTTTAAAACTACCTTGTTACGAAACCCGATAAGTAAACAAACCCACTGGAAAAAGACCGGTGGGCGGTATTACTAAGGGAGGCCAAGGCTCGTCTAGAGCTGTAGTGCCAAATATGAATGAATGCTCACACACTATATTGATAGATTATAATACGCTCTACTTAAGGATTAAATCAATGGTTTGATAACTTACACTATGGTTGATGTCCTGCAATTTATCGAATCAAATCTTTGTAGCTAAGGGTTCCTTAATGTTTTGAACATTGATATACGTTATCTATTTTTAAACCTTACCAAGAACTGATCCCTATTTATATCAGATCTTGAATAATTCGCACATATTCAACACCATAAGTATTTATAGACCCATTAAAGAGATTGTTGTTTAAACAAATATTTTCTCCATTAGTAAACCCAATAGAAGTTACATTTTTATATGAGAAAAAAACTACTCGTAATTGTCATTTTTTTCTTATAGTAAAATCTCTAGATTTAACGCCATAATTGATTCTTCCAAAATAAATGAGATGTCCTTTGTTATAGGTTTTTTGTGTAATTCTTTACCTAGCTGTAAGACCTTCAATACAATTTTTATCGCAAGCGGAATAACCGAAATATATATTTTATAATCTACTGCAGAGTGTGAATTTTTCTTATTTGCATGGTAAATCTGCTCTTTGGGCTATGTCTTCATATAAAGATTATACTAAAATTTATTTTATGTTTTTTTTTGAATATAGCATTAAATATGTATATATTCTAAAATCTTATTCCATATATCATCTTAATAGCAAATGCTAGGTCAAATTATAAATTGCATTATACCATAAACTTTTTTTATTCTTTAGGTTTTACAAATACCGTTTTTATTCAAAAATATTTCTTCTTGAGCTAAGATATGTATAGTATGTTTTCATGTGTTTTTATAAGATAAACTATTACTCTTTCTCGGAAAAATATGCGTATCTTGGATGTTTTTATGTTACTTATATGCTTGTTTCCTGGCTTAATTGCCTGTAAAAATCGGTTTTATCTATTTATTATGTTTCGATTTCGGAAATTTGGTAGTAAAGAAATAGATGTTTTATAACCCAATCTTATTTTTATTCTAGATGGAAACCACTAAAAGACAAGTTAAATGTTTCAGCAAAGTTTTTTTTGTCTTTAATCGTTCAAATAAAAGTGATCATATCTTTTAAACAAATACGAATTAGTATTTTCCAGAAATTTTAACAAAGAGTATGCAAAAATACGAAAGAACCTCTAAATAAAAATATTTTATAGTAGAAAGACTTTGTAAAATATAGTTCATAGCAAGAAAATAACCTGATAATCTCATCAAAGCCAAAATTTCGCAAAATTTTCTTTAAATTTACCTGCTACGTAATAAAACTTAACTTATATATATAATTTAGCATATTATATGGTATAAACCAAGATATTATATTAAATAAAGTGCCTCAACGTAATTTAGTAAGCTTTGAGTAACGTAAAAACAAATCCACATATATGAACTATAGTACTTGGAAAGACAGTTAGAAACATTCTTCTTATTGATCAATTATTTTTGGAAAAAAATCAAATGATTATTAGATCCAAGGAGTAAACTACAATCTAGAGCAAGATTCAGGTGTGAAAGAACAAATGCGTCCATCAAAAGAAAGAAAAAGACCATAAACAAACATTAACCTTATAGAATTCTATTTTTATAAAGTGTTAAACATCAGAAATCTGCTTAAATCAAAGGGGCTCGCGGGTTTTAAAGAATGAATTGGATTCGGCGTTATGGCTGTAGAATAACGACACTGAGCTATAAAGAAATAGAAAATATTGGACAAATTATATTTTTAAGACTTAAAACTCAGAATCCGAACCATTTCGAAACTTATTTGAGTATTTTCTTGTTTCACCTAAATACTCAAGTAACCTTATGATTTCCGAAAAAAACTTACCTTATATTTTTGGTCAAAAAAAATCGCTATATTACAAATAGTTTAGGGTACTTTTTTATTAAATATATGTTATAAAACTCCCTTTTTGGATATGGTTTGATTAATCTTACTTTCTTTGCACTAAAGATCTTTTCTGTGTATAAATGAATCTAATATTCCGTATTTATATTCACGTTAGGTATATACTTATCATTTAGAATGAAATTACTTTATAAGTAATTTTTAAACCTAAAGACTGGAATATTATCAATAGATATTTGATACTAAATTCATTTGCTGAATATTCTTTAATCCTTTATATATTTTGACTGTAAGTAAAAAATATTTAATTTAAAAATTTTTTACTTGAAAATAAAAATTCCTAAATTAAATAGTAAATTCTATCTATATTTGATAGACCCAAAATGATTTATTCTTCATTTAATCTAATGGATTATTCTTAGTTTATTAAACATGTATTTTTATTGGTACAAGTATTTAAAAATTGAAGGTACTATACTTAATTAAATTTCGGAACAAATATAAATAATACACTGATATAAAAGGTTTCTAGACAAAAAGCGAAAAAATATATAGCTCAAGCCTTTTTGATTCAAACAAAGACTTTCAAGCGTTTCAGGTCACATAGGCGAAATAATCTTATTGCGGAGCCTCCACAAATTTTTCTGATTATTATTTCGAAATTTTTCAATCCACGGAATATAATTTCAAGCCAAAATACTCTATAAAGTATAGAAATATTATATATGGGTGTTTTTAACAATTCGATATATTTTTTTAATCAATAAAATTTTTAAGAATAGTTGAATGAAGAAAAAAAAAATTTTAATCCAAAAGATCAGGCTTTATATTTGGTCAATAAGCTCTTTGTCTTCATAATACAAAAGTAATCATTCAATAGAGATTAAGCCTACGAAAGAATCTATGTCTAAGAAGCGTTGTCCAATAGTAAACAATTGTAAAGCCCTGAACCACATTTGTATTCTTTTCAACTCTTATAGTTGTAGAGCTTAATTAACTTTTTTAATTAATTTAAAATTCTCTTGAAGGATATACTTTAATGATACACACATCTAAAATTTCAACTGTTCAAAAGGTATAGTGATCATTATTAACCAATATATACTTTATAGTAAAAAAAATATGTTGGTGCCATCTAGAACAGCTGGAAGTACTATATTTTACATCTTTTTTGGATTATTTAAAGAACTACGGGTTCATATACATATTATAAAAATTTATCATAAAAAAATATTCTTAAATAAATTGTTTTTTATCTAGATATTTGATTCGAATATCATTATCAGGATCTGCAGATATAAAAAAAAATGATCATAATGTAAATATAAAACCGCAAAAAGAATCTATGAACGACAGAAGAACTTACAAAAATAAAAAATTTGAACAAAACGAAAGAATATTGATTAGAAAGGTAACAAAAAGAATTTTGGACGAGGATAATAGATATTTAAATGAAGCGATGTTAAAAAAGACCAATATTTTTCTATTCAGTACTCTAAACGAAATAATACCTGTGTTTTTAAAAATAGTCCGAGATACAATAATTTTTGAACGAAAGGCAATTAAACTCGGAAATATTACATATCAAAAAATATTTCCTTTGTTAAAAGAGGCAAAAGAGATTTTATACAATTTTTATACTAAGTTTTTGTATTTTCAGATAGATTTGGATTCAAATTATTATCTGAAAGCATTGGTGTCTTATTTCGAATAAAAGTTTTTGCATTATTAATTCTTTTTTCTTTTATTAAATTTAAACTATAGTGTGTTGTAAGTTCCTATAAGAAATTTGTTATTTTCTAAATATTTACGCTCTCTTACATAAATATATATTAATACTCAAAACCAATATCTTTGACAAATTTTAATTAAACCATCTAAAAATTTTTAACTAGCTACTACATAAGTAAATAATATAAAAGAAAAGGAGGTTCCCAATGAAGAATTTTAGAAAGCTCTAACGCGAATTTTATTGTGAAATACTACATATAAATTTAAATTCGAAGTTATACAATGGTTAAGCAATAATTTTATAAGTAGTAGTGATATCAACCGAGAGTTTAGACGAAGGCGAAATTCAGTGAAATGTTCAAGCATTTTTTTCATCCAGGATATAAATTCATTCTGAGATGCAGAAGCAAGAGGCCAATATATAGAAATATCGGAAACACGATAGAGTCATTAAGATTATGATTGTAGAAAATACATTAAAAATTTTACATTAAGCAACCCAGCAAAGTTGTTCGACTTAATTCTACTTCTCTAAAACAAATATGAATCTGATTAAGAAAATACTAGAAATGAATCGGAATCTAGAGTCTTATAAAATAGGAATGCTAAAATGAAAATACTATACAATTTCGCAAATAAACTGATACATTTAGAAACAAATTAAATAATAAAGCGCACATCGGCTCAGTGTTATATTAGAAGATTTGTTTCAAATTATTAGAAAAAAATGAGAAAATAATAATTTTTTACGGATTAGACTAGCTTAAACATTATGTAATTTATATACACCTCGGTTATTACAAAAATCGTATTTTAACGTAACGCTATGGAACATATTCTTTAAATCCGAGACACAATAATAATAGAAAAGCATATTCATATATCTAATCAAATTAGCACAAATAAAAAAAGTCACTGGTGTTGATAAAATTATAGCTTTTTCCAATATTATATGGCGAAGAAGCAGCTAGAACTAGAAACAACATGAAAAAATCACTAAATCATAAAAAAGTTCATGATTATACCTATTTTCCTTTGTTTACGCTGCACTAGTAATATTAAGCAAAACTGCTAGCTTTAGAATCCCTAATTGCCTAGGAAGAACGTAAAATGAAGAATCAACCCATAAGATAAAAGAAACATTTACTACAAATAAGGCAACGGAATGAACGAAGAAAGAGATCTTAAGAAAAAAGCATAAAAAGAACTAGGCCAAAAGGTATTTCGTTTCTTAAATTTTTTAAATAAAAGTTTTCTTCATACATATAAATTTATTATTTGAGTATGAATCATTATTTTTGTTTTTTGTACTTGTTTTTTTAAAGAAATATATAAACGGAAAAAAAGCAAAATTAACCAACTTTAACTTAGCGTTTCTTGTATATAGAATAATCTACTAAGAAACTTTTGTCACAATAAAATTTGAGTTTTAAAATTGGTATAAAATTCATTTCATATCCTAAATTTTTTTTCTTTCAATTTATAATGAGCCGAATACGCTTCGAATCTAACATTATACCTGATTTTTAGATTTAAAAAGCCAAATAGATTATATATCCAGTAGTATAAGATTTTTAAAGGAAAAATTCTGCATTTACATTCTTCAAAGAAAATTATAGAAATTTTTAAAAAATATGTCTTTATTTCTAAGTAATAGATTTAATCAATAATCTAGATGGTTTGGGCCTGTTTTTATTTTTATTTTGAGGCCTGGTATTGGTATTCGGCATTGCTCCGATATGTGTTTTTTATTCTGATGAATTATATTTATAAATACATAAATAATTAATATACATATATTCTTGAGCTATATGGATTAGAGGTATTCTTTCATTTACGAAATAAGATCTCCCTGTAAGTATTGTTCATTTAATAATTCATATACCAACATACAAAGAATCTAATATATTTCGATGGAATTTAAATTTATTTTTAAAATCATTTAGTCAGAAGGAAAAATATTTTACACATCAAGCTTTTTAATATTAAAAGAAACTTTCAATTTTATTTTTTAAATCAAATTGTGTTTACTTAGCCTAATCATGTTATTCAAGATTTCGCTGTTGAATTGATTTTGTTTTTTCATCGATTTTATATCAAATTCTCAATAAATTTTTTGCGATAAAAACTATCATCAGCAATTTCAAAAGAAATGTTACTCTTCTCATTCTAGTCTCGAATTAACATATATTCGGATCAGAATACTTCATTTTATTTTATATTAAAATATATAGACTTCCATCTGTAATATTTTTTCTAACAGAATCATAGAATAGTAATCTTAGCAATCAGGTAAGATAATATTTTAAAAGCCTCATTTTAAGCCTTTGTGATATCCCTACTAAACTATAGAAAAAACATATGGTAAATATTTGTCATTGAATTCAATAAAGCTAAATCCGTCCAATCAACTTTATGTTTTAGATATGTCTGTAAAAAATTTTATAAGATTTTTTTTTAAATTAGAAAATACGTTATTATATGCCTAAAGTATAGAAATTCAATAAATTTGGTTTTAAAAATAGAATTAAATATTTATGAATAGAATAAAATATATTTTGCTTGAAAAATACAATTTTTATTCCAGTCTTATAAAAATTTAGAAATATTTATAAATATATTTCTTCATCATTCCGGACTATCAACGATTTCAAAGTATTAAATGAAAAATATTTTTAGTATGAAAGTTTATCTAGAAATGCATATATTCCTATATTGCTTTTCTGGAGTATTTATATATTTTAATAAATTATTTTATTTCGATTTATAAAATATATTACTGAATTCGGCAAATAGTCAATAAAAAAATTTTGAAAATTAATCCCTGAATAAAACCAGTAAAAATATAATTGACTAAAAACAAGAGGACTTAACATAAATCTATGTCTTGATGAAATCAAAATAGGCTCAACAAGAAAGGCAGACCATGCTGCACATTCCAAGTCGATAGATTATATGTTGTAGTAACACCTTGGTTATTGAACAACAAAATATATTTCATCAAAAAATAATCGCGAATATAAGGTATCGTGTAAAAAACGCTAGTTATGATGTATAATGTTTAAATTCGCAATACAGATATATTTCGCCACTTAATTATTTTTAGAATGCAAAAACAGCCAAACAAGTCGTCAGTCAGTATGAGAGTTAACATTTCATAAAAAATAATGGAAGGTTAAATTTTTAATAATAAAACAATTAAAATATACTTTTAAAAACCAGGTCTTACAAAAATACTAATTTAATTTTTTTATTCATACATGAGAGAAGAAATCACCTAAAAACTTTCTGCTTGGTAAGGGGTCGATGGAATCGGTAGTAATCGTTGTTTTAACCTCTCTTGAGCAGAAAACACAATAATATCCAGGTTTTGTACGGTGATGTCTATATAAAAGAAAAGGTCTATAAAAAAGACAAACTTTTTTAAAACCTAGTTTATGGTTTATACTGTAACTAGATCGCAAACTTAGGCTAACCGGTAAGTAATTTATATGATGAGGAATGAAACCCTGGTCTTTCTTACTCAGTTTAGAAGATTTGGCGCTTGGGAAGTACAAGAAAATATAACTTTTAAAAAACCGGGAAAAAAAATTAAGGGTTGTATTGTTTAGTTGATATTTAAACACCTAAGTAATAAGCAGGGGTAGCCAAAAAGATATGCCTTACTTGGAAGTCTTTTTAGTTCGGCCAGTGTAGAACAAGTTTGAACTCAGCTGGACCTGGAAAGTTCAAAGTTAAATTCGTTTCAGCGATCAATTTTAGGCAATTGCTTAGCACAATAAATATATTGTTATTACATTTAGATGTTATGATTAAGAGGTATGTATCTGAGGGTATACTTATAGAGTTTTTAGAGACCGGTTATCTATATAAACAAATAAGAGCGGCCAGACCAATAGAAAAACATAAGACATGGTACTTTGATCAAAAGATCTAATATTTATCTAAAACCTTTTTTTAATCATTGCATGTTCGTATGCATTTTGTTCTTAAACCCCGTAAATTTGGTTTTTATCTCTTCCAAGGTACCCATTTTTTTGAAGCTTGTATAATACCCAAGTTTGGCCATTTAAATGTTTGATATGTGTATTCATTGCATATAGATCGATAATTAGAAACTGAAAGTTGAATTGAGGCTATGTCTTTTAGTCACGTTTTTGTCCTTAGTGTTTCATAACAAGAGCATATAATATAGTCTTTTGGCGACCAGTATTCACTTTTTTTGTATTTTTACACGTTAATCTGACCATAGAAGATCTCGTGGTTATTGGGAAATTTTTATTTTTGTTGAATATCTTCAAATTCATTTAAGTAAATTAATTTTTATATTCTGGAAATATAGAAAAATCGATCCGATATCATCATGCAGATAATATATTTCATAAATTGGGCTGGTTTATATTGTTAGCATCTAGAAAATATCCTTTCTTTATTTTTTTCTTCTTATAAATCAGGATTTTTTTAATTATTGTCTCTTAAAGAAATGGGTAAAATCCTCTTAAAAATAATTTCTAACGCCTTAATACGATACAACTATAATTAAATCGCATACCTTGCAACATTCAGCAAATAATTTAAAAAGATATAAACCATCTAGAAAATACATGGTTATATATATTCGACAAAATAAAAATCAAAGAATGCAACAAAGGTCATTTGATTCGAGACTATAATTACATAAATCGCCACTCACGCCTTAAGTTTCACAAATATTAATAGGTAAAAGACACCAGAATATTCAGAATAAAAACCATCGATATATTCAGAAATACATTTACTTACACATCCGCAATAATTTAGCTGCATGAATTAATAAATGAAAATGTTAAAGTAAGAAAGCCAAGCCTAAGCCAAATAAAACAAACATAAACAGGCTAGTACCAGGAATGGAAATCCAAAATGATGAAGGATATATATTTTCAAAACCCTATACCCAGTAAATAGTAAATTATGAATGAGCACGGGATTTTTGTCGAAGTGTAGTAAACAATTTTCTCTAATATTCCTCAAATTTGAAAAATAGATAAATCAGTTAACAGGCAAAACTCGGTAGAAATTATATCACTCTTAAACAAACCAAGACAACAAACTAGATTTGTTTATTTTATTTGTATTTATATAAAAACACAGAATGCCTTTTTAAACTTTAAAAATCATCTTTTTGATATAAAATCTCAAGAATCAAGATAATATATATTCAAAGATTTTAAGACAATTTCTGGTTAATATGTTAACATGCTATTACAATGTAATCTGGGAAGACTTTTAAGGTTTCAATAACAACATTTAAATATATAGTATTTAAAAAAAATTCTACATTCATTATTATCTCAAAATATAAGCGTTTTAGATGATCTTAGAAAAAAAATTAGGTTATACTTCATCTCAATGGGATAATTCATAAAAATCTTTAATGGCGTACCACGATATTTTCTAATGAGAAAAAATATGGGGATCAGCCACGTGCTCGAAATACTCAAACGCATATTCTGAATGGAGAATATGAAATTACCCAGCCCACATACTCTATAAAATCAAAATAAAATTGTAAGTAAACAGGCGAGTATGTTTGATATAGTAGACAAAGATGAGAGTTCAAAGAACAACATGCAATTTAAATTACAAGCTTTTTTTTGTTAAATTCGGATATTACACTTTATTTTGGAATGCTTAATTAATATTTACAAACCAATTCCAAAAGAAATTTTAATATCCGATGTAACAAGAATGCGAATAAAAAAACGGCGAATTCAAATTTAAATGTATCTTTTCATCGCTCAAAGTATTATATCGTTTGAAAACAGTGGCAAATTTTATATTGTCTTTAGGAAATTTATGCAGATTTAGGTTTAACATAAATAAAGCGCCCTCATACTTTGTCACAACTACCTACAATATCTATATTCCAAGATATTTCATTTAAAAAATGGGTAAAACCTGATTAATGGCAGATACAGTTGTCTATAGTTCGTGAATTACCGTCGTATGAACTGTGATCGTAGTTTTAAACCAACTCTGGGTTCTTTCAAGACTATGTAGCATTCACACTTACTCTACACTTCCTCAACCCAATAAATTATTAGCCAAAAATACTTTGGCAACATACGGGGGGCTAAATAGATAATGATCGCCATTACAACACCCATAACCTCTACATAGCTTTCCTGGCTTTAAACACCCATATTTTTATGATTCAGGGCTATGCCTTCTAACTTAAGGGACCTAGGTTGGGGTTCTATTCATTTAGATGGCAATTAATTAAAGGTTTTGCTGCTGTCTGCATCTACTTACAAAAAAAATACAAAATTGTTATATAGAAAAAGTTCCGTCATTATGTAGGCCCCCTTCTCTTCATACACTTTCTTATAGAACAAACAAAAATATAATGTAGTTTTATTTTTACTAAGTAAAAACAATGATCTTAAACTTATTTCACATACCCATTGCTAAGCATATAGTTTATTGTGGATATTCTTTTCTCCAATAATATGAATTAAGTAAAAATATATTAATATTTTCTATGAAAAACTAAAATGTATAGATACTTTTCATCCTGAATTTGTAATAGAAAGAAAAAAATTAGGTTTCAACATTTTTTTAAGCTCCGATCATATTTTTAAATATTTATCCTAAAAATCGAAGTTGAATTAACAAAAAATATGTGACATGTTTCATTATTAATGAGAGTGATGTAGTGAGACATGAAATAATGATTTTTTTGAAAGTATAGTTAAATTTGTGAATTGAAATGATCGAAAATGACCTCTAATACTTATCTGTTAATTTAAAACTTAAATAATTTATGTGTATTTCATTTTAAAATTTTTTTTCACACATTTAGATAGCATCGAAGTAGAGATAAAAAAACGAGTAAATTTCTGGCCGTTATTGAAATGTGTAACCAGAAGAATTTTATGTAATTTTAGTAAGTAATCTGAATATTTTCTTCAAAAAATATTTTTAAGATACATTTTGGAATATGTGTATGAATTTTTACATCAAATCCAAAAATTTTTTTGATAAAGAATGAGCAATACCTTTCGTTAAAGCGGTATAAAATCCATTGAGTTCATGGTTCTAGAGACTTTTTATAGAAGTCTTTGTAGCCCGAAGGCTGCAACACTGGCTACTCTTGGCTTATAAAAAGGTAATAAAGCGTATTTATAGTTTATTTTGTTGAGGTTTTTTGTGTAATTTTTAAATTTATCTTTTTCTAATAATGACTGCTAGAAAAACATAAATGCGTTTATTTTAGACATGTCAAACTGAAATGTTTTTGGAGAGAAAAATGCCTGCAAATATGTATAAGCATGTTTTAGATTGGTCGTTATTATATTTAAACATAATATAAACATATTTTCAAATATCCGTATGTTTTTAGATGAAAATATCTGAAATAGAACGGGATATAAAAATTTTAGAAAAACGGTGGCTTATTGGGTGAAAGCCGAGAATTATTTTGGACATTGATAATATATACAATGTTAAATTTGTCCAATATCTACAAGCAGCTTTGACATGAGGCATACGGGCAGTAAAAACCCGCTTAACCACGCGAAAGCGTTTTAAATAACCAGGCGTATGTGAAATTTAAATCAAACCAACAAAAATAATATACCTTTTGATTGTAAAGTTGAATTTAAAATAAATTACAGATTATCTTCTATAATGAATAATTGATGCTAGATAAACAAAAAAATCTTATATTTCAATTATTCGGAAATTAAATATATCGTTATTGCCTATGAGTTTTTAACAAAACATTCGTGATTGTTAAAAGAATAACTTCTATGATTAATAAAAAATTTTAAACTCTCACGAGATCTTTATATTCAACTGATATTTGATAAATAATAATTCAGCAGAATTTATTTTCGAACGATATTTTATAACAAGATATACAATGATGACAGGAAAAACTTCTAGGTAAATTTTAAAGATCGAGTACATTTAAAGTTTTTTATAATATATTCTAAGAATCTTAAATATTTTTTTAAAATTTTGTAAAGTCATGTATTCGGAGTAAACCACTAATGATAACTGACACAATAACAGGTTTATAATATTAAAAATATTTTTCGAAATGGTTTTTAATGAGGATGAATCATTTATATGCCAACCTTGCATAAAAATAACTGAAAGTGTGCAAAAATATTATCATTTATCAAAAAGAAAGAGTTTTTAGCTGTGACGTAAATTAGATAGGACCAATAGACAACATTGAGTATTATAATACAAAAAAAACATTAGAAATTTTTAGCCTTTTCTAGCAAGTTGAAATATTTAAAATAAAAGGGTAAAGAAAAGGTATTGGTTTAAAAAAAAATTCTTTTATCTGATAACATTCAAGCTTGGTTAAAATAGCAAGAAAACTGTGAACTGAAGTTGATTTTATTTATTTACGCATGCATAGACTGAGATACCCTCTGTGGATTATAGCAATATAAAATAAACCATCTGCTTGATATGTTTAATTTTTTTTCTCTGATATTCTTCGCGATGATATGAATCAATCTCAAATATGCTCTTCACACCCGTAGGTCGCATTTCATGCATAATTTAACCTCAAATTCAATACTATGATCCTGAAATTCAATATTAAAAAAAAACCAAATAAAATCGATTAATCATAGCATCTCATAAAAGTTAATTTTTAAAGAAATAAAATATATTCCAAGGCTTTTAATCTTTAATCTTCATAATTGTCTAAACAAGGAATTTATGCGCACAATTTAATGCGAAATACCCAAATATTGCTATACAAGCGGAAAATAGTTCACATAGAATAATTTTTTTTTCATATTTCCGATTTAATGTACTTTAATTTGCGAAAAAAACATATTCGCTTCAAAATATTTTGTTAATTTTTTTTGCAAATATATGAAGTTTGATATAACAAAAATACACGACTATAAATAAGTGCGATACAAAATAAACAGCTTTTTTCAAGAACTTTGGTATTTAAAACTCCTTAGAAATAATAGAATGACTATAGAAAACATGTAGACGTGATTTATATTGTACGTAAAAATAGCTTGTATAAAATATCAAAAAAAAAACCCAAATTTTAAAATAAGAAGTTTTTGATGCAATATATGTTATGTAACGCTTCTATTTTATTCATAGACAGTACTTTAGCTATTTTTACGCATGTATTTCATCAAGATGATATCATAAGCATAATTTAAGCATAAATAGATCTTTTGTTTGTTCATGATGTTCAAACGGAAGATAGAAACGGCAGGAAAACTTGAAAAATTCACTAGACTAGGAGGTCTTAATGGATACTCTTAAAGTTTTGAGATTGTCATAAAATAATTAGAAAAATTTCGGCAAGAGGAACAGCATCCCAAAAATGAAAAAAGTTTTGATTCAAATTTAATAATTGAACTTAAAAATAATAAAATAGTTGTAAATAATAAAAGGGCATAAATTATAACCAAGTAAATCGATATATCACGGAGAATTACTATAAACATATATAAGATTGTATTTAAATTTAAAAAAACGGATTGAATAAAAACACGTTAACTATTCTCAATGGTACTTAAGAGAGAAAATTATAAATGAGAAATATATCTCTGGAGCAAAATATATTTATTCTGGCATGCACAAAACAAAGGGAAATGTCTGCAATCAATAAATTTAGTAATAAATTTAACAACAAAAATTCCTTAAAATGTCCAATTCGAGTGCCAAAAAGGCAGAATGCTTCACACGGCTACTCTATTGATTAAATACTATATTAAAGCTACCGAAACTTTTTGTAAAAGAGTAAAGAAATCTATAAAAATTAAAAAAATACCTGCCGATTCTATAACAAAATTTAAGCCAATATTTTATATATCGGACCTAGTTGATTGATATTAGATAAAAAAATTTAAGCAATTTTTACTTGAGTAATTGGAAATAATTCTATTTTTATATAAAGTTTTTAATTTATAGATTTAAATCTAAAATAAGCGACTTGCGGATAATAGCAGAATAAATGTTGCAGAATGGTTTTTTAGGTGATTTCCCATAGTATAACCTGTCTGTTTACCAAAAAAATACTATTTTCTGATCTATTAATTCAAACTACTAATTTTAGATGCGTGTATCACAAGAAAATTTAATACAAAAGGATTTGAGTCATGGATTCTTGGCGGTTAGGGCCGGAAGGAAAACATAGATATTGTTTCAATAAAAAAAGATTAGACTCCAAATTCATAACAACTAACACATGAAGAAATTTTTATAGAAGCTAAACACTAAAATTACCATTCTTGAAAGCTTTACAAAAATATCGAAGGTATTCCTTAAATTTTGATAACATAGAAACTATATATAAACGATTAAAATTTGCAGAAAGACTTTTTAATGCAAACAAACTTTTTTTTTGAATATAGTAATTAAAATTTTGGTTCTTCTTTTACGTCTGAGTATTCCTATATAAGCCGTTTAGATTAAAATTTATTAATTTTTTTAAAATCCCCTATAAGACTCGATGATTGATTTTATACACAATAATAGTTTGTAATATCATTTTAGATAATCTAAGATATTATCCACTGGATTAAATAACTGCTTACAATGTGGAGACGAAATGGTTTTGGAATAAACTAGTCGTATTTATCAAATAAAAAATTTGTAGGGAATTAAATGATTTTTTTTGATGATTACATTTAGAATTTTTTTTTTATTTTCAGGGCATGATTTTAAATATATTGCTCATAAAACCATCTATTTAAGGTATCTTATAAATTCTATTAAAATAAAAATATATTTAAACCTTTATTTTAACAACATTGCTAGGTGCTTAAATACATTTATATCTATGTCGATGAAATGTAAAAATATTTATGTTATATTTGCTTTATTTAACATTCTATTTCATATTATTTGCTGCAGTAAATTATAAATTTGATATTAATCTTATAAAAGAAATCTTTGTATTATTCTAAAAACTATTTACTTCCTTGAACAGTTTTTCGCATAAAATGAAATGTAATGGTTTCCTGCTGTTGTGATTTTTTAAAACCTATGATAAATTCATTTTTTTAAGAAAAAGACATTATTCTACAGCTTAATATATTATCTTAAAAATAATAATGTATCAAAACATTCTATAAAAAATAACCAATAATAGAATGTTAAAAACGCTTTTTGATTCGCTAATTATGACAAATTTTCATATATTATTTAATACAACCCATGTCTCCGCTTGATATAATATATTAATTTATTTTAAAAGAACCCTGCGAATTTTTTTTTTGGTTTTCATGACACATTTAAAGCACCTAATCGCTACTCAACCCAACCATTTGCGCGATTTTTTTCAAAACAGTCATAGGAATATTCAAATATAAATTACCGATTATTTTCTGATTTTTGGGCGCAATAAACAAAAACAAGTAATAATGAAAAGTAGTTTTGCAAATTAATTTAATATTGTGCATGAAGAAATGAATTTAAAATAATGATTATTTTTTACAGTTTAAAAAGAATAAACCGTCACTGCATACAATATATAAATGCTCTGAAACCGTTGAAATAAATATTATAATTTTAATGCTACTTATAAATAACTGGTAATAAATATAATTCATTAATAATTTATGCGAATGCCTAAACTCCTTTTAATTCAAGAACCATTTGAAATTATTGTAAAAACCGCATACATATTTATATTGGTACATTAGCAATTTAATATAATTTTCAAGAAATTATAGAATTTTAATTCATTCGCGAAAAAACATACATATTGCATCCTTTCACCTCAATTTATATTAAATATTTTTTAAAAAAATATATTATGTAAACGTACTTTTGCAAAAATTTAGCGGAAAAATCTATAAATATAAACATATTTATGTGGCTGTTGATTGTATCAGAAGTAAACAAACCCTAGATATGTTAAGGGCATTTTTTCTTTTAAACATTTTAAATTTATAGTTAGTTTATTTACATAGAATTTAATTATCCATGTAATATATCCACACTTTTTTTATTTCGAACAAATACAATCCATAATTCGGTACTTTAGTATTTTTCTAGCATCCATATCACGAAATAGTATAATTTATATTCATTTTAATAATTTTTATGCGTAGAACCAAGAAGAGCTTTTTTTAGACGATGCAATCTGTATTTTAAATATATTGTACAATATTTACAAAATAAATTTAATGTGTACTTTATATTTAAAGTTATTCGCTGCGAAAAAATGATTTAAAATAATTTTTTTTAGCAACTATTAAAGCAATTCACGTGAATAATACATTCGATTTGTTCTATTATTTTATATTTAGCCTTATAGAATCAAGGTTTTGCTTTAGGACATGTTTGTATTCGATATATTTTTCCATATATTTTTTTTAATTTTGTAGCATCTTGATATTTTTTTGATACCGACGTTTAAAAGGTTATATAATAGAAGTTATATGTGCTAAATAAAAAGATGTCCTTAATCTTAACATCAAACAAAAATTTAACTGTTTTTAACTGAATACGAAGCATTTCTATACAAATAAATTTTATACATTTTTTTTAACCTGCAGATTTTATTTTATTTATTCAAATGAAATATTTTTCTGTTTTATATAATGATCATCTGGCACAACTTTACGAAAAGCCAATATTTGAAGCTTTTTTTTTTATAAAAATTTAAATGTTGTTAGTTTATGTTTAAAACATAAATTATTCGAAATAATTATAATTTTTATATCAGATTTTATCGCTGTATTCTTTCATATTACTAAATTTTTTAATATTATTTTTTTCCTATATTTAATGAAGATAAAAAACAGCGAAAATATTTCGGTCGAATTGGATAATTTTCAATTCACTAAATGTGCTTACATTTATACGACGTAATTTAAGTAATTGTATAATTACATTGGTCTTAGTAGTATCGCTGTAGATAATTTTTTTATTTAAGCTAGGGCAAGATAAATTCCGAATTATAAAAACAAAAATCTAAAATTTTTTCTAGTGAAAAAATATTTTTCCCAATATTTAGGGTAAATTTTTTTCTTAATTTCCATAATAGTAAAATCTAAAAGATATAAATAAACACGATTATACAGATAATAAATACTTACGAAACAGAGATATATTCGTATAAAAAATACTTTGCCTTTGAAATCATATTTAATAGCATTGTGAGTCTTCATATAAAAGCAGGACTAATTATATCCTACAAGTATTCTTTATTTTTGAACCTCAACTCATCTTATGCATATATAAACTGAAAAAATGTTATTTTGAAACAGCCGCCATGAAGTGGTATTAAATAACGAATTAAAATAATTATTGTATTTGAAGAATAATTTTGCTCAATAGAATTTCAAGATTGAAAAAAAAAATCCGAATCAATAGATTCGATTTTCAAACATCCTTTCTATATAACATATTTTTATATAATCTCTAAGGAGAATATAAAATATTTAATCAATCAAATTTTTATATTTAGAACCAAAGTTCAAAATTTAAAGAACAAAATTAATTTATATGTTATACATTAAATTTAATCTATTCAATTGATAAAAATTCGATTATTTTTGTTTTTATATCTAATTCTATTGTTAGATCTGTTTCAAAAAAATAGAACAATTTAGCAAATAATTTGAATTCGATTTAAAAATGTTTTGCTTACATTTAGTGACCAAATTACTGAAAAAAATTTCTTTTTTTACAGTTTTCGAAAATTTATTAAGATAATTATATGAAATAGATTTTGGTTTTTTACGGAATAAATCTAAAAGATTCATTCAACTTTCATATAAAAAAGTTTTTCATCGAATTACATACTTGAATATCACGATACTGCCCTGAATAATATTAATATTAAATAGCAAAGACTTTCAACAACTTTTTGTATATATTTTTAATTAATTGATTTTAATAAATTAAAAAACAATTTACAAAACTATTATTTAGTAGACACATTCCTTAGAAATTAATTAGCGTAAAAAACATGTTGAATTTAATATAAAAATTTTTATATTTTATAAAAAATAAATTACCTCATTATGTTTCTTTTTTGGTTTCTCAGAAAAGCAGTAATATATATTAAGATTTTTTTGACATTATCACTATGCATTCTGATATCTTATTAAGATGATATTCATAATCATTTGCTTTTTATCAAATATTTGATTCTAAATGTAAATAGATCATGATCTCATAAATAGATAAAAAATGTTCATAATATAAATTTGAATTCACAAAAAAACCTATGAACAACAGAAAAAATCATGAAGATAAAAAAAATCATCACAGCGAAAGGATTTTAATCAGAAATGCAATCAAAAGAATGTTTAAAGAAGATAATAAACATTTGAATGCTGCGATTTATCAAAAAGATGAAAAATTTTTATTTTTTTCCTTAAACGAAATAGTACCAATGTTTTTGAAAATGGTTAGAGACACTATGATATTCGAACAAAGAGTAGCTAAAATCGAATATATTACATATCATAAAATATTTCCTTTGTTAAAAGAAGCAAAAGAAATATTATATAATTATTACTGTAATTTTTTGTATTTTAAAATTGATTTGGATAAAAATTATTATTTGAAATTATTGGTTTCTTGTTTCGAATAAAAATATTTGTATATATGTAGTGTTATGTAATCGTTACAAATTTAAATTAACTTGGCTCATAATTTTTTCCTTTAATAATTTCATTTTAATGACTATTCATGTTTGCTACTACTACAAAGTAGGGCTTCAGTTATTGAAGAGCTTGTGCATCTTTAACAAACTTTCTTCATTCTTCCTTACCAAGTAAATTTCCTTCCATTGCCTTACATTAAAAATTCATAGGTCTTTCTGGGGCATTAAACCGAATTTTTCTTGGTACATCTCTTCTTTTTTACTGTTAGGTTTGTAAGCCTAGAGTTGACTTATACCTCGATCAGGTGGCATTCTTACAACATGCCTTAGCCATCTTAATCTTTCTTTTTTTTATTTCAGGAACCAAATTTAATTCTCGACAGCGATTATGAATTATTTGTTTCGTTCTTATTTTTTACACATTATTAGTATTGTAGGCCCTTGTATTCTACGAAGTATCCTTTCCACGTGTTTAGAAGTGTTTCATCCTTTTTTATTATTACCAAAATCTCGGATTTATGGATTGTAACATATCTTATGATAGTTCTATATATACGTTCCCCTTTGGGTCTCGTCTTATATTTATTGACTTAATAAAGTTATGCAGGGCAAAATAGACCCTTTTTCCCGCCTCCATTCATTCCTTTATTTCCTCATTACTTTTGTTATAATCATTTATACAGGTACCTGAAAATTCAAAACCGAATACTTTTTCGAATTCAAATAGATTAATTTCTAAGTTATTCCCTAGGTTTCTTTTAAGGTAGTTTATTTCCATGTACTTTATTTTGTTTTCGGTTATCTTTGATACGGCTTTTGCTAATTCTGTTGCCATGGCTCTAAACGAATATTTTATATTTCCTTCATTTTATAATAATATTTAAATATTCAGCATAGGTTATATATTATGTTTTTATGTCAAAAAACATGTTTCCATGTCGGATTTTAGCTTACGGATAATTGATTTCCTTGTAAGATCAAATAGCAAGCAAGATAATGTATCTAGTTGTTTAAGAATTGGCTTATTCCAAAACTATTTGTTGTAATATTTTATAATAATACGGTTTCTTTTGCATGCAGTGCGTGTAGTGTTGGTGGAAAAATGAAGTTAATTACGCCCATGATATAAAACGCGTGTGTATCTTCCTAGAACATAACTTTGAAGAGCTCTACAGCGTGTATTGTTGCGAAGCGGAATATTCTTTTGCAACTCTTGGATTGTCTTAAAAAAAAAGTAAAGAAGCATCAACTCGATGAGCAGTCGTTCTAGAAATGTAAAATACTAATATAACCATCTTGCACTAATTTGAAGCTTCATACAACTAAAATATAGAATTGATTAAGAAGTCACTAAAAAAACATTATATGAAGCTTAATTAGCAAAGCCATATAACTAAAGATAAAAACGAAAACTCTATTCAAGGTTTACTGATGTAAAACAAAATGAACATGTAAGTGTTGCCTAATCTTACAAAGGGCTGAAGAAAGGGAATATTAGGCCATGTGTCGAAACAATGTTCTGCTAATTCAGGATAGAAATGTATTATGGGTGTCGAAGGTATAGGCCAACATTTAATAAATCTTGTAAAACAGTAGATCATTTAGCTAATAAATGTAAGGAAATGCTCTACCTTGACTATCGCAGACAGAATAACGAAATAATACAATACCTCACATACTCTTTGTAAATAGATATAAGTTTATGTCATTAAGACAAATTAGGAGTACTTCACATTAAGAAATTCTTAAAACGAAATAGCGAAAGTAAAGGCTGGACACTAGAATAAACGCTGAAATCAAAGTCTGAATAATAGATCCGAAATATTTGTTTTGGATAAAATTGAAACCGAATTATCTTTTCGAAGTAGGAATGCATCCCAAGATTCAATTCAAATAGTTGAATCTGAAAATAATTGGCGGTACTGCTTGCTATTACATTGTTGGGTCTTATTTATAAGTTTGGTATTGCGATAATCTCTTTTATGATGACTCGGAACAGTATTGTGAAATAATACACAGCGCATTTCTTAATGATTCCTCAGCATGCTCCGCTCATAATTGGCTTAGAGTATTTTCGGCTTGTAGTAAGAGGCGACTAAAAGGGACTGGCCTTCCGGGCAAGGGTCTGTGTGTAAGGCTAACACAATCCTTTTAAAATACCTCGTTAAGAAATCCAGAAAAAAGACTAACTGGCTAGAAAGAGCCCGGTTGGCTGCAGTACTGAGAAATACTATGGGCTCGTGCAAGGCTTTGGTACCAAAGATGAATCAATTAATACCTCCAAAAACCGCAAATCCTTATTAATGAAGAGACAAAAATCAAGTTTTTTGCGCAGAAGACAGCTGAACTATTATTTTTGATCGAAGATAGAATTTTCGGACAGACTAAATGCCTAAGAGCATTTAAAAGAACCAATTCGGTTATAAACAGAACCGAGATGCTCCAAAGACTAAAGCCTCCTTTAAAACAAGCATGAAGCGAAAAAAAAATGTGTAAAAAAAATAAAACTAAAAATAAACAGCAGTTATTTCAGATATGAGAACTACATCAGAGGAATCTACACTAAATATAAACGGAAAGTGGGATTTCGCAATAATACATGACGGTTAACGATGAAGAAGGAATCCTATAAAAGAATTAAAATGTTTTTAAACCCAGAATAATATTAAAAGACACGAACTAATAAAATATCTCGTGTCCAATGAAACCCTAGTTATTTAGTATATATCCGCGAGCTACTTCTAATGAATGTATAGAACCCCGTTTTTCTTCATGCGCACCCGAAGCCAATATATTTGAAAAATGGAAGTATATTTTTCTTAAACCTAATATGAATTAATTTAGAAAATGCTTATATAAGTTTTTGGGTGACCACTGCCCGAAATAATTCTTTAAAATTTTTGACGGCATAAAAAAAATGTTTTAAGCATTTGAACTCTAAAAAGGCAGTATTAAAATTGCAAAATAAACTAGTTAAATTAACTACATTTCATTAAGCGCATGAAATTTTCTTGAGTTATCATGCATGGTTTTTTACCTGAATATGTTATTCCATGTAATAGCTGTAACTTTAAAAGCCGAATCATTTTTTTAGAAGTAAAAAAAGGCTCTTTTCGTTATTGTATTCATCTCATAGTCGCTTTTTATCCAGACTTCATCTTCAATAGGCAACTGCGTCGAGATGCTATTTGAATTTTAAGTCTTTTTTATTCTTTCTCTATAATTTTAAGAATGCCAAGCAGAATCTGAGAAATCTTACTATTTTTTTCTGAATCACCAGTTATTTTAGCCAATATAAGTTTAAATGCTTCCTTACATTCTTCATACATACCTGAGGCAATCACTCGCTCAATTGTGTTTTCCCTACATTTTTTTGTAAAAATTGTACCTGAACCTACGCAAATCGATGGCACTTATAAACCAGTTTCGTTTTCTTTCATTATACTTCCAGAAAGTGAATCCTGGAAATCCGGGGGGGGGGGCAAAAGAAAGCATAAATAGGGGTAACGGTTGTATATTATCTTGCTTTGTTATATTTTGTTATAACAGTTTCGAATACGCAATCTATCTTCTTCATTTTTTTGTGCAATTTCATCGCAAACCAGTTTTTATGGTCTGATTGGAGCGTTCGACGCCACCCGGCAGTTTGGATAGCAAAGGTCTCATGTATAACTTTGATGCACCGATAAGTCAATAATATGCAAAAAAAGTAATTTTTAAATATCGGCTGTTATCGGATTATATTCCCATCGTAAAAATAAATTTAAAAAAAGAAAATTCAATAAATATTTTATTATATTATGAATTCTTGTAAGATATCTTACTGCTTTATAAATTTTTTTATGTGTGTCAAATATATAATGAATCTAGTAAAATTATTCGGTTTAATTGGTCAGCTTTTAAGATATACAGAATCAGGTATATTATGCGGCTTTAAATAATTTGTCAGGACTTTCTTTCTTGAACTTACAAACTTGGATTGTAGTTACTATACACTTAACTTTGCATATATGCAAAAAGAAAAAATGGAAATAAAACTTTAAATAATTTTTATACTGTATTATGTTGTTTTGTCCCATTGTAATAAGTTTAAAAACATTTTTAGTTTACAAACATTTACAATAACAAAAATTCGAAAACCGGAATAAGAAGAAGTGGAAAGAAAATTTATTGATATTATGTTCATACGAACCTCACCATAATTATATTTATACAAACAAATATTAAAAAAATACTAATACGGAATCGGATAGATATATAATATCTAGGTATCTATAGGAAAATTGAAAAAAGATTAAAACAATAGGGTTTGGAGATAAAGGGGCTTTTGGAATAATAAAGGTATAATAGCTTTGAAAAGTTTTTACGGAATAATAGGGTTCCTTTAGACTTAGGAAATTTATGATGTCGTGACAAATACGGATTTCCATTGCTTAAATAAATCTTAATTCAGACGGGTAAATTTGGTTTTTGGTTTCAAAAGACAATTTAATGGGTTTGTGTCTGCTGATAAAGTGTCCTAAAATAGAAAAACATACTGCTTAGAGCCAGTCAAAAAGAAAAAGGTGTCTATAAAGAGAAAGTTCCTTAATTTACAAAAAATCCACTTGAATTATATTTCATCGACAAAAAAAATTTAACCTAATACTAACACAGATCCTTAAAAATTTTAACATTAATTTATTTTGTGAGGAGAATATATTAAAGAAAATTTAAAAATATATGCGGTAACAGAAAGAGTCACAAAAATGTTAGAGTGGTTTTAAGGTCCCTAAAAATTATAACTAAGTTTAATCTACAATTTAAAAAAATTAATTTTCTAAATTTTCGAAATATTTAAAAGTTAAAAATGGCAAATAACATAAAATTAAGAATAAACGAACATGGAACTTTTAATCTATAATATTGACATTCTCTTAACGTCTGATCGTTTTCTTTTTATTCACTTTCCTTCTTTCGTGATTTTTCAATAATATAAGCAATATAGTCTGTCAACGAACCCTTAATGTTTCCCTCTGCGTATATAAGTGTAAAGGTTTGTAATTCACCTAAAGATATTACACTTTCATTTTTAAAATGTACGCAATAGGTTTCAACAACACTCTGGGAGATAGTATTTATGAAGACATCATCGGCTCCGTTTTCATTCTGATGAATATCTAATCTAGCCTTGATAAACAAAGCTAGTTTTCTTACTGATTCAAGTGTATTAGTTTTCGTGAAGAAAAGCCCAATTTTAGCTAAAGATCCCAGATCTTCAAACGTATAAAACTTTTCAATACGAATCGAGTTGCCTTGATTAAGAAACTGCAATTTATCCTTAAGTTGTATGAACTTCTCTTTATCTTTTTGTTTTAAGGCTTCTAATAAGCTATCTGAATCATCTTTATCATAAATATTCAGAACATTGAATGTAAGACCATCTTTTTTTTTCTCGAACATACCAATATTGTTTTTGCCTAACATTGATGCAAGATTTTTAAAATATTCTGACTGTGAAGTTATTTTAAAATCTGCTTCAAAATTTTCAATAACCTTTTTTGCCGACTTATATGAAACCAATCCAAAAATTCCTAATACAAAAATTAGTGTCAATAGTGAAAATGAAATCCAGAGTATTTTTTTATTCATAATATTGCATCCTTCGTATCTTTTTCATTTAAAAAGTATAGGAGAAACATTATCGGAATTATCAAGATTGTAATAATCTATGATAATTGAAAAATGTAAATATATTTAGTGTAGTACTTGTAATATTTTATATTTTAATTTCCAAAAAAAGGAGGCCAGAGTTTTTTACATGAACTTGATTTGTTACAATTATTACCCTCTATGATGTAATTTCAGTTTATCTGCCTAATCGATTATCAAACGAATAAAAATCCAACATTATTAAAGTTAATTTACGTCGTTTTTACTTTGTTATTAAATTCATATTATATTTGTAATGAATTTTCTACAATTTAAAAAGGTTGATCAGAGCATTGTTTTTTTTTCCAAAAAACATTTTTTTCTATATTAGTTAGTATAATATACTGATATACTTGTTAATAGATTCAAATTATCTTAAAAATGATTTCAGAGTTTGTCTAAAAGTTGGTAAATCAACTCGGAAAATAAAAGAGCTATATTTTGATTTATATGTTTTTCAAACCTTGATTTCTAACAAAAAAAAATAATATGTCCTAAAGCCGCAATGGGTTTTAGTTTGAATATGAATTTGTTCTCAATTTAATATCTTTTGGCTACATACATTGTTCCTTTAATGTGTAATAGCTTCATTTTGTATGTTTCTTATGATAAAATAAGGTCAACTGTTGGTTAAATTTATTTAATATTGAATTATATCTCTTTTTTTTGTGGTGGTTGGTTTATTTTATTGAATTCCTTATTTTATTAGAATATTAACGATCTTATAAACGCTTTCATTTTTATGTTGCCTAATTTTCGAATCGTAGAAATTTCTGGAAAGACGTAAATCTAGGTATCTCTGTTCAAATTATTTCTTAATATAAGCGCGTATAATAATGATGGATAGAATGATTTTATTTATGTGGTTAAAATTCTTTTTGACCTGTGATTCATTTTTTGGCGGAATTTCCTTCATTATTGTGCCTAGTAATCAATTCATTCAATGATATCGAAGCCCTGATCTTTGAAAAGTACGAGATTTTATATTAATTCGTTTTATGATTTCTATATTACGCTCATTAAAGTATAACGTAGAAGTATCGATAATTCAAATATTGCAAATTGTCTAAAAAGGATTATTATGTGACTATGAATTTAATAAGACTTAATCAGCAGCCACGAAATCGTAATTTATTTATGGTTATTAATTACTATTTACTGTTAATTCAAAAGAAATCTTTATTATCTAAAAAGTATATTATATTTTGACTATAAAATATTTACAGAAGACTTGTCTAAAATTCAGAAATCAGTTTGAAATGAAGCGGGGATTTTATTCCACATACAAATTTAAAATAATCTACCACCTGTGTACGCCTTATTATTTTATAATATTCAATTTTTGTCTAATTAGAAGAAATGAGTAAAAATTATGAAAAAGCACATTACATCAAAGCATATGTTTTAATTTGTATTCATGCCCGTAAAATAATTTACATATAGGGACAAAATTTTCTTGTGGTTTAATGGCATGATTGTAGTATACATTTTTTTTCACTAGAATATATTTCTATTATGAGTAAGATAAAGCAGATTTTATCAAAAGGAGTTATATTTCAAAACTTTGGCTGCCTAAAAAAGCCATTAACACCTATAAGTTCATTTTTACTACCCATTATAATGCTGAAAGAAGGTGCTTTTGTAAATTATTGGAATAATTTTTTAAGTTAAGCCTTTATAAGACTTCTTACTTTAGATATATTTTTGGTCTTTTAATAAGCTTTTTTTACACAAGATATATTATTTGTATTTTTAACCAAAGGAAGTCTGGTTTTTGAGTTGATATTTTTTGGCTTATTTTAAGCAATCCCAGTTATTCATAAACTTATTTGATAGCAAATCCGCATTATATTGTCACTATATCTTGTTCATCTTTAATATATTTAAAAAATAGTCTCGTAAGTTACGAAAATATTATAAGTTTAATATAGGTTCATAGATCTATAGATTGAATATATATACACGAAAAGTAGAATAGCTAGTGTGAGCTTATATAAATATTCTTCGTTGAAGTATCTTATTTCTTTAAAATATATATCCTGGGAAAGTTTTTCTTTAGAAATTAAAATATAATTATTGAATTTATTTCTTTGAGATACGGTTCCGTCGGTATTACTTTTTTAAATTTTGAAATAAATGATTAAACAAAATTTGTTAATTATCGTCTTTTTGTATACGCTATACAACTAAAGATTATTTTAGTCGTATATTAATCGGAATATTAAAAGTCGATTTTATTTTCATAATTAGCTTCCAAACCTGAAAGGTAAATCAAAACACATATAATTAAATTGGATTTAATTTGAATAGAGTCAATTAAATCCTGCATGAACCCTTTGTAATCCGCTTTGACAAATATTGCTTTATTTAATATTTTTCTCAATTCCTTCTTCTGGTACAGTGAAAGCATGATTTGCCATTTTGCATATCGATGCTTAATTTGGGTTGATGTCTTCATATATACATTAGAAAGGATACAATTTTTACATTTTTGCAGCAAAAACTTTCGTTTATGGGTTTTACGATCCTGTGCCGGTAGGATGGAAGATTATTAATTTTACGAAAATTGTGAAGTAATTAACTTGGAAGGTGAAATAAGTTTTTTTACAGCGAGAAGAATAAGGAGTTATATAGTTATTTAATAAAGAAGATGATTGTGATATTGATCATTGTGACATAATAATTTAAAAAAAACAAAGATTTAAGTCAGTGAAAACTATTCCAAACACGACAACATTAATATTACGAACAAGTTCTAATGTTTTGATATGATTGAAGGTGTTTTTTCGCTGTAATGCATCAAGTTTTACACGATGGAGAATTTTACAGAGCATAAAATCGCAAAATTGAGAAACCTATATGATTTTAAATTAGATTCTTTGGCGAACTTTAACCAATGTTTTTGACCAATATAAATCCTAAAAGCAAATATAAAGATAAAATTCTTGGTAAAATTCTATAGACATATATGCAAGATAACAATAAGAACGAAATTTAGGCTTTTTGGGGTGACTCTGAATATAGGCAAAATGTATTTTACAAATATGCAGGAGTATTGATTGTTTAATGATAATTTTAGGATAAATTCTGTTCAGACAAATTTAAAAGGTAGCGATTCAACTAAATATTCGAGTTTTTGGGCTAAAAACTAATATCCTGGAAAAAGATATATTAGATGCAAACTTAACTTATAAAAATTTTATAGGTATATCAATGTTCGTAATCTTTCGATTATTATATATTAGAGGGAAATTTTGTGTACAGATGAATTAATTGATAAGCAAACAAAAGATTTCTTCTTTAAATAATTCCAATATCTAACAAATTTTACATGACAATTTATTTTGTAGCGATTCTTTGAGATATACGTATATTATTTATTCTTATTATGAAAGTGTTATATCTAAAAACCCAAGTAAACAGAAACAATCCGTTTTACCAGATTTACTCACAATTTATATCAAAAGTTGATAACCAGCATTCAGAAATCCCAAAGCCATTAGATGCATGATATTTGATATCATATTAGAATCAAATAGATGGATAAAATATTAAGAATTAAATGTAATTTAACTGAAAATTAAAATGTATGAGAGTAATTGGTAGCTACAATAAAAAGAACCCAAATCATTTAAATATAATTCAATTTGTATAACAATAGCAATAGATTAATGCTTGAAAAACAACAACATTTGTTGGTATTTAACACGGAATATTTGGCTGGCATTCCCAACAAAAACAATTTAAGAAAAAAGAAAGAGCAAGGTATCAAAGCCTAATGCCGTTGTAAAAACGCCGATTAAATAGGCGGCGCATAACGAACAGGCCAATACGTTTCAAGCGATTTTTTCTCTATAAATAACACGATTACAGAATATAATTTTTTCTCGAGGAATGAAAATATTCGCTATAAATTTTAACTTTGCAAAAAACAAATAACAAAAACGACCATTTCACTTGAAATCACTAAAGTCTTTTCTGGATCAACTGCTAAGAGATTTCTGTAAGACAAGATCAAAACCAGTTGCATCCTAATTCGAAAGCGGGTTTGATATAATGCAGCATTAGGGCCCAAAGAACAAAAGAAAGTGGCAGTTCCGGGTAGAACAAATACGAAACAGTATAATGATAAAAAAAAAGAAGTTTTGATATAGTTTTCTCAGGAAACCATAAAAAATTTCGAAGATCTTGCTAAATATTCTATTATAAAGAACTATGTAGTTTTAAACGCGTTTTTATTTAAGATTTATAAATTCGAATAAAGAGCTAAATATTCTAATCAGAGATAATATATCGATTTTTCGCACCAACTCAGTCTATCGATTTAATTATCTATGCATTCAGAACTAAATTGTTTCAATGTTGTTAAGGAGATATAGGAGTACTCTATTTGATATGCAGTCGATTAAAAAATAATTATGTCATGTTTATTTCAACATATTGTCTATAAATAGCAACATGGAACTTAAATCAATATGTTTTGTTTTGCTTTAAAATTTAAAAAATGATAAAATACAAAGATTGATGGAAGTTTTAAATCTATAGATTTTTAATTTCTTGCTATTTTATTTTCAATCCAACTGAAATTTGTTCTTTAATTTGATCCATTAAGCATCGGAAATGATATTTTATTTGTATCAAATGGCGACTCAAAAATTTAAATCTTGATAAATATGCTAAAATGATTATGTGAACATAATAAAAAAATACTTTGAGTTATTAATTTCCCTGTTTATATACAAAAAAATAAAGCTTATATCAGTATGATTCTAGTATCTGATTAATTTTAAAGAAATATATTTTAGACAGTCTGTATATTTTTAGGGCTTTATTTAAACTTATCAAAATTTCCGATTCACATGTTTTGAAAAAAAATCATTCTATTTAATGCTCCAAAAAACGTTATCATCATAAACTAATCAGAAAAGGCAAAATCTTTTTTAAACACCATGGTTTTATAATGCCTAGTTACTTATTTTGGTTCTTTTTTAGCTTAATTCTTGTGAAGGAAAAATGAATTAAAACATATTCTGTTGCGAGCCAAGGCCCTGTGTCCTAAGCCATTTTTTCTTTTTCCTCTGCCAGTTATAATGTGACAAACCATTTCCATATCTACAGCTTCAATCATTTCGTCCTATAATTCCTACATTTATGATTCATAAGTCATATTTTAAATTCAAACAATGTATGATTTTTGAGACAGTCTTATTTTCCATTTGTTTCTTCTGATCTGTTGAAATTCATAGTTATAGGAGATCTTTACATTGTATCGTGCAGTATATATTCCAACTAATATCTAAAAAATTATTTCTACATCCGCTAATACTAATTTCAAGCAGATGCTTTATAAAGTAGTCGTTTCCCCTCTCTTATTTAGGATTTATACAAGTCTATTCGACTTCTTAGTCTCTATCTTTACGATTAACTTACAAGATTATTTCTTACGGAAATTCTAAGGTACCTTGATACAGATGCAAGCCCAATGATATTAGGTTTCCTCGTGAAACCTCATATAATTACCAGAGTTATCCAAATCAAGTATTTTGATTGATAAATGAATGGATTACATTAATATAGAGTTTTATGAAGTTGAGATTTTTCTGTAGTTTTAGTGATCTTTTAAGTTTAGAACTTTAGAATTAAGTTTTAGATTAATTTCTGAAAATTTCTGACAAAATAATAACCCAATCACAATCATGGAAATTCGTGAGAGCATATGTCTAAAAACAAATTATTTTTAATGTAATATGTTTAGATTAATATAATTACACTTTCATATGCCCAATAGTAGTAATGAATTAGAAACTATCACTTTTAATTAGACTTTTAAATTTTTATTGATTCATGTTTGGCTTCGTATTTTACTTCTCCCTCTTTATTGCCGAATATTTGTTTTTTTTCATCTAAATTTGAAAATTTTAAATTATTAAATATTATTTAAGCAGCTTAGTACTAATAATAATTGCAATGAAAACCATCTTACGTGAAATAATTAGACAAATTTGTTCTATAAATTGGTTTTTTGAATTTTTCGAGGAAACAAAAAAAATATTAAATCTTAAATAGTTCTATGGGAATTTTTGAAAATATGAAAAATCTATAAAATAGCAAAATTTTTTTAATTCAACTAGATTTTAATACAGAACTACATCTTCAAAGTGATTTGGAGGTATAAATGGTGCAAATTAGGCTTAAGTTTTAGTTTAAAAAATAAAAAGCGAAAAAAAATTCGAACTAACTATATTAGCAGTCGTATGACAGATGACAAATGACAAATCTTTTTGTAAGTCATGTTTTTAAAACAAAAAAAGAAGTAATTCATTCACCGTAACAGTGAAATTTAAAAATATACACGAAAAATCAAGGTGTCTATCCTAATAATTTATGCAAAAAGGCAAAATATTTGCTCAATGTGTAAAATTTTTTCTTAAATTAATGTCTGTTGTAAGTCTAAATTGAGAAGGAAATCGTTTTTTTATCTTTTTTAGGTACATATCATATAAACTCCCAAGACTTTTTGAAAGAAATACAGATAGCCTCGTAAGAAAATTAAAAATTTAGTGACCTAAACATAATTAGTTACCATTGTGTGAATCCTATTTATATGCATACTTTTGCAATGCAAGAGGATGAAGTAGTATACCATACTTTAAAAAATTACTTGCCTGTTTGATATATCTGATATAAAATGGCGAGATACTTCATACCTAAAATTCTCTTGTGCTCAAAATGCTCCAAAAATTCCAGAAATATGTTTATCTTGACAAAAAAGAACAAAAATTTTGTAGAAAAGCGCGCTTCTGGGTTTTATATTAACGATGGAGTAGCCACACTGTCTTCAATAGGCTCTCAATTTTTGTAACTGAAAAGCTTCGGATGTAAGTTTTATGTGATATCGTTAAGTGAGTTACAATCGTAATATTTAAATTCAAAATAAGTTAATTTCAGTAGAATAATCTAAAGTCTGCAGTATATATATGAATTTGATACCTATTTAACTATGTTATCCTCTTCAGGGATATGCTTCTTTATTCTACCTTTGCTTTGTTATAATTAAAGTGTATTTTATAGTCAAAAATCTGTCTATTTTCGATTTAGGATATTATTAAAGTCAATCCATCTAAAGCACAAGGTTGGAATTATATGGAGTTTACTTAAAGATTTTTTTTTGATGGTATTTTCGTATCTTAATAATATAGGGTTTTCTTGTTATTCAGGTTTGTCTTATCACATAATCTTCATCTCTTTTTTTCAGATTTTGCTTCGCATTTGGTTTTGAACTGAGTATTTTTCGTCCAAAAAAGTCATGATTACAATTTGATTTTATGTAAAATTTTATATATGTATTCCTCTACTTTCTATAGATATTTATATTTTTCTTTGATACATATAATGATATTTTGTAATGCCTACGTTCAAGTTTAATATTTAAGTAAATTTCTACAATCATAAAAATACGAACTTTAAAAAAAAGTCTTCCTACCTCAATTTCATGATTTTAACTATTTAAAGCAAATATTCAAACTAAATGCAATTTAATTGAAACAATACTTTTTAAATTTCACTTTAAAAGAAATATATTTAGTAAAATACCATGATTTTTATATATGTTTCCATTCTGAGACTTTTCTAATCTCATATGCTTATTTCAAAAATCCTTCAACCAGAAATACTCTAAATTTATCTTTAAATACATGACTTATATCTACTCAAGAATATTGGAAATAACCTCAAACCATTTCATTATAAATCCATGTGTAGATATATCAAAGCAAACAAAAATATAATTTGAATATAAAAATTAATGGTATACAATATTAAAACTAAATTTTTTCATTAAAACATTAATCATGAAAAACTTAAAAAAATACCGCAAAAAAATATTAAAAACGGTAATATAATAGAAACAGTAAACATTTCTAAAAATAAATAAATAATAAGTAATAAATAAATAAATAAAGAATAAATAAAACTTTATTTAATAAAATTCTGGGTTAAAATATTTTTTACCATTTTTATATGTTTTCTTCCACCTCTTTAACCACTATTGTCTCTTCTTCCAAATCCGACTCTTTATTTATGTTATTGGTCGGTTCCTCTAAATGGTTCCTCCTTGTGAAATAAAGGGGGCTTTATTTTTCGGTTTAAAATTTTTTGCACCATCTTCCTCTGTTTTCGCTTCTTTTAAAGGGGGTATTGGTTCCTCATGCATCTCTGATCTCATAATAACACCCATTGACGCTCTCTCCCAGCTCTCTTCGGCATTTAGTCCTGACTCAAGTCCTCTTCGTCGATCAAAAGAAATTGTTTCGACTGTTTTCTTAAGTACTATAGACTGAATGTATGCCTCTACATTCATGGGTATTTCTAGTCTTTTAAGATGAGATTTATGGTATTTTGTCACAATACCGTCCCAGGTCATTACATAAGGGATTATCTCAACACTACACTTATAAATAAGACCTAACTCATTGGCTAGCAGGTCAAAGAATAAAAAAATAAAGAAATAAAAAGAAATAAAAATAAATAAAGAATAAATAAAAAAATTATTTAAATCGCTTCATTAATTATTTCATTCATATATTCATATTCTTCTCCTTTCGCATAAATCGAGGATGCCCATTCCTTAAGCTTAATTTTATCACAAATATTATTTGTCCACATTAAAATGATATTTCCTATTTGAGTAGGAACATCTGATAATTTCAAAAGATTGAGATCAAATGTATTTGTTCCTGAATTTAAAAGATTCATTAGATTTATTTTTGAAAGAAGCGGGTAAAATTCATTTGGAATATTTAATATTTTAAGCATAGAAATTGCACTATTTAAAGATTTTAAATAAATCAGAGCATGAAGAGAACAGGAAAGAAGAATTTGTGAATTTTTGTCATTTTTTTTGGATGTTCTTTTACATTCAAATGTCAATAAATAAGAAAATTGTGATTCATAAAGATGCATGGATTTGTAATCCAAAATAAAAAATAGAAGAAATTTTTCCCAATCAGTAGCATTCTCAAAATATTTAAGAAACATTTCATTGTTTTTCTTTTTGAAAGAATAAAGAATTTTTATTGCTAATGAATTTGAAACAGCTAAAGGACGAGATTCTAAGAATTCATCAACAGAATTTGAATTTCTAAATCCTGAAAGATTTGATTTTGACTTTTTTTCCGGTATTTCACTTTCTTGAACTCCATTATAAAAACCAATCAAATCTTCTATTTCATTCGTACAGATTCCACCAATCACATTTGCTAAAATATCTTCTATATTATCTCCAACAACCATCCTACATTTAAGATAATCACACCATCTTCTAATACTCTTTACATTAGTAATTTCCAATTTATAATAATCTGTATCAAATCCATTTAAATGTCCTTTTATGGTTAATTTAGCATACATTTCATATATTTCATCACAAGGAACAAAATTTATAAAAAAAGTTTCATTCCTTCGATTCGTTGAAACATCGATAAAATAAAAATCTAAAATATTATTATAAATCGATATAATAAGAATATTAATTTCATCAATCTTAGATATTAAATGATCATCATTGTTCTCAATTATGTTATTTGAACACTTTTCTAAGTCTTCTATTTCAACAATATTGTTTAAAACTTTATTTGACAAATTTATTATATATTTATTGAAATATTCTTTCCTTTCAGTTATAAACCGACAAAATTCAATGCATTCTTTAGTTCCTCGTTCCAAATATTTCAAACCTTCCAATGGAAACAAAAAAATCAAAGAAAAAATTTCATTTAAAAAAATAGAAAATTCTTTAAAGGAAAAAATCGAAACAAAATTAAAAATTTCCTTTTGTGGATACGAGAGTATCAAATTCATAAAAGATACATCATAAAGCAACGGTTCAAGAATAGAACTTTTAAAATTTGAAAGTTTACAACATAATTCTATAAACATGCCAATCAGCCGAGCATCTTTTAAAAATGTATTTTTCAATCCCGAAGTAAAAGAAAAAGGTTTCTTAGAAAAAAACGGAATCAAACTCTGAATTTCACATTTCAATAAAATTTTTAAAGAATTAAAAACTGAATTTGGATTTGAAGAAGAGAGACCAATAAAAGAAACAAAAGCAATTCTTTTAAAAATTTCATAATCCAAATCCTCATACTCAGTAATACAGACATAACATAGTCTTAGAAACCCTTCTTCTTCCTCTTCACAAATTCCTTCTTTTAAACAATATTCCACACATTTTATCCAATTTTCAATTTCTTCTTTTTCTTTAAAGAAACTCAAAAATATAAAAATCATATTTTTAATTTCAAAATCTATTTTTGTAAAAATAAATTCAACCAAAATATTTATGTACCGAAGAAAATACAAATTACATTTTCCAAACGATTTTTCTAAAATTTTATTTGAAACTTCTAAAAGAATTAAAATATATTTTTTATCTGTCGGTTGTATTTTCTTAGAATCGTAAATACTTAATTTACTTAAAGATTGTACAGCAGAAAATAATTGAGAAAAAGTATTTGAAGTCTTCAAACATGAAAAACATTGTATTGCACTTTCTTCATCCAAAACTAATGTAGATAGCATTTCATAGAATTCTATAGAAGAATCACCACCAGAAGTAAAATATGACAAATCTTTGATATTTGCTACTTTGTTCAAAAAACTAAAAATTTTATAAAAAAATTTATTTTCTTTTTCTTGAGAATTTTTTTTTAAAAAATAAATTACATATTTACTAATGAAAGTAGAAATATAAGTAAGAAACATTTCAAACAAAATAACATTTTCTTCATTCATTTTCATAACCACTAAACTATAAACAGTGGAAGTTGTAAATTTAGAAGGTTCTAACGTACATCCACATTCTCCAATATGTACAAATAATAATAAAGACATATTAAATACCACGGAATTTATTGTGTCACTATTTTCTAAATAATTTATTATTTTTTTTATAAATGAATGATCATTTTTTAAATAAAAATAAAATATTTTTATAAATTCGTTGTGACTCATTGGTTTTTCTGATTTGGAAATTGTGTCTTGTAAAGTAAAATTGGTAGTATAAAATGTAAATATTGTTTCTATCAATGAAGATGGAATATCAATTGTATTTTGTATTAAAGAAATCACTTTCAATGTTTTTTGTGTGTCCTGAGAAATATTTGACTGTAAAAAAGATAAATCTTCATTTGAAATACTTTTTGAAATTTTTATTTTTGAAAGAATATTTTTTAAATTTTCTGAAATCATTTTAAGGGTTCAAAGCAAAAGGCTGTAAATTAAAGAATGAAATATAAAAATAAAATTTATTTAATTTAAAGAAATAAAAAAAAAAAGAATTATTAATAAAATATAAGGAATGATTTATATTATCAGAGATAATTCTAAGGTTTAAACATCACTTTTAAAGTTTTTGTATTTTTTTTTAAATTTTAAGATGTTTTATAAATTCTTGTATATTTTTAAAGATTTTTTATAGATTCTTCTATATTTTTTTTATTTTTTTTAAATTTTTATATTTTTTATAGATTCTTTTATATTTTTTTTAGATTTTTATATTTTTTTTTTAAATTTCAAATATATTTTTTAAATATTTTTTTTATATATTTTTTTACATTTTTTTTGGATTATGAAAGAAGTCATTGCTATTTATCTGTTTAATTTATTTCTAAGATAAACAATCTCGTTAGAAATAAAAATATATTTGATTTAATTCTCTGATAAATTATTTTTATGTAATAAAATTCTGGGTTAACATATTTTCTCTCGTTTAACTAATTTCTTCCTCTGATCAATTAAATATTTTAAATAAATTAATTAAAAAATACGTTTTTTTTATTTTACCAGTTTTTATTCATAAGTCTATTATAGGAATATTTTAATATTTATTTTCAAGAATAAAAACTTAAAAAAACCTTTTTTTAAAGTAAAAAAAAATTAATCTTTAAAAGTTTTCTAAGCATTTTTTTATAAAATACTTTAATATAAATATGAGACAGTGATTCGTATTATAAAACAGAAAATGTAGTAAAAACAATAAAATATATATTTGACATGACTATTAATAAGGTGGCTAAAAATATCCTTTCATTACTTATATTTCATTTTTAAAAAATAATTAATTAAAATAAAAATGAAATTCCAGTGGATTTTAGTTAAAATCTAAAGTTTAATTTTTAAAATTTGAGATTTTCATTTGTTAATTAAATAATCCGTTATGAACAATATATTTGAAAATCATAAATTCTTTAAAAATAATTTGATGTTTATCTCTTTAAGTCTTTAATTTTTATTTCTGTTTTTAAAGTTTTTTAAGAAAATATATTGATTGGTGTGGTATGGAGATTAAAATATATTAAATATAGGAAATATTACAAATAAAATATATTTAAGAAATCTAATAATTGTGATAAATTAGTAGAAATATAGGAAATATTACAAATAAAATATATTTAAGAAATCTAATAATTCTGATAAATTAGTAGAAATATAGGAAATATTACAAATAAAATATATTTAAGAAATCTAATAATTGTGATAAATTAGTAGAAATATAGGAAATATTACAAATAAAATATATTTAAGAAATCTAATAATTCTGATAAATTAGTAGAAATATAGGAAATATTACAAATAAAATATATTTAAGAAATCTAATAATTGTGATAAATTAGTAGAAATATAGGAAATATTACAAATAAAATATATTTAAGAAATCTAATAATTGTGATAAATTAGTAGAAATATAGGGAATATTACAAATAAAATATATTTAAGAAATCTAATAATTCTGATAAATTAGTAGAAATATAGGAAATATTACAAATAAAATATATTTAAGAAATCTAATAATTGTGATAAATTAGTAGAAATATAGGGAATATTACAAATAAAATATATTTAAGAAATCTAATAATTGTGATAAATTAGTAGAAATATTAAAGAAACCAAAAGATCTCCAAGGGCTGTATCGCTACAGAGTTAGTTGGTTATTGAGTAAAAATATTATCAATAGTATAAAATAACTTTTATTTTATTCGATTTTAATTTCCATATTCTATAAATTACGAGCTATAACTTTCTTCTAATTCATTGTATTTATCTGTAAAAAATATTTCTAAGAAATAAATTTGAAAAGTTGATTAATATTGTTATAAAACGTATATAATCTTATACTGGCAAGCTTTTTGTAGAAAACAATGAGATGTGTATTTAGATGAAAAGAAGTTATTTATCTTATATTTTTATTTCGATTGTAAAATAATTTTTACTTTTTACAGATTCCAAAAATAGTTGTGGAAAGTTATAAAAAGCTGAAATAAAGTAATCAAATCTATACTTATTTCGTTCCTCTTTTACCTGTCACTGTCGAGGATGAACAAATGAATGTTTTCCTTTCGTTTCTTTTAATCAGTTGTACCCCTGACTTATAGGTGATTGGTGTATAGATCCAGTGTATTTTATATTCCATAAAGATAGAAAAAAATAATTTTACACAAATTCTACGTCTTATAACCAACCAGATGGTCTTTAATGTGGTTATACTCTCTTTACTGACTAATCCAATCCAAAACTACAAATTCAAATTTTATTTAAGCTTGCAATTTCTTAAATATAAACTTTTAAAATAAACTATTAGCCACATATAACCACTCTTTTTGAATATAAATCATTGAATGGTGATTTATTGTTCGAAAAAAAATATTAATTTAAATTTACACTTAATACGTGTAAAAATACAAATAAATTTAAATGAAAATAATCATCGTTTCTATCTTAAAAATATATATATATTTTTTCGTAATTGAAATATTTAATGTCTCAAACAACCATCTGCTTTATCAAATTTATAATTATCTTTAAAAATGAAAAAAATAGATTTAATAATTAAATTATGATTTTGTTTTATTGCCTTATTAATAATGTGTTTCACTTAACCATTATTTTAGAATTGTGTAATTTCATTTGGTTTATTGCCTTATTAATAATGGCTTTCGCTTAACCATTATTTTAGAATTTTGAAATTTCATTTGGTTTATATAATGTTTCATTACTCTATAGATATGCACTGGTTTGTATTGAATTAGAATGGAATGGCTAATTAATACTAACGAAAAAACTAAAGAAATAAAATACAAATTTTCATAAATTATATACTGATTGGTTTGGAAGAAATCGAATTTTAAGATATAAAAATATAAATTTATGTTCTATGACATTAATCGGTTACTAAATGTAATTAATAGTAACGTATTTGCTAAATATTAACTAAATTAATATTTTATTTGCTAAATATTAACTAAATTAATATTTACAAGTGTCTTAATAGAAAATATTTTAAATTCTTTGTCTTTATCCATATTATAATGAGTATGCATATGGATATAAGGAGGTATATTTAAAGTAAATTTTAAATTAGCGTATAGCCAGTTTATAAAGATGCCTTTAAAATATCGTAGTATTAAGGTTTGAAATGGAAATTTAAGAAGAAGAATGAAGCTCAATACTAAGTTAGATTTAATATTTATTACAGAATATTTTGAGACAAAAATAGATTATACAGCGCTTTTTAATAGAAAGAATACAAATCGAGAATTTAAAATTGTCATTTTTTTCAGATTCTTTTTTAAACGAAGATCTCAAATTAAAAAACCTTTTTAAGTTATAAATGATGCCTTAAATAACAAATTATATTATACCAAGTATAAAGTTACACTATATTTTAATACAAATGTATATCATAGGATATCAGATAGTTGCTATAGGTTTTTTTGGCATAATGCTGTTATATAGACATGTATTTGTTTTTGCGAATACTAGTAAAATCAAAACCAAAGCCTAGTCGAGAAATAGTATAAATATATTGTTTTAGGTTCAGGCTTTTTACTTTAAACTGGAGTATAAAAATTAACAATTAGATTATTAATAAACTGGTTTTTCAGATGCAATGAACAATTCATAACAATAAGGAATAAGATTGAATATTTATGTTCTTATACAATAAAAGATCAAAATAATAAAATAAATCTATTACGTAAATTTTGAGAAATATACGTTATTATAGGCGTTCTCAACATAAATATCAAAATAAATTCAAAGAATTTCTTAATCAAGAAAATTCTTAAATTTAAAAGAAAGTTAAAACTAAATTTGTATTTTTTAACACTATCGATATAAAAACGGTAATTATTGCATACCAACGCATATAAATTATAGAATTACAGCATTTTACTCAATTCTTATTCAATATCTTATAAATATCATGGATTAGTATTGATGATGAATTGGATTTCAAATTTGTACGCAAATATATATTTCACAGATACATTTCAGTTTAAAATACGAAATTCTAAGAAAGAAGCATGAGAAAAACCTAAGATTTTAATTTAAAAGGAAATCTTCTAATCGAAACAGAAAAAAACTGAATTGTTTGAAGAATTAAGTTAAAAGGAATGTATTCCATCCGAAAAATATTGTTTTAATCTAGAAAATAAATCAAAATAGGATGATTTTTAAGTAAATAAGCTATATAAGTTTTATAAAAATTGTTTTTTCAGTATTGAGTGTTTATTAAACTTTATTTCTTTTTATGATTTTGATATTTCTTATATTTCTAATCAGACAACAGCTTTCTTAACAAATCAGACGATTATATAGTTTATGATTTTAATTTAAATTTTATAATAGTTTAATAAACGAGGCGGATTTGTTAAATCGTATAAGTAATGATTAAACGGTTTTTACGGCCGCTTTTTTTACTAAATTTCTTTAATCAATTTATATTTTAACTAAGAAATCATTTTTATTCTTGAATTTTGAGGTAAGCTTAATCTTATTTCACACAAATTTAAATTTTTTCTATAAAAAATTTTTAAGAAAAGCTTGAATTCTTAAAATTTTAAGCAATAGTCTATTAAAATAAAGATTTAAATTATGAGTAATACAATTGTAAAAATAATTTCATTGTACAAAGTTTCATCCGGTTTAGTAAAATTTTCAAACTTTTTTTTAATCATTTATTACCAATATTTTTCTTGTAATAAACAAAACCTCAACATTATTCCAAAGGAAACGTACAAAACAACAATAAATTTATTACAATTTATTCTCACTGAAGCTTACAGATATTCTACTTTTCACTGGATTATAAAATTTTCAAAATATTCTCTAATTCCGTGAAAAATTTATATTCCTCTAGGAGAACTACTCTTTTCAGTATAAAATATTCAAAGTATTCTTTAAGAAATTGAAACATATAAAACATATATGATATAAATTTAGAAGATTTTCTTTTAAAAATAATCCGTTCTACTAATTTTTTGAAATTTAACTTAAGACACCTGATAAAAACAAAGATTTAAATTGGTATAAGTAATAAGCATAATGATTGATGGATTAGACTAAAGTAAGTTTCTCAATAATTTATCTCTACTTAGATTTTAAATTATTTCAATTATTATTTAGTTTCATATTTTACACGGATGATCTTTAAAAAAATGTATATTTGCCTTATATTGCTTTCCCAAATTTAGAGTTTTAAGTATTATTCCTATTACTTGCCAATTTAACTTTTTTGATTTAATTTTTTATACTAATATATTTATTTCATAAAAAAATAATTCGATTACAAAGAAAATTGCTTATTTCTTTTACTATGTTTTTTTAAAAATTTAAATTTTATCTTTTTTACAATTTGTAAAGATATATTTGAATTAATTCATTCTAAAAAAAATTTTATTTTCAAAATTTATAAAGGAACAAATAACTTGGAAATGATTTTTTTATAAAAAATAGTATAAATATACAAAATGAAATTCATTTTTCTACTTTTTGTAATATTTAGTGGATAAAGAGTTGTGAAATTAAATAAACAAATTAATTTTAAGACTATTTTTAGAATTATTAAATTTGATATTATATTCTCTTTAAATCCACTGAATACCTTTCGATTATAGAAATGATTTGAAATATTTATTTTTAGAATTATTAAATTTGATATTATATTCTCTTTAAATCCACTGAATTCCTTTCGATTATAGAAATGATTTGAAATTTTATTTTCAAATTTTAAACTACATTACAGTATATGTAGTAATTTAAATTATTCATATATTCTTATAAAAGTATTTATTGAAATTACTTAGTTTGAAGCAGTTTTTGTTAAATTCTTTTAAAGTGATATTTATGAACGTTATTTCCTCGTCATGTCCTAAAATGTAAATCTTTCATCTTTAATTGTAAATTTTTTGTTATTTCAACGATGTGCTGAAAATAAAAGTAATTATCGTTTTTAATCATTAAATTACTTTTTTTGGTAATTATTTTGACTACAATTATTGGTTTAAAAAATTTGTTTTTTTCTAATTAATCTATATATGTAGAAATAAAAAAAATGTTTTTTAAAACGATCTATCATACGTTATTTTAAAAAGGGGTAAATATATATTTCCATATTTTCCCTACAATAATATGTTTCTTTTATATCTGTTGATGATATTTGGTACAAATCAATTAAAGGATGGCAAACACATAGAATCAAATGAAAGTTTGAGGCCACAGGAAATAATATTTTATTATGATTTACCGGCTGGGATAGGTTTGAATGATATTACAGTTGATTTTGATGATCATAATTTTAAAGTAACATATTCTAAAGAGGTTGAATCTGAAGATAAATCATCGTTTAAAACAATAGAAGGTGGTTTTTCTGAGCATGTGTCATTTAAGTTAGAGAAAGGTCAACATTGGATTAAAAATAATAAACTATGGGTTTCATTTGAAAATGGAGATGAAAAGAAAATGTCTACTATTCAAAATCAGAATTGATTGCAATTAAAAATATTTTTTTGAATCTATAATTTTATATTAAAAATTCTTTTTATTTCCTTTCAAAATCTTTAGGTTCAAAATTTTAAAACAGCAAAATTCAAATCGTTTTTTTCATTGTGTATTGTGTTTTTACTTCTTAATTATATTTAATACTAAATAATTTTAAATGTGTATTTTGATTTTTTTAGCTTCTTAACGATTTTTTTCTCGTTTTGTGCTTCTACTCTTCCCCTTTGTGAAAGCCAACGAAGGTTTCTTGCTTTTTAATTTACAATAAAGTTCTAAAATCTAAGGAACTTTTTAATTATAAATATATTGCTTATCAATATTATACTAATTAGTGCATTGACTGACTATAATCTTTTCTTCTTGTATAACACTTATTGTGCTCTTGTATGTTATAGGCTAAAATTGTTGTTGATCGAAATCCTATTTTCTATAAAAAAAATTCCCGCATTTTTATATAATTTCTAAAAAATACCACATTATCGTTACCAGCATAAGGGAATTAAATTATATTATTTGATAAACAAAGTATTATTTTATTCTAAGTTATCTTAAAACTAAATATTACAACATAGCACTCATAGATAACCTTCGTTCGGTATTGAAAAATTCTACTTCTTTTACTTTTCATTTATAAAATCCGAAGCAAATTTAGATTTTACCTTATATTTGAACCTTCGTTAAATGTAAAACTTTTTTGTCAAAATAAATTTTAGAATATATTTTCTGGTTTTTATTCTTGTTTGCTTACCAGCTTTCTCCCTTTCTAATTTCCTTTTTACTTATTATTTAAAACAATGTTTTTATACTTCTGTATTTAGATTGTTTATTTTTATTAGAGAGAAGTACAAATTATGTGGAAATTATAATTCGAGACTCTTAGATATCTTCCGATCTCTTTACATAGACTTGGCGAAAGCTTTAATTCGTTTTAAAAATGTCTATGATTCAAATGTTTCATTTGGATACTAGAATACATATATTTCTCAAATATAGAAAAAAGATTTCCAAATAATTCATCATTTTTATTTTTAGAAATTTAAATAGCTCTATCATATACAATTACCTCATTGTTTTTATACAACCTAAAAGCCAATCATTATTTTTGATATTGATTTGGCACGGTTTTAATCTAACTTATGATCATCTGGTTCTATCTTTTATATTACTACTGATAAAGCCGTTATCAATAGAGAAAACTGTTATAAGGCTTATTTTTATTCTGTTAATTTCTGCTTTGCAAGTTTATATGCTTTCAAATTCAACCGAGAAAACTAAAGGGTAGGAGTGTAATAGCTCTGCTTATCTTTCGACCCGTTTAAGTTTCATATATATTGAGTTTAAGGTATGTAAAAGCATTTTTTGTATTATTTCTAAGTTTATTTAATTCTTAATTTCTAAATTACCTGCATTATAAAGCCAAATGAGATGTAATTTTAGTCGATTGAACCAATTTGTTTGTATATTATGAATATTTTATACTCGAGAATCTTTAAAATATAGTAGCTATATGCTTAGTTTGACCGAAAACCTTTTCTGGTCTTTGGATATATTAGTCGAGAATCTTTTCTATTATGCATGTCTGAGATTCCTTCTTTATCTTTTAAAATCCCAAAAAATATGCAGATATTCAATTTTTTTTTGAAATCGAAAATTCTTGACAATTTAAACAAATTTTTAGAAGTTTCCTCATTTGACACATCGATTATCTGTTAGAGAATATTTTAATTTATATTATATTATAAATGGTTTTTTAAGTGCAAGAAGATTAAATTTAAAGAAAACAAGATGAGATCACTAAATATTTTTTTTGTATGTTATAATATCATATTACTTTGTATAAATAGTGAAGCTATTCCATACAAGATAAGAAAACACTTTGTATCTCGTATATTTTTTAATTTTAATGTGTTAATTAACGATTTCGCGATTCTTTAAATGCATCCTTTGTTCATACTGATATCGGTATTCCTGGAGACCTCTAAATTTAAATCCAAATGCGTAGCTTCTTTATGGATTGGAACCAGAAAACTATAAAGGTGCGGATTTTATACAAACCTAAGTAAATCCCATACTTTCTTTGGCTTTTGTTTTTTTATCTTCTTCATATAAGCTTTTAAGTGATTGGGATTCGGTAAAAGTTAAATATTTTCTCATTCTAATGTTATTCATTTGAGTTATGAATTTTATCGCCACATATATTAATAATTTCGAGGTGTTTAATCTTATATGTGAGTATCTTGATTTAAATTTTATAATGTGTTACGAGACTCATAGTTAGAACAGTCTTAATTCTAATAAAAGCCAATACATCAATTTCTTACGTTCATAAATGTGCTTTTACTAAAATATTAAGTTATCGAACTCAAATTCATACCTAGTATACATCTTTTCATTAGAAACCAAATCAAACATAATAAATATAAATTTGTGAAGTAAAAAATTACCTGATATAAAATTATTTGTTTGTAGCATGGAAGCACTTTTTCTGATATAAACTATTTAAAGGTTTCGTTGACTCTAAAGTTGCTGTATGTTTAGATTGATATTTTTTAATTCCTTAGAAATTTTTACTTAAAAAAAGCAAAAAAAATATTGTTATCTGCGTAAATATTTCTTTTTGCTGACTAGCAAGCTTGTTAACAAAAAATAAAAAAAAACTCATTTTACTAACTGAAGCGCTGTGCATCATTTTATCTGTTCAGGCTCAATTAATTAAAGATATTTTGTGCCGCCAATTTTGTTCAAAAGGTAAAAATTTAATGCCTAAATTTTCCTTAAACGAAATATTAGATGATTTCAATTATATATTATGTTTTAAAGAGTTCAATACCGGTTAATTTAAACAGCACTAAAATTGGCTTCGCAATAAACCACCTGAGAAGAGTAAAAAAAATATTTGTACGATCTAATCAATTTTTAGTAAGAATCGATAATTTAAAATTCGTAAGAAATTTTAATTTACGATTAGTATGATATTTTTTAGATATAACATGTGTTTTAATTGTTTTATACGATATTACGTTCTAAAGTCGATATAATGTCGATCATATGCTGCTTAGCTAAGGATATACGAAGTTTATAGAATATATTTTCTTTTTTTTATTGCAATTTGTCTTATTTTTTTTATATCTATCATTGGGTCGACAGTAACGGTACAGCAGAATTTTTTCTTTGAAATACCTTATAATCGCAGATAAGTCTTTTCATATGCATTTTTCCTAGCCTTTTTTATACTTCAAAACATGTATTATGATTATTACTCTTCTTGTGATGCTCAGATAAGTTGTAAAATCATAATATGTCCCATTCTAGAAAGATTAAATCCGCGGTTTATCTTAAGAATAGATTTAATATACAGATATGCTTCATTAAAATATATATATTCTATGTTTGACTATAAGTATAATAGAGGTTGTCTAGACAGACATAGGTATGTTAGCTAAGTTTCTAGTTGTTGAGTGTTAGGTTTAGAGTTAGAGATAAAGAGTTTTCATATAATATTTGTTATATATTTCTATACTTTTGTAGGTGGTAATATATTCAAGAATTGTACTGCTTTTTTGGTATTAGTTTTAATTTAACCATCGTGTTTTTATATAGAAATTTGTATATCAGCTATGTAGAAAAAATAGCAATGGTATTTTACGTTGAAAAATCATTGTAAACTATTTTATAACCATGGAAAACTATTTGAGTTGCAAGAAATCATTTATATTATTACAACGCGAGACTTTAAATCTTCGAAATAGAAGAAGCTTAACAGAATAAAATGTAATATAATACATTTTCATAACTACTTTTATAAAAATCTTTTCCCTCGAACTCTTTGATTTCTGTATTCTTTTGTGCGGTGAAATGTTCAAGTCATAAGCATTAAGACGAAGGTAACAAATTTGAAGGTAGTCTTTGTGAAAAGGCAGCTCCACAACCATTTCTCATTTATTTTTCTAAAATGTTAAACGGGTTTAATCAAGACCTAAAAAAGAAACCTTTCAATGGTGAAATGATAGCTGGCGATTACATTCTGCTAGTAATAATTATAGTGTGCTTCATATAGACTCAGAGGATTGCATATATCTTGCGCAATTAAAAAAAATTGTAAAAACTATTTTTTGATTAGATATAATCTAAAGTTTGAGATGGATTCAAAAAATGTAGTCGAAATTTATTTTAGTTTTAAGAATCATACAAAGAAATTGTATTAACAACTTTTATTTTGTTTTTGATGTTTAAAAATCGAGCTCATGCCTTACAATATTTAAAACAAAGAGGGAAGCTATAAATATCTTATTAAAGCCAATAACTGAATCTTATGTTTTCGATTTCAAAATATTTTACGATATATCTATTTTCTCAATACTATTAGCAATTTAGAATCAATCTCGTTTTATAAAATATAATATACAAAAACAAATGCTAATCAACAAACAGATAAAAATTTGTAATAAACTTAGAATACTAATGTGTATGCAAGAATAAAAATATTACTGATGCTTTCAAAGTTAGTTTTTTTATAATAACTAAATAATTCACGTGCTCATACATTAAATTTCACTATTACATTTAAATAAGAACAATTTTTTCTAAATAAATTTTATTTGTACAAACTTAATTCGTTTTTTAATGTTTATTAGAATGTAAGGTCAATTTATATTGAATTCTTCGTAGAATATTTACTTGTCAAACATTTATCCCATTTCACAACAAATCTCATTCAAAAGCACTTTTTTAGTTTTTATTACACTCTTTCATTTCTAAAATCCAAAAAAAAGGATTTCGATGTGATTCAATCTTCTATTATGTTAGTCAAAAAACTTTAGATTAATTTTAATTCTATTTATTCAAGAATAACTGCTTTCTCTAATCATAAAACTCTTATTTCTCGTTACATTATATTGGAATAGATTTAAGTAACTATTTTCATGTTAAAATACAAATCATTTGTAGGCTTCTAGACAGAAAAAATAATTGATAATTTGTATAAAAATGCGAGTTTCTTTTTGTGTACTCTATAATTATTTCATAGATGTGATTGATGAATTGAACGCGCATTAATTAAATCCTTTATTAACGAACTTATAAAGAATATTGTTCTATACCATACTTTTCTTTCATATCATTTCCTATTTTTTAAAAAGTTATAAAAATTATTTTATATTGTATCTAATTATTATGTTTCTTTATATAGAAAATTTCCGAATTTCTTGTACTTTAAATGAAAAAAAACCGTGAAAATAAATTTAGCATTTGATTAAAGAATGAAAAAATCATCGCCTTAGAATAAGAAATTTTATATTATTTAAATAATGCTTAAACCATTATATTTATAGGTTTTTTTATCAACAAATTAAACTTTCTGTTAATTGATATAATTTATAATTATTGATTATTTAATCAGATATTAAAATTATATGCCAATTAGATATTTTCTAAAAAAGTAAATTTTTATATTTTACTTGTATGAATATAAAAATATTTTTAAATTATATTTAATCTGTAGCAATAAAAAGTATTTTAAATTGATTTTAATAAATATTTATTTAATAAAATTCTGTGTTAAAATATTTTTACCAATTTTTTATGTTTTCTTCTACCTGTTTAACCACAGTTGTCTCTTCTTCCAAATCCGACTCTTCATTTATGTTATTGGTCGGTTCCTCTAAAGTGGTTCCTCCTTGTGAAATAAGGGGTGTATTATTTTTTGGTTTTAAAATTTTAACACCATCTTCCTCTCTCTTCTCTTCTTTTAAAGGGGGTGTTGGTTCCTCATGCACCTCTGATCTCATAATAACACCCATTGACGCTCTCTCCCAGCTCTCTTCGGCATTTAGTCCTGACTCGAGTCCTCTTCGTCGATCAAAGGAAATTGTTTCGACTGTCTTCTTAAGTACTATAGACTGAATGTATGCCTCTACATTCATGGGTATTTCTAGTCTTTTAAGATGAGATTTATGGTATTTTGTCACAATACCGTCCCAGGTCATCACATAAGGGATTATCTCAACACTACATTTATAAATAAGACTCAACTCATTGGCTAGCAGGTCATACTTCCTAAGTTTTTCAGTTTCAACTATTTGAAGTGAATCTTGGGAAGTGATTCCTACTTCAATGAGTGTTATCTTATTCTTCTTCTTATCTAAAATAAATATGTCGGGTCTATTATTCCGAATTTTAACATCAGTTTTAATTCTGGTGTCCACTCTTATCTCTGCATACTCATTATCAAGAATTTCTTGAACTGAGTGACTCTTTATTCGTTTGGAAGACTTAAACTTATATCTATTTAGAAGAAGTAGGTGTAGGCATCTAACCACTTCATTATGCCGTCTAGTGTAATCATGGCCTAGCATTTTTTCACATCTAGTTGCTAGATGATCTACAGTCTTACCAGACTTCCCACAATGTTGACACACACCATCTGCTCCCCAGAATACATTTCTATCCTGGATATAGCAGAACACAGCTTCATTTCGTGGCCTAATATTTCCTCTCTTTAGCCATCTTGAAGAGTCACTAACACTTACAAGCTCATTTTTCCTTGCATTATATAACTTTGAATGGAGTTTTCGTTTTTCTATTTCGTTATATAGTTTTGCAAGTTGAGCTTCTTCTAAACTTTTCTTAGTGACTTCTTCTACCAACCTGTACTTTACTTTTAAGAAGCCTTTTATTAGTGCAAGATGGGTTTTATTATTATTCTCCACCTTGAGGATTGCTGCTGGTCTAGTTGATATTTCTTTACTTTTTTCCAGACAATCCAAGAGTTGTAGAAGCATATGCTCGCTTCGCAACTTAACACTATGTAGGCCTCTTCCAAGTTCTGTTCTATGAAGGTACAGAAGCTCTTTAAATCCTGGGCGAAGATGTATCTTATTCTTCACCAACACCGCACGCACTGCATCATCTAACTTAGAGAAGTCAGCCGGTTCAAGTCGAAGTACTCCTATGTGATAGTTGATCAACGATATCGCATGTTGATTGATTGCAGAAAATAAATTTTTTGCGTTTGATCTAGTGTGACAAAGTCTTTCAAATCTTGCTATCGGTTAGCTCTGTACTTCTTCAAATGAGTTACGTGTTGGGATAACTCTGCTATCTTCTATTATTCGTGAATATTTTTAAACACTAACATCTTCTAGAAGAGTAGCAGTATCTTCACAACACGTATCATTTGTGGCTGACTTCTCTTTGTTAATCTCTACCCAATCACCTCTAAAAATTCCTTTGCCTCGTCTGTCATAGCACTCAATGTCGAACTTTCTTTAGCAAGGAGCTTTAGATCAATAATAAACAAGAGATGATTAGTAGAGTGAGATTCTGCATTTGTTTGTACTGTCACTTTTGTGTATTTTTCATTAAGCTTTCGGCTTAATGGATCCATACACAAAACAAATAACAAAGGTGACAAACTATCTCCTTGTAGAATCCCTCTATCAATCTTCTTGCTCATGATTTTTCAGGCCCTACTGATATATCAATTTTCCATTTTGATATAATTACCTTAATAAATTTCAGGATCCAATCAGGTAAATTAAGGTTTTCAATGCATTGAGTTAAATAAGCATGATCTATTGAGTCATAAGCTTTTTTAACATCAATCCATGTTGCCTTAAGATTATTTCCATACTCTTTATTTAAGGCAATATTCAGTAGAGCCTGCTCTTTCGCTCCCTGCACACCTCTTATCGCCCCTAATTGGTTCTCTGCAAGCAACCCTCGCCTTTCCACTTCAAGTTGAACGACTTTCGTTACACACTTTGTCGTTAACTTATAGAGGTTGGACATACAAGTGATTGGCCTGTAGTCAGAGCCTCTTCGTGGAATTCCTTTCGGTATCAAATACGTAAGCCCGCAGTAAAACCAATTAGCTTGAGGTTTTCCTTCTAAACATATAACTTTCACAATATCATAAAGATATTTGTGAAGAGTTGTAAGTTTCTTAATGAAAAAATTGTAAATACCATCAATTCCAGCAGCTTTCCAATTGGGAAGCCAATTAATGATATTCACAAATTCATCAAGTGAAGGAAACGTGGTCGGATGATTATCTGATACAAATGGAATCAAATAATCATCGTACGTGACTGTGTCATCATTTTTGTTCCACATTGTAGACCAAAAACTCACAATTTCATCACGGCTAACCACATGCTCGGATTCTACACGCTCAGATAACCCACGATAAAATCGACCTCGGAAAAGCTCAAACATACGATTCTCTTTTCGGAATTGCTTCCTACTTTCATGCATCGTAATTTTTTTCTCGTAAACATTCAAAGACTCATTCTTCTTAACTAAAGCCTCAGAAAGATCAGTTACGCTGCTCAAGTTTAAATTAAACTCTCGCATGATTTTCTTAAGGCTCTTCGTTTCCGAAGTGGAGAGCTTTTCCTGCTTACGAGCTTTCTCGAGAAGATCTTTGGAAAGTACTAACTTAGAAATTTTACTTTCTATGTTTTCCTTCCAAGCGGATCTAGGCTTCTCTTTACGTGTTGCCTCGTCATAGCATACCTGGGCTGCCTGGATTATCCGTGCCACTGCAGTTATCGTCATCGGCACACAAGAATCAGCATAGTCACCAATAATTCGATTAATAAGGTCCGAAACTTTACTGTCAACCAATTCACTTGGAAGCTTTCGAGTTCGGACCACTACTTTTCCAATTTTGTTCTCCGAGATTTCTTTGATTTTACTCAAGAATTTATCTCTCAGGTTTATGTACTCCGTGGTGTCGGACAAGGTGCCGTATCAGCGAGACAAGTGGCGATTCTACGTCGCTCTCCATTCTCTTCTGATTTTACATCCTTTCCCATCTCACTTTGTGCCAATTTTTTTAACACTTCGAGAGTTTCAGTGCAGCCGAATTTCTCATTATAGTACCTGTGAAGCTCTGTCCAGCCATTTCTTGGCATTCTTTCAAACCTTGTCTGTACTGCAAAAAAAACAATTCGAGGCCATTCCTTCGGGTCGGCTGTTACGGAATCGAATATCGTCCGCAATGCCATTAGCCTGTTACTTTCCGGAATAGCTAGAGTACAGGGGCTTGTCATGTCGTACGATGGCTCGCACTAGAGACTTCAACCGAAGAGGGAACTGGTGCATTAGCGAAAGTAGGAATCAAGCCCACTATTTTGCATTTTACTGCATGTTTGGCTTGGTGGTGGAGGTGTTATTGTTGTGTAGGAGGAGGAAGGTAGGGAAATCGCCGGTGGATGTAGCTTACATTTTTGTACCTCACTATTACTCTTCTTCACCTCATCAGCGTTAATAAATATTAAAGTATAAATATTTATATTTTTAAATTTGTATTCATTAAATGTTTCTTTTATATATAATGATTATTTTTACTATTAATCCATTATTAGGTGAGTACAAAAGAGTACAAATAATGATAATATAAGGGAGATAAAATTATATTATAATATACCTGAAGGACTTAGTTTGGAGGATATTAACTTTAAACACGATGATCATAGTATAAGTATAATGTACTATAAAAAGATGGAATATGAAGATATAACTTACTGTATTCAGGTAAAAGGTCTGAAATATGAGTATGTCAATTCTCAGATAAAAAATAGTCGTATATATCTTGAAAATATCAAACTTGTAGTTACACTTGAATGTGAATATAAAAATGATGGGTAGGAAAATAAAGAAAATCATATCACATAGTGAAACCGAATATTGTTGTAATAAACTATATTTGTAATTATTTATCTATTATTTAGTTTTAACATATTATTTTCTATGGTTAATACAAATGTGAGCTAAAAAAATATATAAAGTATAAAATTGATACTTAAATGTTTTAAGATTTCTTTGTGTGTATAAACATATTATTTTGTTATTCGTATTTAAAATGAATAAATGCTTATTAATATTTTTTTAAAAAAATTGATTTAGATACTGATTCGGTTGTAACATTAAAAAAAAATATCTAAAGTTTGCCTAATTTCTTGCAGTTCAACAGATTAAAATCAACAAAAATACTTAAAAAACAATATTTTTTAGAGTTATATATAAAATCTTTACAAATACTATAAATATGGTTGTAAACTTAGATAAACTAGTTTTACATTCAGCGTGTAATTTAAGATTCTAAAAACCACATAAAATTATACGTTTAAAATATGTTTGAATGATTTTAGAGTACATTAAATCTTAAAGTAAGGCCACATAAACAATAATTATATCTTTAAAATTAAATCTTATAATTAAAAGCAAATGTTTTAAAATTTATTGTTTGAAAAAAAAATCACAGAAGAATCTTCTGAAAATCATAAAAAATAATTCATTATGTGTCGTTTGAATTTAAGAACAGGAAAAAAATATAATAAAATTACAATTTATGAAAAAGAACCGCACTGGTTTCTAAATAATTAAAGGTCTATCTCTTGACACTAAAAATCGATATCGACTCATAATTAGTTCAATATAATGAATATAATGTAAAGTATATTGTATTAAAGCTCTTAAATCTTCATGAACCAAAAAAAAGAAAACTTTATTATATGGTTCAATCGATATATATAATATAATCAATTAAGGAATAAAAGGTCGTATGCTAAAATAAAAATTTGAATGAATATATCTTATAGATTTCAGGTGGTTTTATAATTTATCTCAAATGACACTTTTGAATTCGTTTTATATAAAAAGCCGAAACGGGCAATTTTTGTTTAATTAATTAAGATAGTCTGAATATCAAAATTCAAGTGCATTTAAAATGTTTTAATGTATAATTAAGCATTGTACCAGCTCTGAAGAATCTAGTTTGTAGAAAAGAGAAAATAAATGGTTTAGTTCATTTAAAAACAAAAACTACATATATCATTTAAAAAAACATGATTATATTCTAATCTTAACACAATACAACCATTCAAGCGCCTTAGATGCCATATAATCAAACAAGGTTTTATATAAAAATACTCATATGATAGATAATGATGTATTCACAGAAAACAGTAAAATCTCCTCTAATCAACATATACTAATTTATATTGGCCTTAAATAATATTAAAGTCAAACTTAAAGATATTTCTGCTTGAATAAGCTAATTTATTTGAATTCCAGAAATTTTATAAATGTTTAAATTTGAAAAGAGCATATAAAAACACATATATGAACCGAAATAGAGAAGTGTAACTAGCAAATGTAGGAAATACACATTTGTTTAAATTGAATGATCGATATAGCGATTAAAAAGTTTTAAAATTTTTGGACTGAGTGATACATTTGTATCTGTGCTGACTATATGGTTCGTTGTAGAAATTAAAGTATAGTTTTTCATTTCAAAAGCTATTTTTATAATGATATTCTAAAATATTTATAACATTTCTTTATTTGAGGCTTCTAAATAGGTTTCTTCTGAGAAAATTATAATATAAGCCATTAGATAGAGGGTTTGCTAATTCAAAAAATTTTGTGTTCAAAAAAAAGAGAAGTTATCATGGGAAAAAAAATACTAACTGGACTGTTGTGATTTTATTATATTCCATGTTTAGTACACATGCTATAAACCAAAATCGTTATTATTCCATATCAGCTATATTTAATGAAACCAACCCCGTAGTTTTAATAAAAGTTAAAAAATCTATAACGTAAAAAGACTTTCAAGTATATTTCCTGCCAAAACAACTCAATCAAATCACAAGGGGCTTATGTTTCATGAGCTGTTCATAAATATTTTACGGAATTTAAAAAGGCATATATTTCAAATATTGCTTGATTTATAATTTATAAGTTAAATTTTCATAAAATGTACAAATGTTACGCAGTCATATAATCCAAGTGAGTAACCTATTTATGATCTTCTATTTTATAGGTATTACGAATTTTGAGAGTACAAAGACAATTTCTACACGAGTTATCGAAATATAGTTTAATTCAAAAATTCAACTTAAATGCAGAATTTAAAAAGAAAGAAATATCTATTTTTCCTGATTTTATTTCAACAAAAAAAGACGTGAAAAGAGAACAATTTTTTTTTTAAAAGAATATAAAAATGGTAAAAGTTCATATATAATATATATAATATCGAGTAAACAAACTCATAATCATTTTTCAAAACAATCTTTTTATTAAAAGTATTTTTCTGGTTTGAATTATTAACAAACACAGGTGGGACACCAGAAATATCAAATATAAGCTAGAATAAAAATACTATAGATGAACTACGGACACAACATACACATGATACATTTAAATAGAATCATAAGTTCGAAACTTCTTTAGACGGCGAGTTACAGAAACAATAATTCCTAAGTTAATTTTTCTTTCTTCTTTTTACAGATATAGTATATTTCTTTTTCCCATCTAACTTAACGAAACATATCAGAATGTAAAATGAATACAACTATTAAAAAAAGCAAGGAATTTATAACAAACGGACAAAACCAACGTTTTTTCCGATAACTTTTTATAAACAGAAATAAAAAGTCTAATAGAGCCAAAAGATGAATTTTAAATCAAAGAAATATAAGCTCCAACTAGCTTAGTTCAAATTAAAAAAAAATATTTATTGAAAAGAAACGACTTATAATTGATTCAAATAGGATTAAAAAACTTACTAATATAACGCCATAAAGTATCATTAAAGACTTTAAGTAATTTAAAATTGAAAATGACCTAAAATCAAATTTACGGGTACAATGTTTCATAAAAATAAGTGATTATTTATCATTTTATTATTCTACAGCTTGTAAGTTAATTTAATTTATACTTCTACCACTTTACTTGACATTTTTTCGAGGTTTTACAATATACCGTTATGATACATATTTTCATTCTTAGTTCCCGAAAAAATGTTTCTTCAGAAAGCATAATTAGACTTTGTTCTGAGTGGTGTTTATAATCGAGCTTAAGATTATTTACAGGCACCAAATTTTATCTAAATATTAAAAATTAGGGTTTTTCATTTCTATTCTGAATTTTAAAGTACATAATTCTATTTTATTTATTAAAAATTTTCTAACTTGTTTTTTGGCACTATTGAATGTTTAATACTTCCATCCTTATAAATATCAGGTGGTCTAAAAGAGGACTCCTTAGGGATGCGTACCAACCTTCTCGGTCTTACATAAAAGATCACTTTAACTCTATGTCTTTAAACAACAAATGCTTATTATTTAACATGCCGTAGTTCTTTTATTTTCATTTCAACAATTTGAAGCAAATTGGATAAAATAATTTAAGATCGATATGTGTTATCTTATTCAATCCCTTATCTAAAATAAATATATCAGGTCTATTATTCCGAATTTTGACATCAGTTTTTATTCTAGTATTTCAAAAATAAATCTTTATCTTGAAAAACTTTAACTTCCTCTTATTATAAAGAAGGGTTTTCACGTTTTTAATTTATGAATTAAATTAAAATTTAGTATTCGAGAATTAAATAAACTACAAAATACAACTTTTTTTAAAAATTTTAATCTATAATGTGACTGAAAACAACCTCAAAGCTTTTTAAAAAACTAAATAAACCGAATGAAATCTATTTCATTTTAAAAAGTCGCACTTCTATACTTTTCACCAACAATTCTGCCATCTTCCATATCCCGTATTTCTTTCATTAATCGAAAACAAAAATAATCAAAAGTATCTCTGCACCCATTCACATACAAAATCTCAACCTTAAAAATTCTAAAATCTCCATTTACAATAATATCAATCAACACACATTCAGGTTCATGAATTAACAAACTCAATACTTTATTATCTCGCGATACCTTATATTCATAACTTTTAACCAAATCATATATTATTTCTTTTATATTCGTACACGTCAGTGTAGTTTTATGATGAATTTGCTTTTTTACATTTTTTCTTTTAAAAAATCCTTTAATCTTATCAAATACCCAACCTAACGAACACATCGGTTTGTTTTTCTTCTTATCCATTAAAATTTCATTTATATGTTCTTTTCCTTTACCATTATTATAAATAACACCTCCATCATATATTATACTATTATTCATATCAATATATTTATACCCGTTATTTACAGTACTGTCATTAACACCCTTATTACATATCAAATTGTTTATGCATTCACCTATAAAACATTTTTTTTCCGCATAAAAATTAATTGAATTCTGCTTCATACATCCTCTCTCCGAATACAGAATAGGACAACACATTTTACTATCAAAACATACATTTCTTATAATTCCTACTTCACGTAAAGATACTCCACTTATCATTTTATTTTGTAATAAAGTATATATTTTTGTTTCTGTTGAATTATTTCGATATAATTTGTTAAACAACGTGTTTACTGTACCATTAGATAATTGAATAGGCTTATTCAAATCATAAAGGGTGTTATCCCAACAGGTACCAGTATAACACATACAACAGTCATAATTAACACCCTCTAGGATAGTACTATTATTAACACCCTTATAATTACTATCTTTGTTATTAACACCCTCATAATTACCCTCCATACCCTCTCCATTATGATTAACACCCCCATCTATACCTTTATAACTAACACCCTTTATTCTTTCAATCACTCTATCCCTATCATTAACACCCCCATCTATACCTCTATAACTAACACCCTTTATCCTCTCAACAACCCTATCCCTATTATTAACACGTCCCTTCCTATATAAGAACCTCCCACAAACACTAAAGTACTCAACAACCTTACTAAAGATTAAAGGGTCTACATATGATATCCTTTCAAAACAATAATTAACACATACCCCTTTAGTCCATACATGTGCCTTAACCCCCTTTAATGTAATACGTTTACTAATATCTACACATAACATACATTTTAACAGGTCTTTAAGTGAAGAAGAAATATTATTGCTTAATTTAAAAGAACCCCTGTTAATTTTACTGTATAACGTATTTAAACTCTTAGCATCGAATGGTAATTTACCTTCTACCATGTTATATAATAGAACACCCATACTCCATATATCTATCTCTGGTCCTATATATCTACTACCGTTTATCATCTCAGGTGGTGAATAATAAGGAGAACCACAGTAGTTCTTTATTGTGGTTTTCGGATCATAAAGAGTAGCAAATCCCATGTCTATTATTTTGACTGAAAGAGTAGGTAAGGGGGTGTTAGTAATAGAGGTGGTAGTAGTGTCAGTTAAAGGGGTGTTATTAATAGAGGGTGTAGTAGTGTTAGTTAAAGGGGTGTTATTAATAGAGGGTGTAGTAGTGTTAGTTAAAGGGGTGTTATTAATAGAGGGTGTGGTTGTAGTAGTCAAAGGGGTGTTATTAATAGTATTATTGGTTAACGGGGTGCTAATATAAGAAGTAGTACTAGTGGTAGTTAAAGGGGTGTTACTATAGGTACTATAGTTGGTACTTATAGTTAAAAGGGTGTTATTATAGCTACTGTTACTTAAAGAGGTATTGTCCTCAATGTCTGGTTCTAATAGGGTATTATCATTACTAGTATCTAATAGGGTGTTATTAGCAGTACTAGTATCTAATAGGGTGTTAACATTACTACTATTTAAAAGGGTGCTATTAGCAGTACTAGTATCTAATAGGGTATTATCATTACTATTATGGTATAACACCCCTTTGTTACTAAATGTCTCTAATACCCCTTTATCATTATATAACACCCCCCTACTATTAATAACACCCTTACTACTGTTACCGTACCCTATAATAATATTTTCTGGTTTAATATCCCTATGAATTATATTATGAGCATGTAAATATTCTAAAGCATCAAGTATCTGATTAAATATATACCGAGACTGTTCCTCAGACAGTTTAGTATTCTGTTGTATATGATAGAATAATTCTTTTCCTTTAACATATTCCATAACAAGTACTATATGGTGTTTAGTCTGTACTGAATAGTATAGTTTTACTATGTTTGAATGGTTAAGAAGTGAGTGTAGCTGTACTTCTGATTTTATTCTGTCAAAATGTACTTTTAAATCCTTTGTATCTTTTCTTATAAACTTAAGTGCATAGTAAAGTGTAGTGTTAGTATTGTTGTATAACAGGGTGTTATTTGTATAGTTTGTATTTAACAGGGTGTTATTATCATGACTGTTATTTAACAGGGTGTTATTATCATGACTGTTATTTAACAGGGTGTTATTAAGAGTGCTTGTATTTAAATGGGTGTTATTAAGAGTGCTTGTATTTAAATGGGTGTTATTTGTAATCTTAGTATTTAACAGGGTGTTATTATGATAACTGTTATTTAAAGGGGCGCTATTAACAGTACTTGTATTAGGGGTGTTATTAACAGTACTTGTATTAAAGGGTATGCTTTTGCTTAAAAATCCATTATTAGAATATAAATCATTAACACTATCAGTCTTATTACCTACTGTGTAATGATAATCACTATCTTTATAATAACATGTGTTAATTTCACTATTTTTAATACACAAAGCTACCTTACCGTAAGTACCTGTTCCAAGTATTTTAACAATTTTAAAACCAAGTAATTTCGCACTTTCAATTTCTTCAGAACATAAAGTCTTATCTGTTGTATTTTCATTTTTAAGCATATTTTTTTGTTTGTTTTGATTATTTTTTTATTTTAAAAATTAGTGATTTGTTTATTTAAGATTAGATTTTAAAAGGGGTGTTATAATATGATAGGGTAGTAGGGGGTGTTAAGTATATAGAGTGTATGATATGGGGTGTTAGGTATATAGTGATGATTAAAGGGGTGTTAATACTAATATATATGTATAAAGGGGTTTTAAGTAGATAGGTATGTATAAAGGGGTGTTAATACTCATAGATATGTATAAAGGGTGTTAATACTATTACTGATATATAAAAGGGTGTTAAGTATATAGGTATGTATAAAGGGGTGTTAATACTAATAAAGATATATAACGGGGTTTTAAGTAGATAGGTATGCATAAAGGGGTGTTAATACTAATAGGTATGTATAAAGGGGTGTTAACTATAGGAGTATGACTAAAGGGGTGTTAATACGTAGTAAATCCCATAATATTATATATCAAAATAACTAAAATATATTTAAACAACAAGACTAAAGAATATAAAACTATTTAACTCGAAAATAGTAATAAATACAAAACTAAAATTTAAAAATTTTACTTTTTTTTAGAAATTTCTAGAAATAACTTTTCATACATTTTAAGTTTCTTTTCTAGTTGTGTATTACAATTAATAGCTTTTTTAAGTTTATTGTTTCTTATATCTAATTCTGAAATTATATTTTTATTTACTTCTTCTAATTTCTTACATAGTTTCTCACCTTCTAAAGCATCCATGGGATAAGTAATGTATTTTATTTTAAATGTAATTCTTATAGTAAATATATTAGATTGATATATCTAAGAGGGATAGATATTAGAGGGATAGATATTTGAGGGATAGATATATGAGGGATAGATATATGAGGGATAGATATATGAGGGATAATATCTGAGGGATGGATATATGAGGGATAGATATATGAGGGATAGATATGAGGGATAGATATCTGATAGATAGATCTAAGAGGGGATATTTATTAAATGAGAGAACAATGTAGTATTGATAGGAACAAGTGAGTAATATATCAACTTAGAGTGTATAAGAGAGTTATATATTAAATGAAAGAATTTCTTAAATAAAATTATATGTGTGTTTTAAATAGCTTAGAGCAGGGAACTTAATAATTATACTTTGTAGAAATTTAAGTTTTTTATTTAGAGGTTTAAAGTTCTGTTATAACTCTGTGTATTTTTCAAATGTCGGTTTAATATAATATAGCCTATTATGTGTTTTTAAGCTAAACTCTAATATTTGCGGTAAATTGAACTATCACTTAACAGAGATAAGATAATTTGAAAATATATATTTATTACTTATAAATGAATAATTTATAGTATTTTTTAAAATTAATTAAAACCTTTTTAATTTTTATAGAAGCTTTTTATACGTGACAGAGAATTCTTTAACTACATAACTCATTGCATTGCTTACTTAAAGCGCGTAATGTAAGAAAATAAACAGTTTAGATGTAAAATTTTTTTTAATCTTATTTATGAGAATTAATTATTAGATATTTACATATTAATATAGATTATTCTAGAAATACAAAACCTTGTGAGATTGGTTAAGAGAGGTATAGAGTATTTAGAAGGAGTATTTTTGGTTTGAACAAATAAATTCCTAAAGAAGGTTCTGATTTGCTCGACAGAAACGTTTATAAGTAGTTTTAGTTATTTTCTTTGTATTAAATTAGGCATTCAAGCATGGTCTAAATACTGCTCGAATGAATAACAGAGCAAGAATTTCTAATTCAGTTCTGGATTACCCATACTTCATCTGTTTTGGGTTTCTTTAGTTTTCTTTATAATATAAGGAAGATACATTTTTCGAGGCAAACGTTCCTATCTCTATTCAGTAGTCTCCCTGGCTGGTATAGTTTCTCTTTCTTTTCAGAGTTAGCTAGTTATAGAATTCGCATCATTTAAAAAATCAAAAAGAAACCCTCGAAATAGTATCTAGGTTAATATAACGAAGGTATTATCATAAGCATATAGAGCTATTTATACTCTGTTAATTACCGATGGGTTTCTGGCTTCTTCTAAATTAGGTTCTTTGAATTTGTATAATCTCCGGCCAGAACTTCTCCTGGTTGATCTCTTTTGTCTTTACATAGTGTAATTTTAGGCCATCGAGATTTTTTTCAACAATTGGGAGATGAATAACATACATAAGTATACTTGTGAAATATGTTTCCATATAGGTCGATACTTCGGCGAGATGCTAATTCTTTTTCGCATATTCAGTTATAAATGCCCACAGATTATATTGAATCGATAAGTGAAATCAAATATGAGGTAGTAATTAGAGAAAAGCCACATTCACAGCATCCTCATAAGAAACGATTTGCCCGTAATCATAAAACCATCTTATAAGAGAACTACTCAATTTTAAGTATCGTATCTTAGTGAAAAATTTACTTGGGAGATAAAGCACTCGTGTGATTATTTTGTATCAACATGTTTTCGATTAGCCTTATTCTGTTGTACATCATGTGCAATTTTAACGGTAATGATTTTTTTTAGCTTAAGGCTCCAGCATTTATACTGTCTAAATAGACTTGGCATGTGAACAAAACCATTGGAATCCTTTAATATAAATTTTTTAGCGAGTTTTATACAAATTTGTGTTACATACTTTCCTTAGTCTTTTTGAAATAAATGTTTTTGACATTATTTATTTACAAAAGTCTAATTTATTAACAATGATTGATATTCTCGGGATAAAACCAACCTTCTATTTGTGCTTTTAACGTTTTGTTGCAATTTATTTTTCAGTTATTGGGTTAGATCGACACTTTAATTCTAAGAACGCCACTATCCAGTCTAAATTTATTTGATGACTTCATTAAAAATCGTCATTGTGATTTCAGTGAACATTGTGAAAATTTTCCATAAAAGTTATCTGCGATAAATATCAGAACAGGCGGCTTGAGTTTCTATCAAATTTTTGTTATCCGACAGATTTTTTTTTGGAGATTGAGTACATAAAAACGGATGAGTAAAGTTTCTTCCTATTATAAACTCTTTCGATTATTCTTGATACACCTTTATTCGTTGTTAAAAAGATTAATGACGTTGATATTTAGAATTTTCTTCACCCATAGACTAGCATAAGATTCGATCAACCTGACATGAAGTATAATTCCACAATTTCAGGCAATTTTTTTTTAGAATATAAGATGATTTTCCTTTTTGACTGGCTAACGTCATCTTCTAAACTTAGATTTATCATTCGAAGGCTTTGAAGAAGCAGTTTAATATTTATTCATCATAGGACTAAGATGAAAACTCCGAAATCTGAAACGAATAAAAAGCTAAAATTTATTCGTAATTTTTGAGGCAAAACAGAAACCTGTATGAAGAAACCGAAGTGATGCACTACAACTAACGGTAACATAACACAGCGCATTCTGCTAAAAAATCCGCGAATAAGCCGAGCTCTAAAATCTCAAGAGCAATATTCAGAGCTTCATTCTATTTTTAATTCTAAAATATATAATAATCATAAAAATAAGTAAATATTAAAAGTCTAAAAAATGAGTTAAGTAAATATTTGTTCTTTATCATTATATTTAAAATATAGATTTGTATTCATATTATCACCTAAATATATTTTTATATAAATTTAAAGTTTTAAGATTCCATAAGATAGTAGATTTTCAACTTTTTTTTAGAAAGAAGTAAATCGCTGATCCTAATATTTAGTACGAAATTAAGTTTGAAAATTTCTAAGAATTTTCTAATAAAATAGACAAATAAATTGAAATTTCATCTTTTATATTTTTTTTCCTTGCTTTTTAAATCTTTCGGATTAGACATAGCAAAATATCTTAGGAATTTGAATTGGTTTTTGCAACTATTTGTCAGTTTTTGAATGTTGAAAATTCATATTTTGCAGAATCTTCTATATCAAGAAATTAAGCATATTTTTGTAAGTAAATACGATCAATATCTGTGCAATATGTATACATTAGATCTGATTCGCATTTTAACATTTTTTTTAAAATTATTGAACAAGTATTTAAGATAGTTTATCAATTTTATATTTAAATCATATATGCTACATGAGCTATAGAAAATCATAGCCGAATAGAAATTCATATTGTATGAAATAAAAAAATATAATCTATTTTCTTAGTTCTCCTCAAATAAGATTGAATCTTTTAATTCTTTAAGCATTAAAAAATACACTTTATTGTTATTACTTTCCATTCCATTTTACCGCATCTAATTTATTCTGAAAAAGTATACTGTATTTCCGATTGTAGAATATAATTGCAGGTTAAGAAAAATCTGACTTTCCAAATTAAAAAAATAACAAAAAAGCTAATAAACCATAGAAGAATATGCTAGAGATATTTTAAGGTTAAAAAAAGTCGTATATTATGTTGATCGTTGTCCTAAACTAATCTAACGCCATAGTATATTACCTCTGCAAACACAAGCAGCCAGATAAACAAATTTATATGTCAAAGATTGTGACTATGTATTACAAATGAATTTCACACTTCTTTTGTAGATATATTTACCGTTGTAACATAGAATGGAATGAAAAATTGTTGTAATGGAATTTTTAAAAATAAATTGCCATATTTTAGTTGTTCTAAAAAAGCTTCTTTTGGTCTCAAAATACGTTAAATCCTATATTTTAAATTAAACGAGGATTGAATAAGATGAGAGAATGCTTGGAAAAATCGGATGATTTTTTTTGGATTCATCGTTATGAAGCCCGAAAACTTCCATCGTGTTTATAAGTTAAATTTTTAATAGAAGATTTGTCACAAAATGAAATTTTTCAATAAGTTAACAGATATAGATAATTATCGTATCTCTTTATATCCAAGCCGTTTGCTCGGTTATGATACTAAATAGAATATTTGTAATTTTTTTTCGTATAAACATAAAAAGAACTTCTGATAAAGGGATTTGAAGGTAATAAATAGAAGACTAGGTAATATAATAGCAAAGGGTATGAATGTAAGCTCTATAATTGTGTTAAATGGTTTTATTTTATCATTTTATACGATACATGAAATAATCTAGTAACCGCAAATATAATTTAGAATGAAATTATAAGCATAAAAGATCGAAGAATATAATCTTGGCTTCATATTGACGAAAATAAATACCAAAATTAAGATTTAATTTTGTAATATCATTTCTAGAATACATTTTACAGAATAATTGTTATTGTTATAATAAATTTTTGACAAAAATACAACGTAGATTAAAATTTTAGAGATCCGAATAAAAGGTACAAAGCTCTGGAATATATATTAATGATTAAAATTTCTAATTAAAATTTTTATATTCCATGGATGTTTAAATTCCAAAGAAATTTAATTTGCTCATTTAAGTATTTGATTTCCATGTGTTATATGTTTACCTTAAATCGGAATTTTATTTGATGTTGAGGAAACCGAGTTTGGAGTAAGCAATACGAAACTCGGTCATGAAACTTTTAAATATGAAAAATACATAATATTTTAATTTTAAGAGTCTTGGATTTTTATATTTGTATTAATCTTTAATCCTCCAATTTGGCTTTAAATCAAAGGCCGCCGAAAATAATAGTATCTTAATTAGGTGTAAATAAAAATACATTTTTTACACGATATTTTAATATATTAAGAAAATATTCTTAGAAAAGATGATTCGTATTGTAAATTTTATTATGGTCTAGATTATAGAATATCCAATACGAGATCACTAAGTGGCTCTTTCAACAATCAAATAATCCGAATTTAAGTCTATAACTAATATTGGTGATTTTAAAAATCATATTCACCTGTAAGTCGAAAAAGCAGCATGCATTCAGAATATCTGTTATAAATTTTAAACATGCAAAAGCAAAAAGCGATAATCTTAACACATTTAGTTTTACTAAAGAATTCAAACCAATTTTTAAACTATTGTTTTTTTGTAAAAAATTACAAAAATTGTAATTCCATTTAATATCGAACCGTTTTTTTAAGTTTTTGAACTATATCCTATCATAAATTTGAACAACATTGCAAAATTATTTGATAATTAATACCAAACAAAATAATAATAATATAAAGCTAAGAATATTATAAAGACTAAGGTTTGTAAGAATGTATTATTTATAGGTTGTGCTCTTGAAGGCCTTCGTGCGAAAAACATTTTGCGGTAAAAAATAAACAGTAAATAAAGTTCTATATAGTTTCAAACTAGCTTTGTTGATTATCTTGAACCTTCTGTATTTACTTAATGAATTAGCCAATATGACATTTAATGTCTAAGCAAATATTCAAACTTTATTTCAGATTAGTGAAGATATGTGCCATCAAGCCATTTAGAGTTTCTCCATGGTTTTTAAGGTTTATAAGCGCTTAAAAATCTCGATAGCAGAAAAGAACTCTCGCTTAGATACATAGGTCATCAAATTATGCAAATCGACTTTCGGAACGGCTGGGATCTATATCCTTTGATACACCTTCATCTTTTATAAGAACAATTACCCGGAGCTGAAAATCTAACCAATCAAAGAAAAAACAAAGCACGAATGCCTTTTAATTGGCAAATTTACAATTTAATTGTGGATTGTGTTCGCATCATAGGTTAAAGAAACAAATAAAATTAAATGAAATACAAGAATATTATAAGACATAGAATTTTTTTAAAATAAAAGACTTAGGAAAATTTCAATAAAAGAGAAACTGTTATTTAAGTTTAAATATTTATGTTCCGTTCATGCTTTAAGTATCTTATATTGCAATTTGTTTTTAAATTTTTCCAAATTGACTTTATTTGTAAATGGTGATCTAAAATAGTTAAAAGGATTCAAAAATTCTCAGTATAAATACAAGTAAAAAGAAAATGACCACCTTGTAGTTATAAATTTCCCTAAAGCCAGAAAAATCTTTCGGAATAAGCTATGCATTTTGTAAGTGGTTAATAATTAAGAGGGGATGAGACCATTATTGAATGTAAAAAAGGCATTAATAATTTTTAGAAGAGAAGAATGCTAAAAGCGCAAATATAAATATGCATACCCGGAAAGGCTAATATCTCCATTCACAATTTGATTGATTATGAGGAAATCAAATTGCAAATCCGATTTGCGAAACTATTTTTTTTTATTTTATGAGCAAGAGACAAATTTTAATTCAAATAGAAAAGTTTTTTATCTTTTATTTTACAATTATAATCGATTATAATGTGTATAATTGCCAAAAAAAGATAAAAAGATTATAAAACGATTTTATAACGTTCTAAATGCAAACTAAAACACCAGTAATTATGAAAGAATTTATATTTAGATTAAATATTAAATTTAATATATATTATCAAGAAAAGCCTACATAAATGATGCTAATGGATCTACAAAAATATTTTTCGAACTTCAATTGCAAGTATAAATGCTTTTTTAATTATATTATTCGATATTATGTGCAGATATGCATTATATATTGTCATTTGTTTTTATTATTTGCAGTAAATAGCTGTATTTGCGGAATAGAAATAAATGTTTGGATTATAAATGAAAAAGAAAACATCAAGACTTCTACAAATGACGTGGGATGCTATTTTCTGCAAGAAGGTGCTTCTTCTACGCTACGAAATTGCGACCGAGCAATAGAAGGGGAGAATCACACAGAGACGACATCCCCTGTATTATATTCATGTGATAACTTTCTTAAATTTGGCTTCCTTGAAGGTAAAATTTCTGAAAAACAAACGAAAATATCGATATACACAGAAAAAGAAGGATATTTTGATTTTTTGTATTTTTTAAAGATAACGCAGTCTAGTGATAATATTTTGTTATTAGAATTAAAAATGTTTTTCAATATATTACGATATCTAAAAGTGTTAAACGTTGAAAGAGATAAAAATTATTGTGAATTCATTAAAAGTATGGTTTTCTACGTTAAAAATTTTAATGAAGAATATTTTGTACAATCAGGATTATCAGCTTTTTTAGATTATAAGCATTTTGACAATTTTAATATTCGCGATGTTTTGGAATGCTTCCTTGATTTTTACATGTTTAACGAGTTTATAGTTTATAAGACGTTTCATGATTATAGACAATTTCAATTTATCAACTCTAAAAATATGCAGATCGCAAACAAGGAATATAAATATATTGTGACTATTTTCCTCATTGAAACAAATTTTCTGCCATATTTACACAGTATGAGTTTATTTCCTTGCCATAAGTGGCGAATATTACGAAGACTTTTATATATTAATAGACTATATATTGGAAATATTAAAGATGTTCAAAATTCGTTTGATATGAATAAGTTTGTATATTTAATGCCTAATAATATTAATAAAGCTATAATATATGCTTCATATAACATGTCCCTAATTGATAAATTACATAACAGTGGATTTTTTAAAATGGTTAAAAACATAAAACTTATTAATAACGCTTTATTCAAGCCATTTCTACCTAAAATGCATTATTTTAAAACTACTGAAATATTGCAATTTGATATTTTTTCTTTAGAAATGCATGAGTTGAATACAATAGAAAATCTTGATATTATTCGGGATTTGAAAATGTTTAAATTAATTGTGTCACGAATAGATTATATGAAACATCGAACACCACAATATTTTTTAAATGGAAACAAGCACAATATATTTATAGATTCATCTGTTAAGAATAAAATATCAAATTCACAAGAAACCTACAGAATGCCGATTGTTGATGGATATTATAAATATTTGTATGGCGCAGACTTACATTTCTATATAAACACGTATGAATCGTTCAATTTTCACAAATTCAATCTCGAAAGAATTAAGCGTCTAAAAATTGATTTGTTGAAGACTAGTGGTAACCGGCTAAAAAACTATGAGTTTTTAGGTTTATTCAAGTCTTTGAAAAAACTATATTTGGCAAATATAATGTTGACCACTGAACTATTGTCGATAATCCTGAGGTGTAATAGGTTAACATCGGTTTGCTTTTATAAATTTGAAGATAACAACTTTCTCGATGACAAGTGTTTTAATTTTTCAAATAGTCCAATTATATATTTCGAATTTAAAGCATCAAAAAATACATTAAATCCCAAATTATTTCATTTTATACAGAGTTGCAAGTTTACGCAATCTCTTTGCTTCTATGAAGTATATATATTATATATTAGAAGAAATTTTCCTCCTAAGACCGAAAATATGTCAGAATCACAACCACATCCATCTATACTACATAGACCTAAACTTAAAACCTTGAAGTTTGAAGTTGAATCTAAATTCGCCAACATTAATTTTCATAGTAGTTTAAATATATTTTCTATGTTTTATAATATAGCAGATCTTGAAAGACTTTCGTATTATGTATTTTCTCTTTACCAGGATGATTTGGAGCATTTTTCCAATTTTAAACGATTGTATTTTCTAGAATTAGGAATTGTAAAAAATTCACCAGAGTTAAACATTTTTGAAAAACTTATTAATACAAATCTTCTTAATACATTACAAGAATTGCACTTAAATGTAAATATTTTTTATAATTTTGAATTTACCAAGCTATTCATCTTCAGAAGACTCAAGATATTGCTTATAGGACTACCTTCAAAAACAATGAATCTTAAAAAATATATTCATTTATTTGAATGCAAGAATTATACATTTTTAGGATTGTATGGAGTTTTGGATTTTGACCATATTTCTAGTTTTAGGTATTCTTGTGAGATTATTTATGAGACTAATCGCACAAAGAAAGCTACTATGGATTGATTATCAAAACTAAACAATAATTTTTTTAATTTATTAAATTAATGGTTTTAATGTATTTCATAATGAATTTTAATCTCTGTTTTATTTATAAAATTACTATATCGAAAATTTATTTATTGCATTTTATTTTATTTTGGATATATCTGTAGTCTATATTACGAATTTTTTATACTTAACATGTTAATTTTGACAAATAATTATCCTTATTTTTATATAATCGTTTTCATAATATATAGTCTGACTTTTCAGCACCACTCTAATATTGTTTCTTTGTTGCTTCATTGGAAGTTTTCTTAACTCATTATATTCCGACTTCAGAGTCTGTACATTGTTAAAATTATATGTAAGTATATATATTATAAATAATTTAAGTGGTTAAACTGCTCTTATCAAATAGTCTGTGAATATTGCCGAGCTTATGTACCAGGTTAATTACAAACCCTGTGTATTTTTTGAAAACAACAAAGTAATTCTATCACAAGGAAATAGGCAACCATAAGTCTATATCCGCCTTTAAGGGAAAAATAAAAGGTAGAATTCCTGAATTGTACGTCAAAATAACCATTTGAGAAACTCTATAGACAGAAAAAATAAACCGCTGCTGAAACAAAATTCTGCAAAAAATCATAGTAGAGTAAAATTAAGCTATAGTATCGGATTATCTTTAAGGGGTCCAGCAAAGATGAATGGGTTTTGAAGTCATTGTCAAAGCTTGTATATATGAAAGTGGCAGCAATTTCAAAAAATGTGATCGCATCTTTTAGTTTTTCCTAGGTCGATCTTATCATGAGCCTTTTGCACGTATTGAATTTAAGCATATAGTCAGGCATAATAAAATTGTGATTTTTTGTCTACGATGTGGAACAAAAATAATAACACAGTCAAAATCATGATTATTATTGCATTTGTATTGTAATTTTCTTCGCCCTGTGTATCTACTTGAAGAATTCGAAAGTATCATTTATAACCTTTCAAATTGGAAGTTACTGGAATTGATGGTATTTACAATTTCTTCATCAAGAAACTTCAAACTCTCTGGAAACATCATTATGATATTGTGGTGCTATGAGGTTAAAAGGAAAATTCCAAGTTTATTGGCTTACTCGTGGGCTTTTATATTTGATATCGAAATAAATTCTGCGAAGAGGCTTTTATTACAGGCTAATCACTTGTATGTCTAACATCTATAAGTTAACGGCAACGTGTGTAAGGAATATTGTTTAACATGTTGTGGAGAGACTGGGATAGTTAGCCAAACCAATTAGAGACGGTAAATGACGTGCATAAAGCAGAGAATCGGGATCTGTTATATATTGCACACAATAAAGAGTGGAAAATAATTCTAAGGCAATTGTATTTAATATAAAGCAAGCTTAAGACATATAAAATCATTCATCTGCGCTAAAGGCATTGAGAACCTTAATAACTTAATCTTCTTCTTAAATTTATTAGTGTAATCATATTAAAATGCAAAATTTCTATTAGTAGGGCCTGAAAAATAATAAGCAAGAAGATTTGGAGAGTAATTCTGCAAGAAGATTGTTTGTAAATTTTGTTGTTTGCGTTGTGTAATGATCTTTTAAATAAAAAACTAATTAGAAGTACACAAAAGTGTCAATACATAATGATAATGAATCGCACTTTACTTATCAACTCTTGTTTATCGTACTCTTAAGCGCTTAACAGATGAAGGCTCGGTGTAGAAATGATAGGGCAGATTATGCCTAAGTTTTATTCTAGGCCACTGTATTAGAGACAAACAAAGAAAATTCTGTTCCTAATGATGCGTCTTTTGAATATCGTCTTTTTTATAAGTAGTGTTCGTCTTTATAAATATTTGGGGATATGAGAAGATGGAAAACACAATCCGACTCTGCCTCATTATCGAAGTACAAAGCGAACTGATATCAAGTTTAAAAATATTTCGTCACACTAGATTAATTAAAAAAATACTTTTTTAGGAGCCAATATATCAACCATGTAAAAAATAATCTCGTTTTAGCTTAACAGTTAGGAATTTTATAACAAAATATTTTATATTACCCTTTTGTTCTTAGACCCTTATACATTCACGCCGCTATTTATCCAGGTTGTTCCTATACATCTTCTGATTTCCCATTTTTTTCCATATGGTTTCTTATTTATCTTTTTTTAACTTTCTCTTGTAAAAAAAGGTAGGATAGGGTAAATATAAATAATTACCTAATAAAATTTATATTCCTCTTTTATTTTCTTGCTTGCGTTTTTCAGTTTTTTTTGTGTTTATTTGTATTTGTAAAGCATAAACATATTCGAAATGGCAATATACAGGCATTTTACAAAATTACATACTATCTAAATGTATTTAAAGCTTTCATGTTATTTGTTCATTTTCTTCTAAGTATTTATTTTGTTAAAACTCATATGCAATCTAACTCCATTGCCAAAGATTTAAAGTTGTAAAAATAGACTAGAAAAAAAATTTACACAACATATTTAATACCCATCAATATCCAGTTATGTATTCCACAGAAGAAAAGAAGTTTTAAAGCAGAAGGCAGGGCATTTGAAGTGCACATGAATCATATTTGCTTTAAACGATTAAATCGTCTAATGCAAGTCATTTTCACACGAACCCGCCTTGATTAAACATATCATTGAAACAAAGCACGTTATTGCATCGAGTAAATAATACGATGGCTTTGACTGAGCAAAAATACTATGGGATTAAAAAAGCCTACACAAAAAAGTATGTTGAAGACTGTAAAGCAGGCAGAAGATTTAATTCTACACAAACAAACGGCGATATTTATCCACTATACCACCAACACGTATGATAATTATATGTAAGATTGTGTAATATACAGAAATAAAGTGACTAAAATGATCAATATTGCTGACTTATGATGTAATTGGCACATATACAAAATATCCGTAGAGCTTTAAGATAATTAATAGGACTATGGAAATAGCAAAAGATACATTAATCTTATAATAAACAACTTTGGTATTTCAGTGTACAGAATCTGATGATATATGAGACCTTGAACATTTAATACTCGAATTTTTTTAGAAATATCTTAGCATCAAAGTTATACATTAAGATCACGCAATCCGATGGCGCAAGGTCAATTCGAACGTGTAAATCATAACATAAAAAAGATAGCTAGCAAGGAAATCGCATGAAAAAAATAGAAAGATCTAGATATAACATCTTAATGATGTGATTTGTGGCTATAGTAGAACAATCAATAGTGCAATAAACAGTTTTCATTTCTGTTTTTCTTCAAGGCAACCAGATTTTCACAATCCTCTTTTAAGAAGCCTAATAAATGAAATCGAAATCAGTACAAGAATGTCTTCTATTGAAGTAGATTCTGGTATGGTTTTAACATAAGAAAATGCGAGGAATACACGATGAAGCCTAGGGATTGCCTAGGTTGTGCGTGATGAACTTAATGAAACCGAAAGTACCGCCGCACCAAAAAAGTTGATGATTTCGAAAACGAGCTAAAATCTTTGCGTTTGTTTTCTAGAATCTTGAAATTTGCGATAAAGAACCATATAGAGCAACTATTTAAATAAACACACGAGTGTTTGTCTGTTGGAGATAAAGTTCTGATAAAAAAGACATCTAAAGGAATACAAAAATGAAAATAGTAACTTTTGGCTTCTTTTACCATAATTCGGTTTTACATTATAGCAATTTTTATGAAGAATATGATCAAAGCAAAACAACGATGTTAACCGAAGAACGGTTTTGTTCGGCGTAATGTAACGTATTTCATTATATTTGGTTTGTTTAGTTTGCAAATATAATACATTCTTTCTTGATTAAATGGTAACATTAAGCTTTTTTTATCTTTTCGAAATTTTAAAAAATTCATTATGCAGGAAATATAAGTTTTAAACTATACCGCTCTCCTTAAATAGCCATCTATTTAATTTAGAAAAAAACCCCACCGGATTTTGAATATATGAGTTTTTGATGAAATATATGAAAATAACCGGGGTTCTATAAATTATTAGAAAATAACCGGGTCTCTATTGGACATGGGGGGGTTTATGCCTCGTGACTTGTAATATAAACTACATTTATTATACATCCATAGTATTTAGAGTTTGGATTTATGGTTTTTCTATTAATTTAATGGTAAAAAGAATCATTCTAGTAGAGTCTATCGTGAAAATTATGTTTTTTTTTTGAAACTTTTTCAATCTCAATCATAAATTTTAAATTATCTTTGTATGAACACGTGATTCTAATACAAAATTTGTGTAACAGTTAATACAAACCTGAGTAAAATCTTAATTCTCTCTGAATATGAATAAACACGAATGTTTTTATTTAAGGATAGTGTACTTTTCAAGAGTTAAATTGATATGTAGATTTCCTAAGCCTTGAAAGTTCTATTTGAAGCATTTATATATATAAGTTTTTATTGTTTTACAAAATAGCACTCAACATCCAGTGTCGACCAAAAAGAAAATTTGATCATACATTATCTTGCCGATAACTCTTTCTTCTATTTCATCTATTTGTCAACGTTCGCAGGTTTTTAAATGAAATGCAAGCATTTGTTTTAATTAGGAATGAGATGTTCTTAATAAGTCAGCTATAATTGCATATGAGGAACTATGCTTTGCTCAATGTCATCATATGGCGATTCCAATGTGAATCACCAATGATAAAAATTATGCCAATAAATTAAATTTTGGAGTTTTACATCGTATTAGAGAAATATTCGGTATATTTATTATCACCAGACAAAAAGCTTAAAAATATAGTTCCTAAAGAAAGAATTGTTCTTTGGGTGTTTTATTACGGAAAGAACATTGCTAAACCGATTTGTGTCGTTTTAGTAGAAAATTCTCTTATGTGCGACTTCTGTTTATGTTAGCATTTTAAATATTTTGATAAATAGCTCTTCGCTGTATCAATATCATATAGATAGAAAATTAATCAGTTTTAAATATGAAAAGTTAAAGACGGAATTCAAATAATCGTTTAAATTGAGCTAAGAAAACGGTGTCAATGATGTTTCTAGAGAATTTACGATCCACGAGAAATCCACTTCGATAAAATAAACAAGCGAAGCAAATGATTTTAGAAATCTTAATCGAAAATATTAAATCGTTTATTTTGGAAAGGAACAAGATAAAACTAAAAAAAAGATGTCTGATTTGTAAAAGTACAAATTAATTAAAGAGGTATTAGAAGATATTCGAAAAAGTAACAACATGTTAGCCCAGAATTTTATATGATAATGGTAACATTTTAATCTACAGATTTTTCATTCGTTATTTAACCGTAAAATATTTAATTTTTTCCCTTAAAAGAATGTTGTTTGTCTCAGAGTTCTAATCGAATATAAACAAACTTTTAGAGTTTCTGCCTCATGAGAATTCCCACATTCCAGTTCGCAATTTTTAGTTTATTTTTAAACTTTTGCTGCCTTTGGCTTTGTTTCTTTTTTAGTAAATTTTCTGTTTTAGTTAGTCCTGTTATCTTAAAGATTTTTAAATATTCTATACCACGTAAGTGTTTTCCAAGGTAGAACCATTAGCCCAATGCTCAATTCGCCTTCACTCTCATCCGGGAAGTAACTGGCGAAGACGAAGTCATTGATTCAATCTGTAGCTTTTTTCTGTTTATTTTTGAGCAGTGTTTTAAATTACCAACAAAATGAACTAATTTTGTCAATAATTTGATTTAAGCTACAAAAAGTACAAATGATTAATTGCGCAATTAAAGTTTCATAGGTTTTATAAGAATTTACATATATAATCACCCTGTCATGAATTCGCATATAATATATGTTTGCAATAGAAGAATTCAACAATATAGTAAAGTAAAAATTGAAAATATTGTTTATACAGACAAAAATTTATTAATATTTTTAATTTTGTCATTACCTCTATTATACATCAATTCTTTTTATTAGTACAGAGTGTAAAGAGAATATACCCTAATTATTTCATGAGGAAAAAGAAATTATTATCCTGGATATTAATTTTCTCTATATTTTCGATTGTGAAGGCCATCATCAATAACAAGGTACTTTTGTAAAAAAACATTCTTTAAATTCCAATTTTCAAATTGCTCCTGCCAATGTATGTTTAGAAAACGGCACTGCTTATGTCTTTTTAGAAAAGTGATTTTTGAGTTAGAAATTCGTACTTTTTTGACATCGCATTGAAAAATAATTTTTCTTAGATCTAAGCTTTAACCGGTTGATTTCGTTTGTATGTTAAGAATCCATTATCATATAAAATGTAAAAAAAACCTTCGAAATAAAAAAAGAAATTACACATTCACAGCACCTTCTAGATAAAGATTCGGATTATTTGGCTTAAAATTTTCTTTATTTTTCCGGCATCAAAAGCAATTTCGTCTCTATTGTAAATCGTTCTTTAAATTTCACCTATCCGCTTGTTGACATATAATACCTTTTATTTGTTTTACCTTAAGAGTAGAGTATTATGTGTAGCTAGATCCTTATCTAAAACTCAATAGTTCATTAATGAGAATCTGATAGAATTTTTTAAAAATGAAAGGAATTTTTCCATTTAAATTCACTGAATTTCGTTGATTTTTTCAAAAATCATTCTAAATTATACATTTGTTCAGTATCAGGCGAAAATAAAACCTAAGAAGAAAATCGGTATGTTTTAATCGTTCGTTTGACCAAATTTCTTCATTTATTCGACTTAAAGTGGTTCAAGTATTTCAATACAATATCCTATAATTCTCAAAGGCTTTATTAGCGCTTCTTAAAATACCCTGTTTGTGTCGCATTAAAAGTTGGGCAATTTCTAGTTTGGGTTGCTTTTCGACTCGTGTTTAGCGCATAAAGATGAATTTTTTCAATCTAAGAGCTTGGATACAAAAATAAAGCCGAGATGTATTCTATTTGAGGACTCATACTAAAAACCAAGCTTTTCTGTATTAAAAGATAGAACTTTGAATATACGAACTGTCTCATGGCTTTTTTTTGCTTTTAAAGATATTTATTATGAGAATTTTCTAATTGGCGAATTTTTTTTATTGCTTAATTTCATCCGATATTCATATCTAGTTTTTCTGTAATTTCATAAGTGTATTTTGTTTTTACTTTTTATATCCATAAAAAATATTTAAATCACCTAAAAATTTTTAAATCGGATATATATATATCTACAGATTATTAGTTCTCAAAAAAATATATCTACAGATTATTAGTTCTCAAAAAACATTGCTGCTTGAAAAAGTTAAAATTTTTTCAATTAGAATTAGCTTAAGAAATTTAATTTAAACATGAATAAAGATTATAGTTTACAGCAGGCTTTAAAATGAAAACAAAAGTTTAAATAAAAAAAAGAGAAATTCAACAGCAAAATACAGAAGTATAATTGAAAAATGGTAGACTATGTATAAAACTTAATTTATCCTATTTTTTACGGGTATATTTTATTAAAGTTTTTAAAATTTTTATTAAAAGAATTAAGATTTTAGATTCTACATTTATTGGCTACTTTTTTTATTGTTTTAGTCATATATTTTTAAATTATCCAGTGAAAAAATGCGTGTCCCTCAATATACTTTATTCCAATTTTAAGAACAACCGAATTTTGTTTTTTTTTGAGGAGACGAATTCTAGAATAAGTTCAAAAATTATCTTTTTTGGTAATTTGTAATATAAAACTAGACTAGAATGTCAAAAAACTTTCAATGCTTGTCATTTATTTAAAAAGAACGATCTTACGTTGACAAAATGTTCCTAATTTATCCAAAGTTCATAAAATCACATTAAAATTTACAAATCTTAATATATGAAACTTTTGCCATATATATGTAAGAGAACTATAAATTTTATAAATTGTGATCATTTATGACTTTTCGCTCTCTGTAAAAGAAAATAAATATTATTTTAATAAAAACAAAAATAGTAAATTGGTTTTTAAATAATAAATACGGAGCTTATTTCTAAAATTCATGAAATTTTATCAGTGCTTTCGTTGTATACATTTATTCTACAAACCACTAATTTTTATATTTAGCGGGCATTTGAGCGAAATAGATGTAGCATTTAATCTCTTAAATGTTAATAAATAAAGGATTCGGGAATATTCAAAACTGAAATCAAAACTGAATGTCTATGCCAAAAAAAGGAAAAATGATGAATGAAATGGCCGAAAGAAATGTATTGAGAAAATGTTTATCGGAAATTCTGATTAGCAATATGATAAGTATTTTATAAGATTTATTGAAAAAATTGCTATAAAGTTAGAAATTATTGAGAAATTTGACGATATAACTTCAAATATCGAAATTTTTCTCTGTCATCATATAATGAAATCGGATTTTTTAATATTTTATAATTTTTTTAATTCATACTATTTACCAGATTATAAAATGACGATTGACAAGTTTTATACAATATTGTATTTTTTAGAATATTTTAAAGTTAAATATGATAATATATTGCAAATCGTATAAAATCAATATTGTATTCTTTGCTAGAATCTGATGAGATGCGAAATTTTGATATTGAAAAAAATTTGTTTCATTTCACCAAGCAAGAATATTTTTCACACAACTTATTTAAAAAAATATCATAGGAATATTTTAAAATTATAAATTTTAAAACAACTTCAACTTATAAATTTTTTAAAGACGACCTCTCTTGCTTTTATAATCAATATAATCGTTTATATACCGAAGAGAGAAAATATAGTTTAATTATAAATGACAAATTTAATTCATTTTTTTCCGAAAAAGTGGCTGTGGATCAAAAAAGTCAAAATTTTTACTGATCCTTAATACATTAGATATAAAGTATTTACACATATACTTTTTAAACAAAAAAAATCCGAAGACTTTTTGCTTTATTTTAGAAAATTTAAAAAAGAAAATTTATGAGATCGTATTTTATCAATGTTACATATTTGATGAAACCTTTAGATCGCTGAATATAAATTCAAAATTCGCTGGTAAAAAAAAATTCATTTTTATAGATCTACAATTGAAGCAAAGTTAGATTTTCTAGATCTTTTAAGCGAAAGAAGCGAATTTATAGTTTGTGAAAATAGTGATTCAGAAAATAAATATACAGTTTATAGAGTGAATGATATTGAAAGCCTAAGTACAATTGAAAAGCTAATTAAAAATCTAAAAGATACATACCAACAATACACATCAGAAAAATTAATTGTTTTCAATAAAAATTAACCAGGAAAAAACAAAGATTTTGATTTAAAGATTTTCAACGAAGATACATTTAAAGATAAAGTTAAAGTTTTTGAGTGCATTAATTTTAAGTGTAACATTTTATAAGTCAGGTTCTTTTACAAATACAGTGAGGCTTTTTATTATATTTCAATTATTCTAAAAGAATTATATTTGCAAAAATTCCCAATCCATGATGCTATTTTCGAAAAGGAAATAAAAGCAATTATTATTATAGATTCTGAAAATAACTTCGAATTTTCTAAATCAGATTTTAACTATAAATGGGCTTGAAACTTTAGAAATACGAAGCTCGAAAATATATTTTGAAAATTTTACCGCATTAGAAACAAATCTATTAAAAAATTTTATTTCAAACCTAGAAATAATGATGATTTTCGTTATTTTTTCGAGTTAATCAATATGATGATATCTCTTGTGCATGTGACTTGTGAATCAAGCTCTACCTTTATCTTAAGCCGTTTTATAACTCAGGTTTTTCATATTGCAGAATTATGTCTTCTGAATATTAATGAAATGATTGATTTTTTAGAACTTTTACAAAATAAGAAAAATTTTCACTTTTAAGCTCCTAAGAACCATATTTCGAATCTTGAATCTTCTTCCGATTCATTAAAGGTTTTATTTGAAAAATATGATCCAATTTCTATAAAAAAACTGTGTCTTTGTTATTTTACCATTTCAGAATATAATGTAGAAGCATTGGGAATTTGTTTAATCTAATGGATTTCACAGTTTATAGAAATATATTTCAAAACATTTATTTTTCAGAATTGTTTTGTACCTCACATGAATACAACATAAAAAAACTCTTCTTGGTTGAAATAAATATTGTAGAAAAAGATTTGAGGTTTACTGCAAATCTTAAAAAACTTAAATCAGTCGAATTAAGAGCATGCAAAATTGACCAAACCCCTTATTCTTTTCTAAAATTTGTGTTTGAGAATGAATATTTGATAGAACTTAAATATTATTACCTAAATGATAATTTATCAAAAGAAACTATTAAATTTATAAAAGAAAACTTTAAACCGAGAAGAATCGTTGTAAAAAAGGTATAAAGCTCGATATATTAAGACAGATTTATTATTTATCTAAATTATATCAAATTTCGATTCATAGGGTTTTCATTTATAATCGTTGGGTTTGCGCCACCCCTGTCTGTTATTTTTTTAATTTCAAAATTAATTCTTGCGGTTGGGAAAGTTCTAAAGCATATGACCATAGAAAATATTATATTTGTAATTTTTGGAAATTAACGAACATTTTCGTAGGATAATCATTAGAAGGCTAGGTAAAAAATTTGTTTATAATAACATGGTAGAGTAGATACATTAAAAAAGGAAAGAAAAATAGAAAAAAAATAAATTAAAAACAACAAAAAGCCAAAAAAAAGAGAAGAGATGCGAATGAAACAAGAAAAGATACAATTAATTAAAAAAGGTTTAAATTTCGATTTTTATTCTTTTATTTGCTAGTTTTATATTTTACTCTGTGTTTTATCGTTAATTTATTTTGATACATTTTTTTGTTTTAACAGCAAAATATGAAAATCTTAAGCAATAAGATTCGGTTTAATAAAATATATTTAGATAAACGGCTGTGAAATTGTAATTTTTTGATCTTTTTTATAATAATTGTTTTAAACATAGATTATTAAACTTGAGAAGAAAGTACAATAAAAAAGAACGGTTGGCATATACAAATAACAAAAAAACTGTTTCGTAATTATTTAGTTAAAAAATCTTCCAAAACCAATGATATAGAATATGAATGTCTGGTATAAACAGGCGAAATTGGTAATTCAAAATCCAAAAAAAAACTAATTTTAGACATAAACCGGTCGCAGCTTCACACTGATGGCTCATTTGTTGACATGAAGTAAATATGGAAATAAACTACGATAATGTTTATTATCTATTATTTCAATTGTTGTTTGAATCTCATTTCAACCACTCCTATACTATGCGATAATAACGACTTTATTAACTGTTTATACAAACATAAAAATCTTTTCTATAATTTTTTTTGTTTTTTTATAGAAAATTTGGATTGGGTTTTTATACAAAGGATTGTTTTCATGTACATTCTTTTCTTTTTTATATTTATTTGAATATGGTTCTAAGTAGTATTTGAAAGTTAAACTCTTGATATTTATTGTGGTATTTAACGTTTTAATATTAGAACCATATTTAAACAAAAAAATAGAATAAAAAAACAAATTGTGAATTTTTCGTTTCATTAATGTTTTCTATATATTCGGACTGATATTTATCATTCAGTATTTAGAAACATCACAAAAATATTTTTATAAAATAAAACCATAAAAATATATATTTGGAAAAACACGTAAACAATTTGATTTCTTAAATTCCTAATATTAATTTTGTATTTTTTTGAGTTAATACGACTTTCTATCCGATTTTTCGGTCGGCTTAACTATTAAAATAAACAGGCACAAAATTGTGGGAATGTTAAAATAGTAAAATATTTACCAAGTATCCCTTTGAGTTTTGTCTTCTAAATTTTTTACTATAAGATTTATAAATATAGTTTTATTAGACTTATAATGCATGGATCAGTAATTGCATCTGAAAACATCTATTAATACATTTACCAACTTTATATATCTTCTTCTGTCTCTTTATCACAATTTCTTTCCTTTTCTAAATCCGAATTTTCATTTACGTATATTTGAGTTCCTCCGGATAGTTTTTATGCCGAAATAAGGTGTGTGTTGTTTTTGCTTCTACAGTTTAGTCTCATCTTTGCAATTAACTGCTTGTTTTAAAGAGAGTAAAGTACCTCATGTATATTGTTTTTTTTGTGATACTAATTGATACCTTCTAGAAACTCTCTTCGTATTCGGTTCATAGACTGTTCTCTTCCTCGATCTTAAGAAATGGATTCAGGTTTTTAAATCTATTTTCAAATTAATTTATGCTCATCATTCACAGTATCTCTCGGGTTCTAAGGGAAACATTGCATTTTTTTTGCCACACACAGCCAAATGTTATCTTATAAAGCATTTTCCCAAAAGTACGTTTATATTTGAGACCCTTTTGATTGGATGATGGATTATAATCTATAGTTGTTCGTTTAAAACCGTGTAATTGAATCTTCTGATGTGAATCACATTTTACAAATTGTTATCATGTTCTTATCGCATTTAAAATAAAACATTGGTCAAATCGTTATGCATACTCACAAATATTTGCTTATGAGTGTTCACTTTATTACCAAAAAACGACTTTGAATATTTCCCCCCGAATTTAGGTCTGTTTTTTTGAAAGAAATCAAAATATATCGGCGCAGAAAGTATAACTCAATAAAAATTTATTATTCTGTCTGGTGTATTCATAATCAAGTATTTTCAGACATAAAGCTGCAAAATGCTGTTCCCGTTGTAGGATTTTTCCAGTTAATACTTTTTTCAGTTTCCCAATATGGATTTATATTTTGAATATAGAAAAATACTGATTCATCGTGTAATCTGATATTTCTTCATTTTTGCTATATAAAAAAGGTAAAACCCTTGTGATCTCCTTCTTCATACCTATTAGAATTGTGAAAAAAAATTTAGTGCTCTATTTCGCTGTATTTATTTCTCTAGTTAACGCTCTTCGAGGTTGTTTACTCTAGTATATATTCTAATCTAAATTTTCCTTCGAGAAATTCTTTATTCTTGCAAATAGGTAGTAGTAACATAAACTTTGAGATTATCTTCTCGTTGGAATGATATTTTCTACCACTTCCAGAAAAATCAGGTTAAAGCATATGTTTCTTTGTACAGTATAATACAATGATGAAATCCTATAAGGTTTTTTTTAGGGAGATATTGACGCTTCTGCATCATAATCAAGATCCGCCTTATATTCTTAAAACACTATGTCCTGTGCCTCATCTACCTTTGTAAGGCCAGCTTAATGGTTGAAAAGGCGCTAGATGCATACTTATTAACGAAATGGATATGTTGATTAGTTGCGGAATATAATTTTGGTATAAAATAAAATAAGGAAAGTTTTGACCTTAATTCCCGTTCTCTTCGATTTATTTTGAACGAAATACGCGTTATGTGCTTTTATATATTCTTTTGTCCAAATATTAATAAAATATGCACTTTTTGGCGTATTAGAAGCTCATTTATTGAATGCATCATGTGTGGCTAGGTTTCTTTTGTTGATCTATGATCAAATAGACTTTGATTGTTTTTGCATTCTTTTAATGTTCCAACGGTCAAATTTATACACCCAAAACCTTGGGATCATGGATTAAACGATATTATTTTGGCTAAGAAGAACGCCATTTATGTTATCTTGGTCACTTTACACAAAGTTTTCAGCTCAAAAATTCCAATCTAACACAAATGTTTTAGCAACAAACGTATATCTTATTATTCATACTTTTAATATTGGTGTTAATGATTTTCTCAGGCCAAAGTGAGATTTAAATTTCAATTCAAAAATTTTTAACTAAATAAATTTGTAGATTACATCTGTTAATCGAAATTTTTATTCTTCATTAAGTCAAATCATCCTAAACTTTTCGTACAAAAGTTTTTGGTAATCATGAAACGCATCTGTATGATGTATTCCGTACAATTTTTTGGAGCAATGTAAAAGGGTTGAGTTTTCGCTTATTATACATTCTCACTGTTCTTACAGATTTCAATAGAAACCCACTTTAAACTTCATCTAAACTATTTATATTACGCATTTTGAGTTTCCTATAGAATCATCTGTATACGTAATTAAACTATAGTCATAACCTCTTTGTAGAGTACCTTTCAGAATTAAAATCAAATCCAGAACATTTAACACCGGGTTTAGGTTTCTAAAGTATCGTTAAACACATTAAAGGTCGAGCCGTTTCAATCCCTTTGCTCATTCCAGAACCACATTTTTTAACTTTTTAACTCTAAAAATAATATATTGGGTCAATTTAATTCACATAAATTCATTTGATCGCACCATTTATTCTAATAAACCATTTTCTTTTAGTTTCTTATTTTTTTTTAAATATTAAGAAATGCAAATTTTTTCAAAAAAAACGATCATTGAACGAATAATGAAAATAAAAGCATATAAAATATCACTATTAGGAAAAAAAATGAGTAAAAAAAGAAACTGGCTTTTGAACGTTTGTTTTATTGCAGATATGAAACAATTCCTCATACAAATACTTCTTAATACGTTTTCGTAGATATTTTCTGTTTTTCTTAGCATTCTAGTAAAATCCTAATCATCTCCACTTCTATAAAAAAATTCCAAAGATTTTCTTAATAAAACTCGATAATTTACCTTTTTAGGCTTTTGCTTGCTATAAAGCTCTCGTTTATTGTATTGCTTATCGAGATTAAATTTTAAACGACTGAAGTATACTTCCGCATCATTTTTCATTCAGCGCCATATTTCTCTCGATTTTAATTTGAGACTGTTAAAAAAATATTATATTATTATCATTCATTTTAAGCTTAAAATTGTGATGATTTAAAAATATAAATTTCGGAACATTTTTTTGTTTTTAATTCTTCCATACATATTTATCACATCAGTTTGTTTCTGAAAAAATTTTTACTTATTAAAAATACAATATATTTTTTCCTACCAGAATATAAATATAAATAAAAAATATTTGAACTTTTGTTATAAAAAAGCTCTGCGAAGAAAAAATTGATTTATTCATAATTTATTTTTATTTTCTATTAAATTTTGTTATGAAATGGGCAATGGCTGGGAATGGATTCGACATTAAATAAAGATATATGTAAAATTTAGCAAGTTATCGACAGATAAATTATAGAACCCGTTAACGTCTAAGTCTCTCAGTTAGAAAGATATAGTGCAAGCTTATCCATTCATAGGGAGAAGAAATATCCGAATGATTATTTGATTTGGTTTAAATGAAATAATAATTTTAAACGGAAATTTCTTCATTTTGTTTTATAGTGTAGACAAAAAACCCACGATTTCAGAAAATAAACCCTATGTTATAACCCCTTTTCAGTTAGCGCATTAAAAATAAGAATTTTGTACGGTGTGTACATATGATTCATTTTTAAATAATGCTACTTGCAGAATTCATTGCCTATTTCTTTCTAAGACGTTCCAGGATTCCGTTTTTCGAAACCAAAGCCACAAAGATTTTTTTAATATTATGTTCGAACAAATTCTGGCATTTTTCTGCTGGCTAATTGTTCCCAAGCCGAGATTTTTGGTAGTTACAGCCGTTCGAGATAAAATATCAGAAGAAAATCTTCGTTAATTCCATTCACAAGGTTTCTCTTTAGAGCGTAAATATGTTTCTGTTTTAAGTTGTTTATAAAAAATGCCTCTTCTCTTGTATGATATGTACGTTATATGTAATTAAACGAATTAAATATGTTCTACGCGATTTCTAGATAATCGAAGATTTTTCTCTACTTTGCTCCAAACATAATTTCATTGGCTGATTTCAAGTTTGAATCACTGTATCTCGATTTTTTCTTTCATTCTTGCTTGATTTTACAATTTAAATCTCCCTCGGGCTATTAAAAGAAGCGTTTTCGGCGAGAGAATGTTTCGGTGAGTCAAATGACGGTTATTATTGCTCCATTGTCTTTTAGGTTTCGTTACGTGCAGATGTATTTAATACATCGAGAGCTACCGTACATCCAAATTTCGCTTTATAGTATAGACGATACTCTGTCCAGCATCATTGAAGAATTCTTATATTACTTGTCTGATGCGTAATAATATTTCGAGGGTATTTCGCAAATAGATGTGTACCTTACTTGCTTGCTTATTCCATCCACTTTTACCTCGCAGTGTCAAGGATGAACAACTGAAAATTCCCAATTGCTTTTTGAATCTGTTTTAATTCGCTATAATAGGAGATTGGCCTATAAATCAATTGCGGTTTATATCTCATAAGATGCGTTACCTAAAAAAGTATATTCGGCAGCCCACGCAGTGTTATTTTGCCTTTCCTAAAACTCGAAGGTTTAACATTTCTAACGATGGCTGAAACGCAAGAGCATTAACCAAATCGGAGGGCGTATTGCGAGTGAGGGTAGTGATCAAACCTGCAGACGTGTTTTATTGCATTTTTGCTCGGCGGTGAGTGTGCTTTATAGGCATCGAAAGATAAAAATATTTATTTATCGGTAGTTATGTTCATGATTTAGCCTAATATTTTTACTTTTATTCACTCAATCAATTTCGTTTACCGCCTGTATTATTACTTTTTGCTATTTAATGCCAAATGTTTTTCGTATATTTATATTAAAAGATAGATAATGTTAGAAATTTAATTAATACGTGTAATGTAAATACTAGCTAATTAAGGGTTAAATAAGTCTCATTAATGATATAACCTTAAACCATGTCAATTTAAATGTAAGGTATTCTTAAGGTGTTTATAATCCATTTATATTCTTGATAAGACTTATAATTCCCGACATTTTAGCTTCTAAATCTCTGTATAATAGTTAACAGTCCAAAAGGTTTTTTTATTTGAAACACCATAAGATAATAAACGCCAAAATTAAATAAATATAAATATTTTTGAAAATAACTTGGTCTCATTTTAACAAACCCAGTGTATTCCGAATTAAAATTTACCACAATTCGTATTTTTTTAAGACATATATGAAAACTGGTAGAAATCGATTAAAAATTAGGCCATTTTACTTAGAAAGCATCAATAAATAAACTTTGCATGTTCGATTCAAATCATAATATATATTTAGAGATTTATAACTCAAAGCAGATATATCCGATAGATAGTAGGTTCTGTTCATTTTTTTTAGAAAAAAATCAAGTTGAACACTAATGTAAAGTTCGATGATAATACAAATTTCCGTGTAATGAATCTTGAAAGTAAAGAATGATTTGATTTTAGACTACAAAAAGGTAGAAGTGTGGATCGCAAGATATTGTATACAAAAATATATTTTTGTGTAGATTCATTAAATCTATTCTAAAGGTAAAGAAACTTTTTAAACCTATTTATTTTTTATCTTTTTTAAATCCTTTTTTATCTTTTTATGTTATTTTAATCTTTAAGCAAAAATATTTATAAATTTGAACTGCATTAATTATAGGAAAATTATCTATAGAAGCAAATTAATATAAGATATATTATGATATATTTAAGAATTTTGCGACCAATTAGGTTATTCTTTACAGTAAATATATTTAAAACTATAGATAGTAAGGTGTTTTTTAATCAATTCATTTATTCTATTAATATATATTTTTGCCGTAGAAAACTCAAGTATGGAAACCATATATAGAGAATACTCGAAACAGAATATAATTCAAAATATATCATGGTTATCTTTAAGCTGTATAGTAATGGAATACACAATTAGTATTTTCAATTTATATTTCTGTTGTTTTCCATTTGTTAGATTTAATTGTTGTCTGTGCAGTTTAAATGTAAATATTTCAGAAATAAATATAGACGGTGAGTGTATTCTTTGCGCAGAAAATACCGGTTATTTTTTCCTATACAGAGGAGAATCTATTATTTTGAATAATTGTAAGCCTAAAACATACGAAGAAAACACGTGTGCAGAGGCACATACTCTTTTATATCCTGATGAAAGCATTCTAAAATTTGAATTATTTGAAATAAAAATTGTTGAACTACAACCCGATATTACAATATATATAAAGGCGGGTGAATATATAGATTTTCGGTCTTTTCTAAAGTTAACAGCAAGTCATGATAGTATAATGGTGATGGAATTAAATACGTTCTTTAGTATACTAAAATATCTTAGCATTCTTAAACCAGAAAGAAATGAAGAATATTATGAATTCATAAAAAGTATGGTTTTTCGAGTTAAAAATTTTAATATAGAATATATTGAGAAACTCGGACTAGAAAGTCTTTTAAATTATAAAAGTTACGATGTTTTCTATATTCTTGATGTTGTGGAATGTTCCTTTCGGTATTATATGTTAAATAAATTAACCAGTTATATCACATTCCATGAATATGATCAAATTTTTTTAATAAGTTCAAAAAAAAGACAAACAAAGCATAAAAAATATAAAAATTTAACCACGATGCAACTCATTGGATTGAATTTATTACCGTATTTGCGCTTTATTAGATCATATCCTGATACTAGTTGGAGAATTTTGCGTAAGCTGCTTTATATAGATAGATTCTATATAAGAGATAGTAAAGATGTTTTCAATATATTAAAAATAGATGCATTTCTACATTTTTTACCCGAAAACATCAAAAAGATTGCGATTTTTGCATCGGAAAACGTATCATTAATTGATAAATTACACAGTACCGGTTTATTTCAGCTGGTTACTAACATTAAAATAATTGTAGATTTTTCCTTTAAGATATTCTTTGATAAAATAGATACATTCAAAGGAGTTAGAAGTCTTAAGTTTGATATATTCGAGATGGAAACAGATGAATTAAGTTTATTAGAAGATAATACTTTTCTTGAAGGGATCAAAGTGTTCAAATGTATTATACCTAAAATTTATTGCAAGAAGTACGCAGATAAAAAAAACCACTAATAGGAAACAAAAATAATTTGTCTATAGATTCATCAAACAAAATAGAAATATTTAAAGACAAAGTTAATCATAGAGAACTTTCGAATGATGGCTACTATAAATACTTAATCGGTGTAGATTTTGATTTTTATACTAACAAATCTGATATATTTTATTTTAAAGGTATATTCCGATTCGAAAAACTAACACGTTTAAATATAAATTTGTTTAACACCAAAGAAAAGGCTCTAAGAGACTATAACTTCATAGACTCGCTTAAATCTTTAAAAAACATTCGTTTTATAAACCTTAAAATTACGAATAAACTTTTAAAAAATATTTTGAATTGTAAAAAATTAAAATCGCTCTATTTTAAAACGTTCACATATAATAAAAAAATTGACCCCAATAAGTTCAATATTTTGAACAAATCAATTGTTTACTTAAATTTTAAAGGGCTAAAAAATTCATTAGATCGTAGATTTTTCTATTTTTTGGAGAGATGCAAGTCATTACAACATCTTATTTTTACAGATATATTTATTTTTAATAGTCTAGAAAAAAACATTGGGGGGATAGAAAAAAAATTAGGATTCAATATCCATCCATATATGTCTAAAAAGCCTGAATTAAAAACAATTTTGTTTATATTCAATTCAGAGCTTTCATATCAAAATGGGGTATCTATTTTGAATATTATTTCCAAATTTTTTAATCTTGAAAATTGTGAGCGACTTTCCTACTATGGTGATTCTCTTTATCACGAAGATCTGAATGTATTTTTAAAGATAAAACGATTATTCGTTTTAGAATTGGGTATTAAGAGAAATGAACCAACCTTGAATATTTTTGGAAAATTACTTGAGACAAATATTAAAAATACAGTAAAAAAACTCCATATTCATATAGATGTATTTCATAATTTCGAATTCATCAAATTATTTCAATTTAAAAGACTTAGGATTTTGGAATTAGGAACCGCTTCAGATTCTGATAAGTTACGAAAATATATTCATTTGTTTGAAAATATGAATTATACAAAACTAGCAATATTTGAAATAGTTAAATTTGATATTATATATAATTTCAAGTGTGTAAGAAGGGCCATAGCGTCGAAAAATTTTAAAATATAAATCATTAGATTTTAGTTTGTATTTTTGTTCAAGATATGAATTTCATGGAAAATTAAAGTTCTCTAAAATATTTAACAAATATATTTATTCTTTAGTGTTTATTTTTATTCTACAGTCTTAGAAATAATTTGTCTTTATTTTTAAAAAAATACTATCGTATAACCGTAAGATTTAAATTGATTTATATATAAAAATCAAGAATTGTTCTATATGATATATGAGGAAAATAATTAAATTTTTATCCTATAATATGCCCAGACGCTTCATTTGATCTCCATATACTCTTAATTTTGCTATCACAAATTCATACCTTAAAATGAAATTTAATCTGAATCTTTGTGTTTTTTTTCCATAAGTTTATATGTATATTTTATTTTCTAAGATGTTTGATTTTGTGATTCCGATTTTTTAAATACTCGCATAATTTCTAGGAAATTGTTTTAGAGTATTGAAAATCCATTGTAAACAATTTTTTTTCCTAAGATTCCAAGAAAATCAAAATACTACCTCTATATGTCTTTATAATTAGAGAAACCATGTTCTTACATTGTGAATATTTTATGTTATTTAAAAAGATTAAATATTGGAAGAAAACCCATTTTTATAGAATATATAAACAAGAAGTATCATATCGTGCAAACAGTTGGGAAAAAAATTGTAAAAAAAGTCTAGCTTTTCTTCTTTTAAGTTTAGAAAATTTTCAGCAAATTCTGATATTAAAGATCTTCAAAGTTTAACATACTCTGCCTTTTTGTATTTTTCATGCATCAAATTTAGTTATTTTATATTATTGTCGTATAACTTCGGTTTATCCGTATTTAGTCCAAGATATTAAAGGAGGTTTTACAAGCTGGTTAAATTTGATTTTACACGAATTGTATTTTGCCGAAGTAAAGGAATATAAACGGAATAGTAATGCTTGAACTTAGTATATCTTATACAGAATATATCGGTATAAGAAAGGCAACTAATCGATAGAGTCAATGAGTATATCATATGCCTGTTAAGGTTAATTGTAGAAGATTTAAATGAAATGAGTGGGAATCTTTACATATAATGCTTATATTTTTAGTGTCATTCTATATAGCTTATCATTTTTGCGCCAAGCTATGAAAAATATCATCCATTTTTCTTATCTTCATGTAACTTGCGTTTGATTTATTTGTGAAACACGACTCTTTACCTAAAGATTTATATTTTTAAATTCGTATTGACGAAATGAAGATATAATGATTTTAGACTACATATATTGTCAATTATAGTGTGCTTAAATAAAAAAAAACTTATTTTATATAGATATTTTTCTCATTATGTTATTCATCTTCTATATGCAGTTATTTGGTCTGTCTATTTAACATTCTCTCTCATCATCACTGGACTCATTGTTAATTGGTGTTTTCATTCATTCATCTTTGGCACTATGGCCTGGTAAAAGCCTTTATCGCTCACAGCAATACCGCCCACGCATCTTTTTCCAGCGGATTATTTTTTTTCGGGTTTCGTAACAAGATGGTTTTATATGGTGGGTTTTTAGCCCTACTTTCAAACTTAACCTGCAGGACCGATCCCTTTAAGTCGCCTCTTACGATAATAAGGGAATACTTCTTATCACTTCTGTTCCTAGAATGGTTAGGGAATTGAAGAAACTTTACGATGACAAAACTGAACGAAAAATAAAATTTACGAAAAAAAGAAAAATAAAAAGGAAAAATCCTGAAAATGAGCTAAAGATTGAGAACAGAAATGTGCGGACACTTCATAAGCCGAAACCATTAAAACTTTGACAACTGAACTTAGAAAATATAAAATAGACATTACAGCACTGCAAGAAATTTGTTATTAGAGAACAGATATGCTCAAAACAAAGAATATAAACCTCATATAGTGGAATCGAGAAATACTATACGCTAGGAGCTGCTTTTCCTATAAAGAACAATTTAGGGCATACCGTAAAAGATCTATTAGGAATAAATTAGAGAATCTATCGAATAAGATCCGAAAGAATATTTTTAAACCTAAAAATCTATTCGCACATGCTCTAATGAAGAAACAAATACATAGAGAAAGGCAGTTTTTACGATTCGCTTGGGAGTTCATATGATAAATCACCTAAGAAAGACATAAATATAGTACTCGGTGACATATATGCCAAAGTATATAAAGAAAGATCTTATATGCCCATATCTGATAAGAAAGCTTGCATAGAGGCAAAAAAGAAAACGAGTTCTGACTAATAAGTTTTTCATCAGCAAGAATACAATTATCTCTGTCACAAGTTTTCACATAAAGTCATACATAAGGTAACGTAGAACTCGCCAAATCATACAGTTAATCAAATAGATCGTTTTGTGATAGGTTTAAGACAGTTATCGAGTGTGAGAAACGTAAGAATATATTGAGGGGCAGACGCTGATAAAGATCACGACCTTTAAATCCTCAAATTCAGCAAAAAAATCAAGAATTAGCTTAGTAAAAAAATCACAAGCCAAGAAATTTGACTACCAAAAACCAAAATTTTCTGGTGTTAGAGAATTATTTGGTAAAAGTTTCCAAAATAGTATAAATTCGTTTGAAGAAATAGGAAGAAGTAACGATAACGAAGAGATCGAAAAAACCCGAGAAATATTAAAAAATTAAAACTAAAGATGGCAGAGTAATTACTTGGCTTTAAAAAACACAGACGCATATAAAATCGATATGATGAAGAATGCAAAATAGTAGTTTACGCACGAAAACAAGCAAAAAATTTACTGTTACATAGACTAACGCAACAAAAAGATATACTTTTATAAGTACTAGGACGAAAGCATCCCATTTAGGTAAGAAAAGAAAAATAAGATTTTATCTGAGAAAGATGCGAGAAATAAAAGGAAAATCATTAAATAAACGACCGCCCAAAAGATATGCAGAGATTAAAGGTACAAGAAAGGGATTTCAGGCTAAGAACTTTGGGTCAGATATAAAATAGAGAGCAAGTGACAGATCGCAAAAAAATCTTGGATCTATGAGCAGACTATTTTGAAAGACTTTACAACGTGCCAATGCAAAATTAAAAGGGACCAGATCTTACAAATACTTAAAATATTCTATCAAAACCTAAAAAAAACATGAATTCACCAGAGCCCTAACTTTTTAAATTTAGTTGGCTATTAATTCCATGAAAAATTCAAAATCAACTGGTGAGGATCGTAACAAGCAGAGATATTTAGGTATAGATAAAAGAGGCTTTAGATGAATTTCATTCTCGAATCTTACCTGTTTGCAAACACAGAAGAATGGAAATGAATTGAATATGGCTTTTTTTGTGCCATTCACAAACCGGCTCGAAATTAATATGCTCAAATTACAAGGAATATCACACCTAAATGTCACTTATAAAATACTGGCTAAAGTTATAGCAAAGGGATTGAACCATATGTAGAATGCAGTCTCGGCTAATACCGAGCAGTTTTTAGACGAAAAAGATCCACAATTGACATAATATTTACGGTCAAATTGCTTTCAAAAAAATTCTACGAGTATAACCAGTTCATTTACTATGTTTTTATTGGGTTTAAACAAATAAATTATTGCATTATTAAATCCATTCTTTATAAAAATCATAAGAATCGCGGATTCCAAGGAAAATCGTTTGTCTTATCTAAATGATTCTAAAAAGCTAAAGAGAAGAATTTGTGTAGAGGAAAAAATTTCGAAGAATTATAAAATATGCTATAATTTGAGACAAAGAGCATGTCATTCCCCGTATGATTTAAAATATATCGATTTAAAGAGCCATAAAAAAGTTAGTTCGTGTTTCACAAAGAATATCTGTACAACAGATTAGGACACCTTTTAGGTTATGCCGATGACATAGATAACATAGCAAAAAAGTTAACGACTTTCGTGTTCATGACAGAAGGTCGAAAATATAATTGGAAAATCAGCTTTTTTAGTACTGAAAAGAAGCAAAATAGATCATGACTTCGGAAAATCCAAAAAATATTCCTTTAAAATTTTTAAGATGATAGACGCTGCTTTGATTGTATATACTCTTTTAAAATCCAGGAGTGCTTCTAAAAATATTGATGACGATTGAACGGCAATGAAGGATGAATAATGTCGTAAATGATGCGTATTTTAATTACAAAAAATCTTAAAATCACGACTTTTAAGCGTGAAAAGTAAGAAAACAATATAAAAGACTATTTTTGGAACTATAGTGGTATACGACTGCGAAATTCTTCATCTTAAAAGCAAAAAATGCTAAAATACTGGACATATGAAAACGAAATAGTCTCCAAAGAATATCCGGACCTTAAAATCCAGCAGGAGGTGTGGGGAATTCGCTATAATGTAGAGTTGCAACGTTTAAATTAAAAGATAGGAATAGAAAACGACGTGTAGATAACTAGACTCTGATGGTTGTATCATATTAAACGGCTGCCGAAAAGAGAGCTTTTACAAAGGTGTATATTCTTAATCACGAACGTCATTTTTTTTGGTCGCCTCTAAAACTAGGTGGCTATAATATTTTAAAGAATGTCTTTGTAACCATGGTTTAGTCAAATGAAAAAGATTGGCGCTTTATCTTGACAGGTGTAATTTATAATTAAATAAGGGTAACACTCTTTATAGGACGTAAAGCGAATGAGTCAGTATGTAAGTGAAACGATTAGGTGATAATCTCATAAATGATAGTTCCTAGCTCGTTTGAAAGAATCAATAATGAAAAACTACATTTATAAGCTAACTCAAAGGAGATAGGGAGAATGAAATAGCGGAAATTAATTTCAGGCGAAAATTTTTTTTTGTAGATGAATTCTTCAATATGATTAGTATATTATAGAATTAATGAAAATTTACTCATAATTTAATATATTCGAAAAATAGAACGACAAGATAGGAAAAAATATTTCTTACTCATCGATAAGAATTCTACTCTCTTGATTTTTTGTGAGGTTTATTAGAAATTTTTGTCCTATCATAAAATAATAATCGGCAAGTTTTACAAAATATTAGATTTTTTAGAATATTTTAGAGTTAAATATGATAATATATTGTGAAATGCGATAAAATTTATTTTTTACATTTACTAGAGTTAAATGAAATCCATACCTACGATACCAAAAAAGTTCGTATCATTTCGTAGAGCAGAACCACTTTTCACATAAATTATTTAACCATATTATGTAGTATTTTAAGATTTAAATCTCAAACAAATTCAGTTTCTATTTTTTTATTAATGATAACCATGTTATCTTTCTTATCGATACCAACGCTAATATACAGAGAATGAAAGTATATTTGGTAGATAATACAGAATTTAATTAATTCTTCTATAGTAAAGTGGCTGTATATCGGAAAGAGTCAAAATTTATTTATACTGCTACTCAATACACAAAAAATGTATTACCATGAATTGTACTGACGAAGGGTGGTTGCTTTTAGTTTTGTTTCATAATATCTAAAAATGAAATTAATGAGATTGTATTTTATTAATTGATATTTGAAAAAACGAGTATATCGAGAGATATAAATTTATAATTTAGAGAATAGAAATGGAAAGATTTAAATAATACAAAATTAAACGGAATTTAATTTAAACTCTTTTAAACCAGATAAACGAATTTATATATTATGAAAAAAGTGATTCAATAGGGAATATGCTGCTGATGAGCTCGAAGATTTAGTAAATATTAATGTAATAATAAACATTTTAGAATAATCCAAATAGAAATCTGGAAATTTTCACAAGAAATATATATTATTCACAATGAAAAAATACTAGAAAAAGATATAATTTTCGGTTCTAAATCCCCAACGAAGATAAAATTAGAAATAAAGTGGCTTTATAAATAAAGTGTATGTTTTCACAGTACTAGAATAGAAATTTTTAGAAAAAAAAAATATTTAAATTGAATAAATCTCTAACTCATATAAATAGATGCACCAACGGCCAAACGAAAGTAACCAATACTGCCTACCTCAAAGCAGAACTAATGAAAGATGCAGATCATTAAATATGACCATACTTGTGATTCACTATATTGTTCTTTTCTTTCCAAGAGAAGGGTTCCAATCCAAGATTCCGACAGATAATATTATAAGCCCAGTAAAAAAATAAAATGTTGAACAAATTACGATTGAATATAGTATTTGGAAAAAAAATAAAAGCAATTAAAATTAAAGATCGCTAGGAAATTAGAAAATTCGGATGGACATTTTAAATTTAAATAGAATTGAAAGTTTAGGGCTTAGATAATCAGAAATATATATGTCATATAAAAGCATTTGCATTAGAATCAAGTTATCAAATATATAATTCTCCCAAAAAATTGTGATAAAATCATCAATTTATATCAATTATAACTATGATGAGATATCTTGTAAAAGTTTTTTCTAAATCGAGCGATGCTTTGAAGTTTTCGGTCCTGTGACTCGAGTTAAATATTACAAAATTATGTCTTTACAGTATTAAAGACTTGCTGAATTTATTAAAACTTTATGAAAATATTCATAATTTAGACTTTACAGCTACCGAGAACTATATTTCCGATTAAGAGTCCCCTTCGGTTTCATTGAAGTTTTAAGTAGAAAATATATTCAAGAAGTTAAGAAATTGTATATGTGATTTTTATATTTATAAATAAAATGTAAAAGTATTTGGTAAAAAAATTTTTGAAAGAATTAATTATTTATAGAAACAATTTTTAAGATATTTATTTTTCAGAATTGTTTTATGATTTACATGAATATATCATAAAAAAATTAGAGTTCTTGAAACAAAGCTTTTTTACGAGATTACAACTTTTTGCAATTTAAACAAATTAAAAAACTCGAATTTTGAGCTGCAATAATCTAAACCATCTAAACTTACATGGTTCATAATTTTTTTAAAAAAAAAATTTGTCGAACTTAAATATTATAATTACGCGATGATTTATCAGAAGAAACTATTTAATTATTTAAATAAAATAAATTGAAACCTATCCTTAAAATGTTGATTGAAGCTTGAAAGACTTAAAATAAAATTTTTGTCTTCAACATTAGCTCAAATTCTGATTCATAAATATTTCTATAACAATTATTGTATTTATTTGATAAAACATTTTATCCCTTACTTAAATAGAAATAAAGATAAAATTTTCTGAAAAATTCCCAACATCAAATGATAAATTTATAGGGGCAAAATAATTTATTTAATTAAATTCTGGGTTAAAATATTTTTTACCATTTTTACATGTTTTCTTCTACCTCTTTGACCACTTTTGTCTCTTCTTCCAAATCCGACTCTTCATTTATGTTATTGGTCGGTTCCTCTAAAGTGGTTCCTCCTTGTAAAATAAAGGGGGCTTTATATTTTGGTTTAAAATTTTTGGCACCATCTTCCTCTGTTTTCGCTTCTTTTAAAGGGGGTATTGG
>CM061253.1:647500-824917 GCA_022605425.2 Hamiltosporidium tvaerminnensis | reverse complement strand
CCTAACCCTAACCCTAACCCTAACCCTAACCCTAACCCTAACCCTAACCCTAACCCTAACCCTAACCCTAACCCTAACCCTAACCCTAACCCTAACCCTAACCCTAACCCTAACCCTAACCCTAACCCTAACCCTAACCCTAACCCTAACCCTAACCCTAACCCTAACCCTAACCCTAACCCTAACCCTAACCCTAACCCTAACCCTAACCCTAACCCTAACCCTAACCCTAACCCTAACCCTAACCCTAACCCTAACCCTAACCCTAACCCTAACCCTAACCCCTAACCCTAACCCTAACCCTAACCCTAACCCTAACCCTAACCCTAACCCTAAATATAAAATCAGAATCATCAACGCCGATGAATTTGTCAAATATAAATGTATTCGTTTTTCGAGTTCGAAAAAATCTAAGAAAATGAAAATTTCGAAATATGAACTGATAATTATTCAACTTTGCATAAAATATCATAACAACTTCAAAGTATATTTTGATTTTCTTGATAAATATTTCAATAACAATAATTACAGCAGAAATCCGATCTATTTAGAGGAAATTATTTCAATGGAATTGTTTCTTGTCTTTTTGAATTCAATTACGGGCTTCAAATTTATGAAACGCGAAAGAATACTCAACATGACTGAATTTATAGCTATTTTGGGTTTATTTGATTTTTTTATCCCAAAAAAGGATACCGATTATTCATAGGTTGTTTTCTCTTTGCTAAAAGATGGTATAACGAATAGTCTCAATAGAGATGAAATTGAAAATCTGGCTAGAATATTTAGATCGCTTTTTACTAAAGAATTTTGCTTGCATCTTTTATTGCGTCTGTTTGAAAAATTAAGTCTTCAGGCGCTTTCCAGAAAAAATTACATCTTACTTTACACAAACGGTGTTGAAATTCACACTCATAGAAAATCAAATATAAATTATTTTGAATCGTATCATTTAAGTCTTGATGCACATGTTATGAATTCTATAATGTCTGGTTTGAATAACCAATATCTTAGAAATCTATTTGATCTATTATTTTCGATAAATAATATAAATTCTCTTAGATTATTTCGAAATTATAAGTGTATTTTAAAGAACTATTGATCTAATATAAGCTTGCTACGAATTTTGAAGGATGATCAACCAAGAATTATAGACTGTTGTAATACAATGAAACAATTTTTTTCTTTCATCGATGGTAGCATTTATAAAAATTCTTTGCAAAGCATTTCGATAGATATAATTTCTACAGATTCTGAAATCTGCAACGATTTAAATAAATTTAAGAGCTTAAAACAGCTATTCATAGCGTATAACCGTTTCGAAAAACATATGCCGTTTGCTTTTATTCAAATTCCAAAATTTTTACAAGAATTAAGACTGCATAACATGGAGATTACTTCGGAGAATTTAGAATCAGTTTTGAATTCGAATATAGTGACCCTTCTTTTTGATAACTGCGTATTTTTAAATATAGTGTTCAAAGAGAGATTTAAATATTCCATATTTAAAAAATGTAAGAATTTTATGTTTTAGACTGCCAATATTTTCTTTCCTTTCTTAGATTATTGTGGGAATTTTCTTGTTTGGAAATAATCTCAATTGTGAACGCAAAATATTTTTCTGAAATGCCTGTTCCAAATCAAAGAGATACCTTTTTAAAAAAAATAAAGCATTTGAATATTCCTAATGTGGAAGAATCTCTTACTTCTTGTTTTTTTAAGAATCTAAAATTTTCTAGGAGGTTAGAATATTTAAACGCTAGTTTTTATTGGAGTTTGCAATATTTTTTTTTCGGATTGATACAATCGAATGTTTTAAATCGTATCGAGGGAATTTGTATACATTCAAATTAACAAAACGGATTTATCTTCGATTTACTTTTAACTTTAAATAAACTTAAAACTTTAGACCTTAGGTTTTTAAGTATTCCGAAAAAGTCATTGATAGAACTTTATAGGAGTAAACTTATTGAAACTATCCAGACATTAAAAATAGGGAATTATACTTTTGATATAGAAGAATATGATATTTTTTGTAAGATGCCCAAATTAGTAAATTTAGTATTTTATAAAGTGTCGTTTGATTCAAAATTCACGTTAATTTTTGGTCTTATATCTCCTGATAGAATTATTGGATCTGTCCATATTGAATATTGTTCTTTAAGCGAAGATGATCTTAGGTATATTTCTAAATTAAAAATTAGTTCTTTAATACTGATTCATACGCAAAAAAATCTTCTTCAAATATATTATAATTTGATTGAAGGTGTTATTAAGGATACTTTGGTTATGTTAAAAATTTACGATGAAACAGAAACAAATGTGGCAGCGGTGAATTTATATTTAGCTAAATGATTTAAACTGGAAATTTTCATTGTAAATGAGCAGAAATATGATCTTTACACACCACGTTAGGATGTTATTAAATTAAAATAATTAAATTTGATTTTGATATATCAAATTTAAGTGAAGCAATATTTATAAAAACTTTTTCATCTTTGTTGTTGTTTAAAAACTATTTGCTATTTAAAATTCATCGTTTCATTTTAAAATCTTCTAAAGATAAGAATTGAATTTTTTGAATTATGATGATTTTCTAATCTTTGACTGAAGACATAAATCTAGAGAAGAAATATAATATGAGTCGAATTTTTTAGGGTACATTTCTTTTTTGCTGCTTCTGCTAATTGTGGAAATGAAAAAATGTGATGTGTTTTTGGCAAACTAATGAGTCTTGTTTATGGTTTTGTATAATATTATATTCCATGAGATAACTGAGCTGATATTGGCGCAGAATAACATAGGATTAATTTTACCAGACACTTATGCTCATATAATAGGTGAATATGGCGTTTATTTACTTAAAAAAGGTCTAATGTTATCGTTTTTATCTGTGAGAGAATCGGGCGATAATAAATGCGTATTAGAGTCTGGAAAATGTATCACATAATAGCATATCTGTTTCAAAGGAATTCTGTTGTCAGTTTCCGAATACAGAATATATTACAAGAGAGAAAAAAGTATAAAGCTAACATTAAGGCAAATATCGGACTTATGATTTTTTACAATACAAGTTAAAAAGAAGAGTTGAGTAAATCATTATTATTGAGCTAAATATAAAACAGAGTGAAAAAGCGGTTAAAAATGCGAAAACATATCAAAAAATTTGCTTAACTGGGAATTAAATAAATATATAGATGTTTTATACAAATTTTTTTACCCCAAGATTTCATAAAGTTTAATCCGACTAGAGATCAAAGAAAAATATTTGAAGTTTATTATAAAAATATTGTCTTAGGTGATGATCGAATAATTTAACCATAATTATTATTTTAGACGAAATGTAAACGGTTTTTCAAATTGATAATTTATTGGCAATTCCCCAATATGTAAATAGAACCGCACAAAGCTTAAATGAGAATAAAATCATCTCATACATTATTTGGAAGTAATCAAAAATTCAAATGATTATAAAAAATTTTTGAACAAGAGCAGATGTTTTTTAAAAACGTTCTTAAGAATTTAAGATAGAACATTATATTTGGTGGAAAATTATGACTGATTAATACTAAAACGAACATTTTAAATATAACCTTACTTGAATATATTGTTTTAGATTTTAAATTTAGCTAAACAGATGATTTTATACTCTTTTGATTTTCAAACTTGTATACAAAAGTAAAAAAAAATTATTTATATGTTAAATCAAACTTAGAAAAGTTTAAGTGAAAGCAAAATAAATAAAAACTTATATTTTTTTAGTATCAATTATGTTTTTTATCAAAACCGATTGCAAATTCTTAGACTATATAAATTTTTACATTTTTTTAATTTTAAACTTCCTGTCACTTATAAATGCGAATTTTCGTACAAAAATTTCCTGATTCAAAAAACATTTTTCTTAATAAAATATATTTATTGTTATACATCTCTTATGTAATCTTTTGAATTTTAAAGCAGCCTTTTTAGTTTCGATTGAAAGTACACCAGTAATGCAGCTAAATTTAAAATATAAAAAAGCAAAAATCAAAATATACCCATTATAGGAATATTGAGGATAGATTTCTTTATCTGTAATGTAAAATCAAATTATTTTCATCAGATGTGATAAAGAATTCAATAAAATTTTTCCCAAAATTTATAAAGATTTTTTTAGAAAATCTGGTGGAACGGAATGAAAAAAATTATAGATGAAGCTGAAACAAAGAAAATAATCTGGTTATTATAAGGTAAAAAATGAAATTGTTTTGATGTAAATAATCGGAAAAAATTTAAATTGAACTGAGCTTTTTATTTAGTTTGTATTGAACCATTAGAAACATTAAAAAAATAGAAAAGTTAGTGCAGTATTTTTTGAATGTTTAAAAATTATATGAATGTATAAAAATAATTGTTAAAAAAAAGTGATTTTTTTATTGATAATCCGTATGGTTTAACACATTGTTTTTTTTGATTTTTAATTCTAATAGATAATTTAAGGATTCGAAAATAAAGCGCAGGGTATATTTCATTAAAGTAGCGATAAGTTGATTTTAAAGCAGAAATACAGTGAATTGTTAAAAAAATTAACTAGACGTGATCTAAGAATAATAAATAAGTGTAATGTGATATTTAACACATATCATATTTGAACTGAGCCTGAATTTTCTTTTTTTGAAAATCAGTTGTTGGATTTTTTAGACATGATAATATGATATCTAGAAAAAATATATACATTCATTTCTAACATATAAAAAATATAAATCACTTTTTAACAAAGAAGATGTTTAAATTTTAGAAATTTGTGTTCTACCAAAGTAGAAACTGTGAAATATTATTAGGATTTGGATAATCGGAACGCTATTATTCATCTAACCGAAGGTAATAAATTTTAATTTATTTGTGAGAAAAAAAAACCTTGAAGCTCACGATGAATATTGTACATCATTGTTTGATGGGGTTTATGTGTATTCTCCGATAATAACAAATGTTTGATTTTTGAAAATATTAAATTTGATCTTTTGTTCGATAAAAGAAACCAAAAGTTGAAATATATAACCTTGCCTTCTGTTTTCATGAATAAATACATGTAACCGATTCTATCACAATGCAAACAACTCGGTAAAGAACTTTTTAATAGAAATATCGGACGAATTCCATATAAGGTTAATTGATATTTTTGAGAACAATGTAAATATTCTAAAATTTTGTGTATCATAAATCATTTTTGCAAATAAAAGGAATATTTCCATGAAGCATTTTTTTTGGCATGAAATAAGCTTAACAACAATTGCCAATATTTTTAAAACATTCTTGAAGGATTTGAAATATTATTCAAAGCAAAAAATATTTTATTTTATTTTAAATTTAGTTATTTAAAGAAATAAAAATCCAATTTATATGCCAAGAAGTACATAAAAATTTCTTTCTTTTTATTGATCCATCTAATTTGAAACCTGTCATTATTCAAATTATCAGTATTCTAAATATTTTAATAATAAATTTGCAAATGATATAACTGATTAGACATAATTCAATTAAAAGTGAAAAAGAATCAGATTTATACAGAAAATTTTTAGTTAAAAATAAATTCGGAATGTTGTTGAAGTTCAAAAGATAATCAAGGCTTATACAGTATAAATTTTATGCCATTTTTTTGCAGTTAGAAATTTAAAATTTATACTTTTCTGAAATAACGAATTCTTCGGATTATATATCAAATTAAAGAAAGGCATTATATGAAAGTTGGTTTGGAAAATAAAATTTTCTTAGATTAAGTTACTTGTTGTGTCGCTTTTTTTTTATATTCTTTAAATAAAATTTTATTTTTTTCTATCGCTCGCTTAATATACTTAGTTGAATTTTTTTTTGTATTTTTGAGTTAATTATTCATTAAAATATTTAAAATCATTAATAATTTTCGGAAAATTTAACGTTTTATTTGATTAAAAAGTTATAATTCGTTGATTTTCTAAATAGGATTATTTTAACGACATTTATTATTAAACAGTATTGTTTTAAACTTTTACAATCAATTGTTATTTTAAGCATTTTCGATTATTTTTTTCTCCAATCAAAAATTGAACTGATTTTTTGAGATTATCAAATATGGATATTTTGGTGTTCTTACCAAACCTATATCTTTCTCAAATAACTTTATAGTATTTTTAAATTTTAAATAAAATTACAAATTAGAAGCTTTTTTACGGACTTTTATACTTTAATTTCTACCTCTAATACTACTATCTGTTCTTCTTATAAAACCGACTCTTTATTATTGTTTATCGTCGATTCTTGAAATGTGGTTCCTTCATCTAAAATTAAGAAGTGTTTAATTTGGTTGTTTAAAATATTTTACACCAATTTACTCGTTTCTCACTTGTTTTGAAGAGCTATTGATTCATCATGCATCTCGGCTCCCTTAATAACACATATTTACACTCTTTCCTAGCTCTTTTTGGCATTTTATCTAACACGAGTATTTTTTGTCAATCAAAGGAAATTGCTTCAGATTTCTTCTAGGTACTAAGGATTGAATTATGCCTCTTATTTGTGGGCATTTGGAATCTTTTGGAGTATGTCTTACGGTATTTTGAGACAATAATGTTCCGGGTCATCACATTTGGAATTTCTCAAAACTATGCTTATGAATAAGATTTAGCTCATTGGAAAACATGTAATACTTCATGAGTTTTTTTAGTTTTAAATATTTGTATTTTGTATAATAACATTTAGAAAAATTATATCCATATTATTTCAATTTAAAATTTATAAAAAACTGGACATTTTTCAGTCGAATATATAAAATTGTAAAGCAGATGATTTATTTATGCTCCAATCAGCATTTACTAGACGTGAAATTCTTGAAAAAACATCTATTTCAACTTATTTATGGTAAAAGTAAAATGTCGTTTATTTTAGATCTCTAATTCTTATAAAAAATAAAAACTTATGAAAGAGATATGAAATTTACCAAATTTTGTAATAATTTGTTATTTATCTTAAAGTTAAATCTTTGGCTTTAGAAAATAAAAATTAAAGGAATATTCACAATAAAACTTTTCTGATTTCTAGGAATAGAAGAAATCAAAAATAAAATTTAAGTTCGCGTATTTGTAAAGAAAACTATACTTTATTTTTGGTTATTACGTTGTAATTTGTATATGCAAAAGAAGTTTACAAAATTTTAAAGATTTTTTTAAAAGAAGCTTTTAGTTTTCTATGTAAATCGATTGTGAGACTATAATAACATTTAGGTGATTTCCATGTAAATACAATGAAAAATAGTTTTATTTACTAAGTCAAAAGACTTGACACCGGTGAATACAAAAATAAACTTATTAAATATTCCACTATATCAAATAGCAAGTTATATGTGTTACAATAACCTCACAGCGTCTAATTTGACAAATAAAAAGGCTGAAATATATATTGGCCGGAACTCTTTTTGGTAGATAAGTCTAGAGTGTGTGTAAACGCAGCAGGTCTTATGGGGCCTAACGCGGGGTTCGACCTGCTATAACACATAAATCAACCTATATTAAGAAATTCCAGCCCAATACCTCGTTTATAAAATTTATTCCACACCCAATTTAGATGAAAGGCTTTGGGATGCAGGTATTATAGAAAATGCCGACAGAACATTAAAATTAAGTTTATCTAGGTTACCCTAGAAATGTTTTAAATCATGAAAACAATATAAAGTATGCCATTTGTAAAAAGATTTGATGGTCATAAAAAAAATTAATACTGCGATTAAATTTTGTTTTACTATTATCTACAATCAAGTAAAATCGATACGATTGCAATTATCATATTAGTTTCTTATTTTTAAATTTTTTTTCACTATATACTTAAAAAAATACATATAAAAATATATTTGAACTATACAAAATTCTCATACAATACAAACCAATTAAAAAATTAATCACTTTAAACACTTTATAAATAACCTAAAATTCATTGTTTTATTGCACAAACATTTGAAATAGTATAGTTCAGCTATGTCAGCACAATCTTAAATTTTAATTTTCTAATTTTCAAATTTTTTTCTCGAGGATTTTTTTGTACTTTTTAATGTTTTTCTTACGTGAAGTATAAAAATAGTTAAAATTAAGTGGCATGAAAGTACCAAGAAACTAAATATCCAGAATTTTGAATGTGTATTATTCATTTACGCAAATAACGGTATTTTGAATACACCGTACAATCAGTGCAATTTAAGATCAAATTTTATTCAATTATGACTTTACTTTAATTAATTACAAGAAAAGATTCGTTTCAAACAGAATACTTTGTCTAACTAGCTGTCCCTTGTTCTATTTTCAAGATTATAATCATTATCAACGACTTAACCCAAGTTTAAAATATATTTACATCTAGATTTGAGAAATTACTTGAATAGTTTATAGCAAGGAATTAAAATATATTAAAATAAATGTATTATTTGGGTCCATTATCCTAATAGTCGCATCTAAAAATAAATTTCAGCAATCAGAAATGGTAAATTATTTATACTAAGCTTTTTAATCGAATTTCTAGTTAAAATGTTTTTTTAATACTTTTATATATTTCCTCTCAGTTCTATAACACTTGAATTTCTTCTTCTAAATTGTACTCTTTGTATGTTTTTTCTAAAATTCTCTATCTAGAATAACGGAATGTTTTTTTTTTCTGCTTTTAGATGTTTCACACCGTTCTTCTATTTATACATTTGTTTATAAGAGAATATTAGCTTATCTTGCGTTTAGGGATCTTTATTTACACATAGTAAGCAGTTCTACAGTTTTAAATGTAAAATTATTTAATTATAGAATATTTTATCAAATAAAAAACTTTTAGAAAATAAACGTGTAAGTCTGTAATTATACTTAAAAATCAAATTGAGAAGATAATTTAATATTCATTTTGAAAGATGTGTTTAGCGCATGAGAAATTATTTTTACGTTTAGATTATTGGTTGAAAACAAAAAAGGTTCTAAAAAAAAAGAAACAGACTCATAATAATAATATATTGACTTTTTACAAATGCTTAAATATATAGATGTTTGTTACAAATAAAAAAATTAGAAATATTTTTTTAATGCTTTTGGGTCAATTATTTCTATACAAGTCTCAATTTGATAATTCTTTGTATAAAAATTATTTCTTTTAATACGATTCATTGGTTATTTGAGATAATGTAATATTTTTTTTTGATTTAAAAATTTCACTTCTTTCTAAGATTCATACAAACACATATTAAGATTATTTAAGATATTTTTAAATTCTGATTTTATATTTCATTTTTAAGTTTTTTTTATTTTGTGTTCTTTTAAAGTACTCACGCTAGAATAAATTATAAAAAATTATTTATGATAATTTGAAGTATAAGATATTTAAAAAGGTAAAAAAATTGTTTAGGTTTTTTTAGAATTATAATAGATCAAATGATTATGAAATGTAAAAAAATATTCATAAATTTGTATAAAAACAGTTTAAGTTTTTCTATTAATTAGAAAATATAGGGGACAATATTACTTGGTAGTTTAATATATTCGCTTCAAATGCGTCTACTATTTATTTAGTTATAATATTTTTTTACTAAATAATTGTAAATTTGATAATAAATTCAATAAAGATAACAAATTTAAACCATATTTATAATATACAAAAAAATATAGAGTTTATTACTTTTATATCTCAAATTCAGCTAAAAATGATCTAAATGATGTACACCATGCATATGTCGTCCATATATACCATGTTGATGGGAACATCCTCTATCATCTGTATGCGCATAATCTATTTCGTGATATCCATCTAGAAATTCACATTTAGCAAGATAAATTACAAATAAAAGAATATATTTTATCATAAATTATTTATTTCCTTTCTTTCCATTATATGTAGTAAGTGTTTTAAAACCGATAAATTATCTTTCAAATGTTTAAGATAATATTTTTGTAGTAAAACTTATAATATTACTCTATCGATAAGAAAGATGTTATTTAGTTAGATAATAGATTGTATGTGTTTGTTAAATATGTATTTGTTTCAATAAATTAAACATTCTGCATGTTAGCAATTATTTCGATTTTAATATAAAATACAATTTCAAATAAATTTCTTTAGTTGTTGACTAAACAATATTTCTTTATTTTTAATCTAAAATATAATTTAAAATAAATTTCTACTGTTTTACAAAAATAATATTTCTTGATTTTTATTATAAATAACACCTCAATGATTTTCTATATTTGTTAATAAATTTGTTTTTTTTTATATTTGATAAATTAAATAAATGAAACCGAATTATAGAAAAAAAGTAAAACAAAATTGATTTAATATTTTAATTGACTTGATTCTATTCTTTTTATCTAAAAATTCCATCTATGAAAGCCATAACTTGATATAATATGTCTAGGAAAAATACCAGGACAATGTGGAGATCTTTTAACATGAACAGCTTGTTTAGATTCCGGATTATTTAATACAGCACCTGTCTCTATATTTATAACTTGTACGATTTCTTTCCCTGTATTACTTGAATCCTCATCAATGGTATTTACTTCTTCAACACTATAAGGTATTGCTACTTTTCCAAATATATTTGTAAAAAGTAAAAATATTAAAAAACAAAGCATTTCTATTTTCTTTATCTTTTTTTTATGTACATCTCATCTGTTTCACATCTGATAAAGGAATCTCTTATCATTATTATTATATTAGAGGAATTTATTTGTTATAAAAATTTCTAATTTGAAAATTAAAATTATTGTTTGTAGAAATATGTTTCATATAGATTTAAAAAATGTTTTAATAATTGAGTTATTTCATCACAAATTTTTCATAAAATAAATATTTACAGAAATATTTTTAAATAAAAATTAAATTAATTAATCATAAAATAATCATAATAAGAATATATGAATCTGAATAAATGTCTTTTTGTAAAATTACTAATATGTGCTAAAATAATTTAAAAGAAGCAAAATATTTTAAATTAGAATTATTTATTCAATATATTTTGATTATATACACTTCATTTTAAAAAACGAATTTTTTTTTTAAATATTTTTAAAAACTGGAATTATTCTTTCACCTTTAAAATACAAAAAAATGTCTTTGATTTTAAAAAAAATATTTAAGATTTTAAAGTATTTCTTGGATTTTTTTAAATTTTCTGACCTTAAAATTAAATTTTTAATTTCCCAAAACTTCTAAGAATTTATATTTCTACTTAAAAATATATTTTATTTACTTCATTTATACTTCTTCTTAAGACAGAGATTATATTTGATAATATGTTTCTTACTCTTTTAATTTTATTATACTTTCTAATTACTTGTATATTGTTTTATATACTAAATAATTTTTTAGCTTCGTTTATTCAATTATTTATTTATAAATTATTTTTTTAAGTATTTGTCTTATGTCACCATATCTCTTTACTCGCTATCTTTTCTTTACTCAATATTTTTCTTTATTAAATCATTTCTTTATTCAATTATTTTTTTTATTCAGAATTAAAATTACCCTGAATGTTAGACATGGTACTTTCTTCAAAAGATATTCAATCTTTAAAACGTATGACAGTAAGACAAATATTATTACAATTTACATCTGCTTGTTACTCAATAATGAGTACATATATGGTATGGAAACTGTTTTCAATTATTTTAAACAATGACAGTCCAATTGTTGTAGTTTTAAGTGAAAGTATGTCACCAGGATTTGAAAGAGGAGATATTTTATTTTTAAAACCGTTTGATTATACGACGGGAGATATGTGTGTCTTTCAATTTGATAAAAAAGAAATACCAATTGTTCATCGGGCAATTAAAAAATTCAATACTTCTGTTTTAACAAAAGGGGATAATAACAGATATGATGATGTTTCATTGTACAGACCAGGTCAGAGATATCTTAATAAAGAAGATATTATTTCTTGTGTTGTAGGATATATTCCATATTTTGGAATGGTTACTATTTGGGCAAATACCTTTAAATGGCTTAAACCTGTACTTATGTTTTCTATTGGTGTAATGGTATTTCTAAGTAGAGAAGAATAAAATTTGAGAATATTTTAATTATTTTTTATTTTTTCTATAATTTTCTATAATTTTTTATAATTTTTTTATAATTTTTGTAAGTTTGTTAAGTTGTTCTTTCACGGTTACAAAATATTTTGTATTTTATAAAATTTTTATTTAAAAATTGGTTATTTTAACTAATAAATCTTTTTAAAAAAAATAAAAAAAAATTTAAGTTTCTCTGCTTTCTTTCAATTAAGATTTTTTTACTTTAGTTTCACTAAACACTATCAGCTTATGACCATTCAAAAAATAGTACAAATATTTTAATTTGTTATTTAATATTTAGTGGATGGTCTTTAACTACATTAAAACCATTTGCTTAGCAACGAGTATCTGAAACTGGTATGAAAATCATTATTTGAATTTTTTGATATTATAACTACTCGAAATTTCTGTTGTTCCATGGGAGTATGTATTCATAAAAAAATCTACAACAGTGCAAAAATTCATATACAAAGAATTTTGAAGTTTCTTATGTTACGTGATTAGAAACAATGGCTGAATTGTAAGTAATTGTCATGTAAAAGCATAAAAACCTAAGTTTTCTCTTTTGTAGTAGAAGAGCTACCGCTTAAGAGATGATAAAAACTACTCTTTAAAGAGCAAGCAATGATATTTAGCGAGTTATCTTTGTGGTATGACGTTGCAATGTCTAAGTGAGCCGGGTATAATTTCGAAATTTATCTTAGATAAGTTTATATTGGGTTCTGGAGTATATAGGTGAGTAAGCTACTTGTATTCGGCTGACCTTTTATGAATTTTTAATATTAAATAAATATCAAGCAAGAAACCGATGGAAACCCTTATCCACTGGTGTTTAATTTCCTTTTAGATGAAAATCCTTAATTTATATGTAATTTGGTGATGCCGATAAAATTTGGAGATTGGTTATCTATACTAAACCTTGAAGTAGGTTAATGCCATGAAAACAAAATAACATGTGTCCTTGGATTTAAAAAGATGTGATATTATTAAAAAATTTATATTTAAATATCATTTGATTTATTAGAATTTTAAATGGCACTTGATTTATAATCATAAAAAAATTAATAGACTGGTATTTTCATACTGATATAATAGTTGTTTCTATGATATTATAATAATATGACAAAATTTATGATTTAAAACTACATTTTTCAACGTAATATTTAAAATAATGGCAATTTTAAATAAAAGTATCATAAAATCTTTTGTTTTTTCTGCACCAAAATATGTATCTATTTAATAGGTAAGCGACAAAGAGTGTAACGAAAGTCGTCCAACTTGAAGTGGAAAGGTATGTTGCTTGCAGAAAATAAATTAGGGGCCAAAGAGGTGTGCAACGAGCGAAAGAGCATGCTCTACTAAATATTGCCTTAAATAAAGAGTACGATTTCAATCTTAAGGCAACATGGTTTGATGTTAAAAAAGCTTATGATTCAATAAATCATGCTTATTTGACTCAATGCATTGAAAACCTTAATTTAATTGATTGATCCTGAAATTTATTAGTAATTATATCAAAATGAAAAATTGATATATCAGTAGGGCCTAAAAAAATCATGAGCAAGAAGATTAAAAGAGAGATTCTGCAAAGAGATAGTCCGTCCTCATTGTTGTTTGTGTTCTGCATAGATCCATTGAGCCGAAATCCTAATAAAAAATATACGAAAGTGACCGTAGAAATAGATGTAGAATCCTATTCTACTAATCATCTCTTGTTTATTGATGATCTTGAGCTCTTGCAAAAGACAGCTCAACTTTGAATGCTATGAAAAGCGAGGCAAAGGAATTTTTAAAGGTGATTGGCTTAAAGACTAACAATGAGAAGTCAGCCACAATTGATACTTGTTATGAAGATACTGTTACTCTTCTAGAAGGTTTTAGTGTTTATAAATAACTTGGAATTATAGAAGATAGCAGAAGAATTCTAACAAGAAATCGTTTAAGAAAGTACAGACTAAACCTATAGCACGAGTTTAAAGACTTTTTTACACCCGATTAAATACAAAAAATTTATTTTCTGCAATCAATCACAATGCGATTTGTTAATCAACTATCACATAGGAGTATTTCGACTTGAGCCAGCTGACTTCTCTAAGTTAGATGATGCGGTGCGTGCGGTTAGGTGATAAATAAGATACATCTTTGCCTAGGATGTAAAGAGCGTTTGTACCTTTCTAGAACAAAACTTGGAAGAGGCCTACATAGTGTTGAGTTGCGAAGCGAACATATGCTTCTGCAACTCTTGGATTGTCTGGAAAAAAGTAAAGAAATATCAACTAGACGAGCAGCAATCTTCGGTAGAGAATAATTATAAAACTCATCTTGCATTAATAAAAGGCTTCTTAAAAGTTAAGTACAGGTTAGTAGAAGAAATCACTAAGAAAAGTTTAGAAGAAGCTCAAATTGAAAAACTATATAACGAAATAGAAAAACGAAAACATCATTTAAAGTTATATAATGCAAGGAAAAATGAGCTGTAAGTGTTAGTTACTCTTCAAGATGGCTATAGAGAGGGAATATTAGGTCCGAAATGAAGCCGTGTTCTGTTATATCCAGGATAGAAATGGATTCTGGGGGGAGATGGTATGTGCCAACACTGCAAAAAATATGGTACGACTCTAGATCATCTAGCAACTCGATGTGAAAAAATGCTTGGCCATGACTACACCAGACGGCAAAATGAAGTAGTTGGATTCCTACACTTACTTCTTCTAAATAGATATAAGTTTAAGTCTTCAAAACGAATTAGGAGTCACTCAGTTCAAAAAACTCTTGATAACGAAAATGCAGAGATAAGATTTAACACCAGAATAAAAACCGATGTTAAAATTCGGAATAACAGACCGGACATATTTATTTTAGATAAGAAAAAGTATAAGACAACACCTATTAAGTAGGAATCACTTCCCAAGATTCACTTCAAATGGTCGAAACTGAAAAACTTAGGAATTATGACTTTCTAGCCAATGAGTTCGGTTTTGCTTATAAGTGTAGTGTTGAGATAATCCCTTATGTGATGACTTGGGTCGGTATTGTGGCAAAATACCATATATCTCATCTTAAAAGACCAGAAATACCCATGAATGTAGAGGCATACATTCAGTCTATAGTACTTAAGAAGACGGTCGAAACAATTTCCCTTGATAGACGAAGAGGAAATGAGTCAGGACTAAATGCCGAAGAGAGCCGGGAAAGAGCGTCAATAGATGTTATTATTGGAGCACAGAGGGATTGGGAACCAACACCCTCTTTAAATAAAGCGAAAAGAGAGCAAGATGGTGCAAAAAATTAAAACCGAAAAATTATACACCCCTTTTTTCATAAGGAGGAACCACGTTTGGTGAACCGATCAATAACATAAATGAAGAGTTAGATTTGGAAAAAGAGAAGTAGTGATTAAGAGGTAGAATAAAATGCATAAAAAGCGTATTTTATTTTAACCCAAATTTTATTAAATAAATAATGGGTAAGAAATAAAGCTTTATTTATGTGAGCAACGATATTAAACTAAGACAAACAAAAGTGATTTATTGAATTAATTAAAGATATTATATCATGTATTAATCCCAAGAGATATTTCACTGTATTTTCGCTAGATTTGATTTCTATATACCTTTTTTTAAAAAGCAATAACTTAAATTTATATTTGTGATCATATACTTCTATTTATCCGATACATTGAAAAATTCATTTGTTTATAATTTCATGTATTTGGTGATAAAATTTTTAAGAAGTTAAATCTTAGGCCTTTCAAACCGGTAATTCATTTGAACTTTTTAAAAAGAAAGGGAAAGAACAACATGTTTAGAATATTTTTTTTAGCATTTTATATTAAAATTTAATGCTTAAATGAATAAAATTTTCGAAATTAATTTGTAAATTTTCTAATTCAAATATATTTAATTCGCACAATAAATAATCTTTTGTGGCAATGCGTACCATAAAAATACAATGGCTTCCGAATAAATAGTATTTCGAATATATTGAATCAAAAAAAAGGCTATCTTTGTTTCTTGCCTCATGTAATCTTGTATAATAAAAACCTCGAGCTTCCGTACTGCAACAACAAAAAAGCTCTATAGTATATTCGAGGTAAGTTATGATAAGTTGGCTGTTTTTTTTGGTGTACTCGATATTATTATTTATAAAATTTTGATCTTTGATGGAACAAAAACAATGTATAAATTCATATAAAGTTTCAAAAAAGTTGCTCATAAGTGCAGTTGATGCGCTTATTCTCTTTTCTGCTTCGTTATTAAGAAAACATAAAGTAAAAATTTTGTAATCAGAAAGAATGTCTTCTGTTCTGTAGATCGGTTTTGACATATTTTTTTCTTGTAATTGTTTGATTAACTTCCCAAAACTCCACATATCGCTTTTTTCGTTTAATAGCTCATTTTTTTTAATTTCGGGCGAATAATAATCAAATTCTTTATCAATATTATTCAAATCATGACTTTTAAATATTTTTATTGATTCATTTGTATTACAAGACTTACTGAAATTGATAATTTGAACATATTTTAGGTTTTTGACCAGAATACGATCCATTCTTATGTTGTTATTTACCATTTTTTTCTCGTGAATATGATTTAAACCATTTAAAATCTGCCTAAGTATAAATCTAATATAATGGTTACCCAGGGATTGTTTTTTTAAAAGTGATTCTAGGGTATCTTCGGCTAACGGAAATACCAAACAAGATGTATTGCCAATCTTGGTTTCACGAATATATTTGAAAATATTTGGATGATAAATTTGTCCAAAAATTCTTTTTCTTTTTGAAGATAGGCTGCATATTGTTTTGATTTTGATATTTTTATTAGTACATATTCACGAGTAATCAGATTTTTTACTTTTAATATTTGAAGAGATCTATCAGGCGAAGAATGAATTGTATCCTCGTACGAATAATATGTCGTTATTTCGTGGCCCAAATTTTGAAAATCTTCTTTGCTTATTTTTTTGTGTTTATTTGTATTAGAAATATGTGATGAGCAAACTAAATTCAAAAAATATAAGCGTTTCAAAAAACAAAAATTTATGATGTTCATTGAGGGTGTTTTAATCGAATTTATATTTTATAAAATATCACGAATTTAATAATTTTGAATTTTTAGCTGATTTAAAAAATTTTAGTCTATTTTTATGAATTGGCTTATTTGATTGTATGAAATTTTTAGAAAAACGATCGGGGGTTTTTTCCTAGCTTGTTTTTTTGATCGAAGCCCGCATTTATTGCGTTCTATTTTATATTTAACAAAACTTTACAATATTCGTGAGTATCACAGTTATATTTTATTTTTTAATGAATATCTAAAGTTAATATCATATATTCAGAACTTAGTGCTCAAACATACAATTCGAGTTTTTTGCTTTAATATAAAAAGAGGATCGGCTGCAAGAGCAAATATCAATTATATTTATAACAGCCATTTTGGATATAATTAAAGGAATGTGATATGTTTAGATTTTAATTTTTTATGCAGATCTATACAGACTATGAATGAATTGCGTGGAAAATATTTACTATATTTTGAAATCCTATAATTTTTAATTGAAATTTTAAATGAAAATGTCAATCTATGATATAAACCTTTTTTCGAATTAAAGGAATCTTAGGAAAGAAAGAATTCTATTAGAATAATTTAAACATATTGCATTTCTTGCTGGAATGCAGGCAAGCAAACATTTTGTTCTAAAAAATTTAACGAATTTTCTTTAAAATAACAAAGAATCAGAAATCATATCTAATTAATCGGATTTTATTTCTTATATTGTAGTATTGATATTTTTAATATAAAATAAAAATATTAACGAAAGCGTATGATTTATTAAAAAAATATTTTTACTATGTATTTACTATTTCTTTTTAAGAAATTATTATATTGTTTAATTTATATTTTTGAAATAATAAAATTTGTTGAAATTTATGTACGCCTATACTTAATAATATATCGATTCAATTTAAAACACTGGATAATATAAAAATGATCAAGAAGTAATTCTTAAAAAATCGAAATTAAAATTATAGCTCTGAATTATAATTATAAAAAAATCTAAATACAAAAAATAAAGTTTTTTTAAAAAAATATTATATCCTTACATATATTTTCTGCGGTCTAATAAAAAATAAAAATATATTTTAAAAGTATTTATTAAAATTTTTGGTTGGTTGTATCTGTTTGTAATTTATCTGTTTTGTTATGAAATTTTATGAATAAAAAGCTATAAAATGTGGTTTCTAGATTAAGTTTCTTATTCAGCTTAAAATAATTGGTAGGTTTTAAGTAAGATTTGTAATACGCATTATTGGTAAAAAACGCGATATGTATAAAATAAATAGAAGATTATTAATAATTTACTGTATGCATTTTTTGATTTTATTTTTATTAATTGTATATTTAAATGAAATTTTCTTGTCTTTATTATAATTTTCATATCTTCTTTTATATATTCGAGTAATGTCACAACGGGAAGATATACTTTGGTGTCTTTAATTGAATCGAAAAATATAACCCATCAATGTTCTGATTAAAAATATGACTCATAGTAATATAAATAAATCTTATACAACCAATAATTGTGTGCAGAAGTAGAACATAAAACATCTCAAAACAATAAATTGATCCATAAAGATATTTGCACTAAATATTTTAAATACTCTTCATAGATTGTAATATATTAAGAATAACTCTAAAAATTTGTTTTGCTTTTTTTTTAAATTAAGATTTAATTTAATTCATTTGTTCTGATTTCATTGCCAATATTTTTTACTAATACGTAAAAATAATATTTATAATTTATGTTTTGATGACTATTATCTGAGTATTTATATTCTTATTAATTCTATAATATTAAAAAGTCCGAATATTATAATAAAATTCTATACTTGCTTAAATTTAAAAATCACTAATAAAAATAATATCAAAGATAAAAAAAAAAAAATTCAATTGAACAATAAATACATCAGGATCGTAAAATGCTTTCTTTTTCAGACAAAGAGAACACGTAGAAAGAATAAATGGCGACGAAAAAGGAGTTGAATAAAAAGAAAATCTATGATAAACTTAGATGACAATAGTAGAAATTATTTGAAATTTTAGAAAATTAAAAGCAAATAGAAAAAGGGCGGAAATTATGATAACTTACTAAGATCTTAAAATTTTGCTAGGGACACAAGGGTTTCAGAAGAGCTGTTATGAAGCAATAAAAAAAATATACGACTAATTAGACCAATTTTGATTATAATAACAGAAATAAGAATTTTGGAACCTGTAGCTCGCTAATGAAGTTTAAGAAAACAATATTTTTTTGTTTAATTGTAAAGTCAATGTTCCTTCAATTACCTAACTCCTTTTTATTTTTATTATATTCTAACCGAAACTTAAGTTTTCGTGATTAATATTCTATATTTTAAATTTTTTTATCCTTGGTTTTTGATCTGTTGTATTAAAGAAATTTTCCTAGAATGTATTATTGTTCTAATTTATATAAAATTCTCATTATCAATCCATAACGGCTATTAGATAAGATCAAAGATAATGATTTGATTGCCATTATTTAACTTGAATTCACTTCATTATTTAAACGGATAAAGGTTTACTCAATATGTTCGAAATCGTAAAGCAATATGATAGACTATTATATCATACAAATATTTTTAATATAAGATTGAAGGATAGCATATTTTCTTTAATGAGAATTATCTACGTTTTTAGGAAAATTTATTAAAAAAAGTATTTTTAGCATATAAAATACTTTTAGAATTATCTTTAAGCTTGAAAGATTGATCACTAGATTATAAATTAAATCATTAAAAATTTATAATAAGAACAAGCTAGAATGTATTAACTCTCAATATTTTAAAGAAAAATTCGAAATTTAATTTTCTTTAACCATCTGTTGAATATAAACAGCCATATTTTTACGTTTTTTTACCTTTGAAATCCTTAATTTTTCATATAAAGATTTGTACTTTTTATATATTTGTGATCAGTTTTTAGCGCATACCAAATATTTCAGTTTTAAAATTTACAGAAACTCATTTCAAATTATAATCATAGCCTAGATTTTATATCTGGAAATTATTATAAAAAATATACTTATATACTGGTAATTTTCAGCGCCAAATTTATTACTTTATTCTTTATCTGCCTTCATATTAAGATAGATTGTTTTTTAAAAGATGAATATTCTAATGAGTCGATTAATCATATTTTTTGTAATGGATTTTTTATAATTTTTTCAATGCAATTTATCTTTAAGGTTTCTATTCTATTAGTTTTTTATGCGTTTTTCCATATAATTTTCGAACTAGAATCATTTTTTTTTCAAATTAAATATTTCTTCGATATATTTACTTAATATAGATAATTATTTTCGATTAATCTAGAAAAGTAATAATTAGATTTATTTTTTGAATTTTATTAGATAAGAAATAAATGGCAGCTAACAAAATTTGCCATGATTTCTTCTTTAATAATATATTTATATTAGTAGTATTAAGTTGAAAACTCGTGGTATTTTTTTGAGATTCTTCCATCAGATAGTTATAAAATACTTGAAATTGATTTATTTGGATTTTCAATATATTCGAAGAGATTAACTACACGGAATATGTCTATTTTTGCAATACTCTATGTATATGATATATTGTATAGAATTATTCCATTTCGGGCCAATGATTCATAAAAAAACAATAGACTTTTCACTTTCAGTCTATTCAAACTTCTTAATTATATCTTAGTTTGCATTTAAATTCCGTATAGATATGAGATGGTTTTACATTACGCGCTGTAAAAAATGGCTTTTTTCTAGTAAGTTTATTTTTAGTTTACGAACGATTTACCAGTAAAAAAAATTGGTCATTTTTACCACTTTTGTTATAAACTTGATCATTTTGATACAAAAATTCATTAATAGAACTTTTTTAACCGTTCAATGACGATATAATCTCAAATATATATGAATATATAGAATCAAATAAGTATCTTAAAGCAAAATTACAAGCTTTTGACAACCAAAAGCTTTTCCGAATTATTTATGATATACCTTTAATTCATAATTTTAATGAATAATTTTTATATAATAGTTGATTAGCTTTACAATATAATTAAGCTTTAAATTTTTATATTTGTCACTTTTTTAGACAAATTTATTGTAAATTTTTTTCTTGAAGTCATTTGGACATGAAAATATGCGATTTATTACTTAAAATTCAATTATATAGTTATTTTGTAGATATTTATGTTTTTTATAGAAACACAGCCTGGTTTAATCATATTTAAGCTATAAATTTGTAATATTTACTAAAGAATCAGACAAGGCTCTTCTGGGCTTAATGCCATTGTATAAGCATGTCATAATTTGTAAATCAACAAATATAAAGTTGATTTTTATAAAAAATTATTTTAAAATCTATTAGTAATCTGATTTATAATCATGATTAAATCAATAAATCTATATAAATCAATTATATAATAATAGTAGAGGATTAAATATTTTTGCAATATTTGAGCTTTTCTCAGCTTATATATAAATTCATAAAATATCCTTTATTAATTAGTTGCTAAAAACAAATTTACCAAAATAGTTTCCAGTCTTCAAAAACGATCAAAATAATTCTTTTTTCTTTAATTTCATTTTTTAAACATCATTGTGTTTAATAATATTAGATTTGGTTCTTACAAAAATGTTTTAAAAATGATATCTACTTACGCTTTTAGAATATATTAGAAGTACAGTGATTTTATTTTTAAATAATTTAAAAGAGAAGAAATGCTTTTCAGATATTCAAAACCATTTTCATATACAAAACACATTATATTCCAACTTAAATTACATTTTCTGTTATTTTTAGGAATATTTTCAGTTTTAAATCAATAAGCTAGTTTCCTTATTTGGGCTAAAAAAGTTTCTATGTATTAAAAAAGCTTAGAAAAATGTTAAAATTGAAGTACAAGTAGGTTATTATTCTTTTATATTTACAATGCTTATAATTCTATTTAATCGAATTTTTGTTATCAAATATTTATTTCATAATACATTGCAAGATAAGAACGCTTTTCTAAAATCATTCAAAAATATTTCATTATATTCGGCAAATATTTTTTTTCCTGGTTTTTACGTGTAAGTCTTGTTGGTATTTATTATTTAGTACTCTTGCTAAATATATTTAAAAAATGTGATTCTAGTTTCGTGTAATAATCAGAAAACTTTATTAAAATAAAAATAGTAATGTCAAAGAAGTTTATAAAAAGTTTTTTAAACAATGATGGTACTTGATTTTTTCATTTTATCTGCAAATTTTTTACGTATTTTTATACTTTTTAACATCCATTTTAGTCATTTTAAACTTTTTAATTAAATAACTGATAAATTGGTTTTTTGTTTTAAATTATATATAAAATTACTGTTTATGGTTAAATTGATTTTTTGTTTGAATTTAGATTCTACAATTTCTTATTTTAAGTAAAAAATTAATCAAAATTTAAAAAAATTGTAGTTTCAGAAAACACGTTAAAATCATACCTGACTTAAATGTAATTAATGTTAAAAGTATTCTAAGTTCTTTAAATAATATTTTATTTTTTTGTACTTTTCAAATCATTCTTTAATTAAAAAATGATAAACTAAGTCGAAGTTCTTTAAAATAGTATTTCATTTCTTTATTTACTTCTCAAAGTAACTCTCATCGTAAATCCAGAAAAAAAGATAAACTAATTCGAAGTTCTTTAAAATAGTATTTCATTTCTTTATTTACTTTTCAAAGTAACTCTCATCGTAAATCCAGAAAAAAAGATAAACTAATTCGAAGTTCTTTAAAATAGTATTTCATTTCTTTATTTACTTTTCAAAGTAACTCTCATCGTAAATCCAGAAAAAAAGATAAACTAATTCGAAGTTCTTTAAAATAGTATTTCATTTCTTTATTTACTTTTCAAAGTAACTCTCATCGTAAATCCAAAAAAAAAGATAAACTAATTCGAAGTTCTTTAAAATAGTATTTCATTTCTTTATTTACTTTTCAAAGTAACTCTCATCGTAAATCCAAAAAAAAAAAAGATAAAACATACAAAACTTATAAACTAAAATGGAATTTAAATTTATTTAAAATTTCTATTCTTTGATATTTCAATATGAAAATCTAAAATAACGAACATAACAAATTTTCATCCAAATATTTTTATATTTTTAAAATATAAAAATACTTTAAGATTTCTTATAAATTTCAAAGTTAGATTCAAAGAAAAAAATGAAGCGCTTAAACCTTTTTAAGAAAATATTTAAAGAAATAAATTTGTAATTAATCAAAATTACAATTAATTAAAAACTAGTCATATTGCTTAGATGCCAATCAATATTTGTTTTATTCTAGAATTAGAAGAAAAAATATTGATTATAAAAATATATAAAAAAAATAAATTAAAACTTATTATGATGAAGGGTGAAGAGTCCAAACAAAACAAAATACTAGTAATTCATTGTGGCGGTACATTTGGAATGGTTTCTAGTGAAAACGGTTTTACAGTTAAAAAAAATAATGTGTATGAAATTTTTAAAAAAAATTTTGAATCTGAAAAAAGTAATTTTAAAAAGAATATATTTGATGGTGAAATACGTGAAAAAAATAAATCATATGTTTTGTATAAAAAAACTTTTTTATTGAAAAATTCATATCTTGAAATAGAATTTAAATTGTGTGAGTTGAATAAAATAATAGATTCATCTAATGTAGATATCAGTGATTGGAGTATGTTATGTAATATTATAGATACATGTCGTTATGATGGATATGTCGTTATATATGGTACAGATACGATGTCATATGCGATGGCAGCTGTTTCATTCGCAATAAAAAATACAAAAAGTCCAATAATATTTACTGGTGCACAACTGCCAGTAGTTATTGATTTAAAAGGAATGAATAATTTAATAGGAGCGATAGAAATATGCGGTCTTATGTTAGAAAGAGAGATGAAATGTAATGTTTGGTTGTATTTTAGCGGTTTTTTACACAGCGGTGTAAAAGCACGTAAAATAACTTCATGTGGTTTTAAAGGATTCTGGTCTAGAAAAGAGAAAGTATTCGGTATTGGAAAAGCAGAAAGTATCGAATTGATAGAAAATATACAAAATGAAATTTCAAAGCAATTTATAGGTGAAGAGTTTAATTTATCTAAAAATAAAGAAACTTTGAATTTTTTTGAGTTTATACTCCAAAATAGTGAAAATGAAAAATTTGAGAAAAATTCCGTAGATTTAAAAAATATTGGATTTGAACAAAAATATAAATTTTCTAAGAATGTTGCTCTACTAAAAATATATCCTGGTATTTCTAAAAATATTTTTGAAATATTTCTCAAAGAAAGTATGGGATGTGTATTGGAGTGTTATGGAAGTGGAAATTTTTGTATTTTACGTACAGATTTACTTTCTTTGTTAAAAGAATATATTGAGAGAGGAAATATTGTTGTGGTGGTTTCTCAGTGTTTAGAAGGTAATGTTGAAGATTTGTATGAATGTGGAAATGTTTTAAAAACATTTGGTTGCGTATTAGGCAAATGGATTACAAGTGAAGCAGCATATTGTAAATTGGCTTTTGTTCTTAAAAATTTCCCAAAAAAATATTGGAAAGAGAAAATTATAGAAAATTTAAAGGGAGAAATGGAATTTTAAAATTTTGAAAAAAAAAAATTTAATAAACAAATATTTGTGTTTCTTAAAAAGCATGAACTAATAAATTATATTTTTTTAGTTCCAAATAATATTTCTATTTTTATATTTTTACTGTACTTTAGAATTAATAGTGTTTGGTTAGTTTGCTTATAATACATTTCAAATCCATGTTACTATCATTTTCATCAGTTTTTATTGTTTCGAACTTTTATTAGGAATTTTTGGTTTTAAAGCAAAAATAGAAAATTTTATATTTAATTATTGCATTCGTATGATAATGATATTATAAGGAGATTGAAAATATTAGAGTAACAAAAGACATTAAATATGAACGAAATAATTGTTTAAATAACAACTTTATTCTTCAAAAAGGTATCAACTGAAGAATAAAGCTTCTTAATACAAACAAAATCGAGGAACGTTTGCAAATAATTATTTAAAAAATACTGATCTAGATGAACAACAAAAACAAGCAATGAATATTTTTTTTATTCTAATATTTTACTACTAAATATATTTTTGTTGCTGATTATGATACTAGATATGTGTGATATTCGTTTTCTTTATCCTTTTATTGTTATCTGCACATATTTCTAGTCTTTTTTTGAAAATATCACATCTTTTTTTAAAACAGTAGCAAGTTTTATATTTGTTTTCATGACATTAACGCAGTTCTAAGGTTAGCATAAATAACTGCTACTCGAACACTCCATTGGTAGCCTCTGCGATACCTATGTCTCAAAGCCTTTCATCTACCAGGTGTGTAAAACCATATTACTAGGCGAGGCATTGCCCGGAGTTCTTTAATGTCCGTTGCATGGAGTGTGATCGAAGGCCGAAGCCCCCCTGAGCTCCCCCAAGACTATGCAGCATTGCCACTTACTCTACACTTTCTGAACCCAATAAACTTCTAGCTAAGATATATTTCAGAGATTTACATGAGGTTTACCTAGACAGTGCAATGTCATACGAACAGGTATAACCTGCTACTTAGCTTTCCTGGCTTTAAATGGTTTTTTGTTTTGTATCTCCCAGGCGCTAAGTCTTCTAACCCGAGTGAGCAAGGCTAGGTTTCCATGCTTTTACATGACAATTACCTTCAATATTGATTTTGATTTCTAATTTAGGTATATAGAATACTTTAAACATACTTTTTTTAAAAAAATTTCCTTATTTTATAGACCATCTCCTTCTTATACATGTTCAGATGGGCAAATAAAAATTTATTTTTTTGTTTCTATCCTTCAAAAATTCAAATAATAATTTTTGCACCTATTTCAGATAATCATCACCAAGCAGATTGTATTTTGTAGATTTTTTCTATCTTCATCAATTACCAAATCCAAATCTAAATATTATTTATTTTTTAATTTAAAGCACTGAAAAGATGCTATCAAGATACATTTAACTTCTTAAAACTACAAACTTTGAAGAAACTAATAATCAAAATTTTAAAAATTAATTTTTCTAACAAATGATAATTTCACTGATAAAAAAAATTGAAAGTAATAAAAATTTTTATAAATTTATCTTTTTAATAAATAATTCTTCCAATTGTAAGAAAATTAAAACAAATTCTTAAGTTTTCTAATTCAAATACATCCAATTCACAAAGTAAAAAATTAACTGAGCCAAAAGTAATCATAAAGTTACAATGATTTCCGAACTGAAAATTATGCGAATAATTTGAGTAAAAAAATGCACTGTCTTTGATTTTTGCTTGAAGTATTTTTTCATAATAAAAATTTTTTGCTTTTATACTGCAACTACAATGCAATATAATTTTTGATTTGTAATAAGTTATGATAAGTTGATCATCTTTTTTGGTATATATGAAATCATCTTTTATAAAATAGTAATCTTCGATAGGACAAAAACAATATATAAATTCATAAAGAAAATCAAAAAAACTACTCATAAGTGCAGTTGAGGCACTTATTCTGTGTTCCGCTTTATCATTTAGAAAACACGAAATAAAATTATTGTAATCAAAAAATCCGATACTTTTTAGGTATTTTGGGTTCCACCCGTTTTTTTGTTCCAATTGTTTAACTGTAAACCCAAAACTCCACATATCGCTTTTTTCATTATATAGCATGTTTCTTCTGAGTTCAGGTGAAAGGTATTCATATGTATAATAGAGAGTATCTAAACCATCATTTTTAAATATTTTTAGTGGTTTATTCGTTCTACAGCTCAAACCAAAATCAATAATTTTCACAAATTTTTTGTCTTTAACTAAAATATTATCCATTTTTATGTCGTTATGTATTATTCCTTTACTATGTAAATGCTTTAAAGCATCTAAAATTTGTTTGAGAATAAATCTTATATCACTGTCACCTAAAGATTCGTTTAAACATGCTGATGCTAAAGTATCTTCATAGAAAGGTAACACCAGACATGATTTATTATTTATTTTTAATTCACGATTATATTTTATGATATTTGGATGATCACAATTATCCAAAAAATCTTTCTCGGTATGAAGAGAAATTTGATTTTTCTCCGATTTTGGTACTTTTATTACTACGGTTTCACCACTAAAAACATTCGTAGCTTTGAATATATGACCATATCCACCGCTTGCAAGATATTCTATGTTAATATATGAATAATTTGAGATTATTTCGTGACTTATCAATGTAAAATTGCTCTCGTCATTTATTTCTTGAACATCTGTAGTAGGAATATTCGTAAGTGTTGCGTGAAGAAAATGTGGAAAATATAAATATTTGAAAAGGCAAAAATTACTGATTTTCATTCGACGGTTATTCAATTTAATTATTTTATATTTGAAAAAATAACAAATTGAAAGCTTCAAATATCTCATTAATTAATATAACAGTTTTTGACATTTTTTCTTAATTATTTTTAGCGTTTAAGATTGCAACCTAACACAATCAAATCAACATAATCTTTAATTTAAAAGACTTTCAACTTTAATCTTTCATAACTGTCTAATGAAATAAACTTTTATTTTTTTTGTAATTCAAATTTTCTGCACATTTCATACATTATTTTTGTTTTTATTTAATTAAATTTAATAGTAAAATTTTTTTTTTCATAAATTTTTTTTTAGATAAAAAAATGTCAAAATCAATAATTTAATTATCGTAAATCAAAGGAACCTTATTCGAATTTTATGAAATTTATGCAATTAAAATTACTTAAAAAAGTCTGTAGTGTTAAATGTCATACCATACCGATATACGGAGTATGCCATAAACGAATTTATACTGAAATACCACTAAACCCAAAAAATATATGAAAAATTAACTGCAAAAAAAATAAAAAAGAAAATAAGAGAAAAGGAATGTAAAGCAAATAAATATAAAACTTTATTTAAAAGTATCACATCTTTTTAAAATAGTGGCAAGTGTTATATTTGTTTTTATGACATTAACGCAGTTCTAGGTTTAACATAAATAACTGCTACCCAAAACTCCATCGGTAACCCCTGCGATACCTACGCCCCAAAGCCTTTCATCTACTAGGTGTATAGAACCTAATTAATAGGCGAGGTAGTTGCCCGGAGTTCGTTAATGTCCGTTGCATGGAGTGTGATCGAAGGCCGAAGCCCCCCCCCCTTGGCTCCCCCAAGACTATGCAGCATTCCCACTTACTCTACACTTTCTGAACCCAATAAACTTCTAGCTAAGATATATTTCAGAGATTTACATGAGGTTTACCTAGACAGTGCAATGTCATACGAACAGGTATAACCTGCTACTTAGCTTTCCTGGCTTTAAATGGTTTTTTGTTTTGTATCTCCCAGGCGCTAAGTCTTCTAACCCGAGTGAGCAAGGCTAGGTTTCCATGCTTTATCATGGCAATTACCTATATGTTCAGCTGCGGTCTGTAATCTGGTTACATAAAAAACTACAAATAAATTTGTAGAAAAAGTTTCGCCATTTCATAGACCTCTTCTCCTCATAACAACTCCCATGGAACAACCGAAGATGTAGTGTGGTTTAATTCCAAGTAAAAATCCAAACAATGACCTTATATCAGTTTCATACACTCATTGCCAAGCAGAAAGTTCTTTATGTGGTTATCCTCCCTCCACTACAAATAAATATAAAGAAATAAATAATAATAACGAACGATACTTGATTTTTTTGTTTCTTCAATCTGTTTTTAGAAATAATTTTTAAGAAACCTGAATCCTTTTCGAAGGTGACTCTAAAAAAATAGAACCAGTCTTTTATTTATAACAAATAACTTCATTTTTTCATGCAACCTCTCTATTTTATTTTTTCGTGTGAATTGATTTTTATCGAAAGATCTTCAAATAAGTATCATGTTCCCTCGGATTAAATGCGATATAATGGTAATAAACATCGGAGTCTTTGAATGTTCTTGAAATTAAATGTATCTACATATCATATCAATTGTTTCGTTGCTAATCATTTTGATTTGCGGTTTTACGTTACTATATTGGTATATAGTTTGTTTCTTCTGTAAATTCTAAATTATATTTAAGGACTGATTTGTCTTCAATTGATTCGGAAAATTCTTCCGTATTTTGAATTGGTGACGGAAGGCACTATTATATACCTGTCCGAACTCGAAATGTCTGCACTAGTGGTATATTATCTGCTTACTTCAAGATATATGTTATTCTGATACAATCTTATCAAAAATTTCAACCTCTTCGAAACCAGAAATCTCTTAGCAATTTTTCTTAACACCATTTAATGCATTATTTCAACATGGCCTTTCTCATTCAACCCTTACTCCATGCAAACTTAGAAATTATATAACAACGAAATTGGGAATTATCGTTATCGCTTTTTAAAGTATTCGAGGCGCGTTAATATTTAATATTCCCTTTGAGGCAGGCACTATAATTAGGATGTTTTATTTTTCAATACAAATGAAAAAAAGTTTTAAATTACAATCTGTACTAATTACAATTCACTCATATTTGGAATTTTCATTCGCAGGATTTCTTAGATCAACACGATCTGTTGCATGAATTCTCAGATATTGTAAATCAGTGTGTATTATAGAAATATTCTCCCGTTTGATTGATATCTCAAGTAGAGTAAGAAATTTGCTATTTATTCATTTATTTCTTCATCTTGATCAATATAAAGGAATTTTTAATTTTTTAATATTATCTTTGCCATATTTGTGAACATATAGCGAATATATTGTGTATCTAATGCCATTTTAAAACCTTTCGTCATAAAGTGCTTTTTTATAAATGTTTTTGTGTTTTTCTAAACAATTTTTTGTTTTATGAACTCGTAGCTTTTGATTTTTTTTATTAAATTATTTTTTTAGCAATAACACTATGAAAGCGCATTTTTTATCAGTTAAATAATATTTTATTTTTATCTTAGTTAAAACAAATTCATGTTTTAATTTCTGTTCAAATCCTCTCTAAAAACTTTATAAACAATAAAAATTACCTAAGTTGAAATTTCTGAGCAATAAAACCATCCGGAATCTTTAACTATTAAATACTATAGATTCGGAATTGAAATCCTCGAAAATACACCAAAAACTGTATTAAAAAGATAAAATAAAAATTTATTATAGAGCTTTACATTGTTACATAATAACAAATAAGATAAGGGAACAAATTGCTGTAAAATACCCATGAAGATATCTTCGGAACAGAAAAAGGTAAGGTTTTCTAATTTACCTTATTTGGAACATTTTAAAAGCTCACTTCAATATCTATTTATCTGATACTAGGTGTTGAAAGATAAAAACTGGACAAATATAATGTCGTGCTTAAACTAGGTAATAACAAAACTTTTGTAAACACAAATGTAATCACCAAAAACATAAATTATATCCAGTTTTGACCTCGGTATGTATTCGGTAAAGTAAATGATCAATTTTTATTTAAATTATCTAGTTATAAAATCATTTTTGTTACAATGAGTCAACTTTAGTGTGCATGTCAATAATTTGGCTAAAAATATTAAATTTTCGTCTGTGTTTCATATTGCATAATTTCTAGAACATAGCTTTGTTTTCAGAGAGACTGTAAATATACATGAGCATATTGGCATGAATCGACTTGATAAGGCATAAAAAGGAAGTCAAAAGATTTTTTTGGATCGACTAAGAGGAAATAAGCCAGAAGTAAACACCGAAGAGCGTTGATAAGGCATTTATCTGGTTATACAAAAATTCAAATCACCGACAATCAACTTCTATTTTAAGAAAGACTAGGAACGAGGAAGATGGTGTCAAATACGTAAAAACAAAAAATATTATATCCTTATTCTTTAATAGAGGAACAAATTACACAACAAGAACTGTAGATAAATATAAATGATTATTTTATATTTACATCATAAAAGTTAGTGGTTTAGGAAGTAGAAAAAAATATATAATTGTTTTAAAATGAGTTTGCAATCGGAAACTTAGTAAATAAAATATTTTCTAAGTATTTATAAAATATTGATGAATAGAAGATAACAAAGTTAAAAACAATTGGCTTATCAATGATATGGTTAAATTTATTTAAAATTTTTTTTCTTTAGTTTTAGGAGAAAAAAGCCTCGGTAAATTTTTGTTATTTCCTTGATGTTTATTAAAGGAGAAGATCAACGAAATCAGTGCAATCACAGTCTTAAAACCTAACTTCTTTTTTTATAATAACTAGATCGCAAAGTAAAATCAAACTTGTAGGTAACTGCCACGTTAAAGCACGCAAAACCAGCTTTAGTCATTTGGGTTAAAGATATGACATCTTCGAGATGAAAAAACAAAAAATTTAAAAGCCATGAGATCTTAGTATCAGAAGATATCTGTTGGTATGATGTTGAACTGTCTGTGTGAACCATGTACGTCGCCGAGATATGTATAGCTCAATGTTTTTAGGTCAAAAATCCAGAGAATATGTGGAGATGCTGCTTAATCTGAAGCTAATCCAGGGTAGGTTTCGACCTACGATTTCGGCTCCTGCAATGATTATAAACGAACACCAGGTATCCGTTTAACCCATTAATTAGGTTCTAAATACTTTTAGATGAAAGGCTTGGTGATGTAAGTATTATATGAGGACTCTGTGATGTACTGGGAGAACAGCATTTACATTAAACCTAGAACTGCTTTAACGTCACGAATGGATATTACAGTTGTCGTTGTTTTCAAAGGATATGATATTGATTTAAAAAAGAAAGAGACCGAATGGCCAGAAGGATTAATTTGACAGATTTACACAAAAAATGATACCAAATAATGGATTTAATTAAAGAATTTAATTTTCTAAATTCCCCAAAATGGGTTCTATTTTAGCAAACAAAAATATCCTGAGAGACAATATTTTGAGTAGAAAATACTTAAACTTAGCTTGTTAACTTCGAAATTATGCAGTTTGCCAAATAATTATTATCGAAAAATGTTCTAACTGTAACTTCCCGAACCAATAATTTGCTTTTTATTACTGGAAAGTCTATAATATTATTGATCTTAATGAATTCATAAAGACATCAGAAGACAGGTAATTCCTATGAATATTATTGGTGTATTTAAATGATCAGTTTGAGCAAATTAAATATAGTCGTTCGCAGTAAATGTTTTACATTGTGACATGTATTGAGGAATAAAAAAACAGGAATGAAATCTTGTAAGAAATGGCAATAAATTGGAAGAAATGTTATTCAAGTTGATGAAAACCCTTAATTGCTCTGTATTTGATAGGATGGCTTAATGCGTAGTTTGTGCGTATGACCAGAGTATAGGCAACGCAAAACAAGGAGTTGAAACTGCTTCTTGACTCATAGCTTCAGATTAAAAGAATTTATATCAAAATGAATGAAAGCGAGAACGTAATGTTTGAAATTTCACAACTGCTAAGTAATTTGCAAGTTTTTTTATGAATAGACTCATAAAAATTTAAGGTTATAGAGTTACATAGTTAAAAAAATTTCCGAACCAGCGTGGTAATAACACTACAAATCTAATGAAAAGACAATAAGACTGAATTTTCTCTACAATTTGTTGATTCTAAACTCAAATGTGCTTAAACGCGAGAAAGCAAATATAATTGTTCATGATTGAGCGAATTGATGTATGTTTTGAAACAATAAATAATGGCATGTAAAGTGTGGTTTGCTTAGACAAAGGATGAAAAATTAATCAAAGAAGTCAGGCAACGATATTCTAGATTAGAAGATAGAGGCCTAAAAAGAATTAAGTTATATAGGACATAAAGATAGCATGGTCTCGGTATTAAGATAAGAAACCAAGGTAATTAAGCATTTAGAAAATTATCTGCGAAAGAGCTGTTGTAAAATTTGAAAGACACATTTTATAATAAAAGAATTAAAATCCACTAAAAAATTAATGGATAGATGCTAGTAGAGAGATTCCAGAATATCTCATTGTGTTTCTATTAATAATTTGGTGCAAATATCTGATGAATGAGGATTATTAGTGTAAAGCCAAGCCTTTCAAGGATATTTTGTACGATATAAGTATGAAATGTGAAAAGTTGGATTCTAAAAAAAAAGTTTTATAAGAAAAAATAATAAGAAGTATATTTTCTTGAATCTTAATTCTTTAAAATATTCAAAATATATTAAGACAGTAAATATATAAGATTTTCTTTTATTTATTCAATCGAATATATTCTGTTTGGAATTTTATGTTAAGAGTAAGTAAAATTTTTGGGCATTATACATAATGACCAATAAAATTGGGAAATTTGAGAGAATTTTTACAAATATTTTATAGCATACAAAAATAAGAGAAACTTTCACCAATGTAAAAAAAATTATAGAAAAAAGCTCTTATAACGAAAAGCAAATGTACAAACAATAAATATGTCAAATCTAAGCTTTTTATTTATTAGGCAGCTTTTTTTCGTAGCATTTTGAGTCGCAATGCTTTTTTCCTTTACGGCACTTGCATTTGTCATATGTACATCTAACTTTCTAGCCAGATTGATTATCACCTTTGCACTCCGTCTTGGATGACATTCTTGCACATTCCCTTAACAAAATCTCAACTTTTGGAATTTCTTCAATGCAGAAAAAAACGTTTGAATTGCATATTGTAAATTGATAACTCCCGTAAACTTGGCCCAAGATTTTATGTTTGAGGCCTAATAATTGAAGATTGGCATCTGTTATTTCCAGAACAAATGCCATAATGTTTCTTGCATCAGAGCAACCTCTATCGACATCTGAGACCTAAACTTTCACAATGATACCCTTTTAACGCCAGCGTATATTAAATGGTTATTTTAAGCATTTTTTCAGCTTGTTTGTCAAGATTTTTTTGCTGAAATCTCCCTTTTCTTCAATATATTAGTTATTTTCAAACGAAATATAAAATTTATCAAATTGCCCATTCCTTTTGGTTATTATGATAATGCACAATAATTTAAATTGCCCGTGACATATCTATTATTTAAAAATTGTTTAATAACTTGGTAATTTACAGTTATAAATTTTTTACTTCATATACAATATGTTTGGTTTATAATTTAGATAAATTCAATAGCTGAAATTTTAATTATAAATTCATTTTTCAAATCATGCTAGTTTATCAAAAAAAATTTTAAAAATAGCAGATGCGAATTATTTGATTTCACTTCTCGATATTACAAATCATCTGGCCAGAGGGTTAGGCCTACCCTCTAAAACCATTGAAATATAAAGTTTAGATATTAGAACTTTACTTGCTCAGTTCATTCAAGTAGATTTCAATGTTAATAATATTAAAATTTACCGGGCATCTCATTTTATTTTCATAAAATTCAATAAGATTCTTAGTAAACATAAAGCTGATATTAATTCTATAAGAATTTTATTTTATGTATTTCCTTGTAATAATATTTATTGATTTAAAACGCAAGTGTTTTAAATACTCATGTTTTTAAAAATAAACAACACCATCTTCTTCAGACTTAAAAAGTTGGTTGAGTATCGAAAACAAAAATATAATGGGATACAAGATTGGTGGAGTTTTAACTAATGGATTATTAACCAAAATATTATATGCATCCTGTTACAGAAACAAGTATTATATATTTAAGAAGAGTATATTGTATAAATAAGAAATAATGAATAAGAGAGCTACAAGAAAGATAAATTTAGTTTTTTTCAAGAGTATAATAATAATGTGTCCTTCGTTTAAATTATATATTAAATAAATATTTAGAAAGTAAATAGGTTTTTATACATTTTATTTTGCAGAAAAGATCCTGAATACTTGATTGTTTTTAGATAATCAGTGTTAGAACCTAGAATGCTTAATTTTTTCTTATAACACTTATTATTGAATTTTATAATAATTTACTTCATCTAAATCCATTTTTTTTAAAACAAATATTTGATTAGACAATATTAAGAAAATAATTTCCTTATGTTTGGTACAGTGTAAAAAATAATTTAAATTTTAATCTCCGAGACATTATTTATCAATAATGAAATCAAACAATTAGAGCCACCATATTTATATTATTTGAGAAATATAAAAATTACAAATACTTTGAAAAAAAACATTTTTAAGATTATTTTTAATAAATTTACTTTTGAATTACTTTAAAATATTCTCTATAAAATATTTAAAAATCCGGCTTAAATTTTCTAATTCAAACACATTCAATTCACATAATAAATAATAAGCGGAGTTAATCTTTATCATATAAGTACAATGTACACCAAAATTAAAATATTGCGAATTATCTGAGTTGAAAAATGATATATCCTTGGTTTTGGCTTGAACTATTTTTTCACTGCAAAAGTTTTTTGCTTCAATACTACAACCACAATAAATGATAATATTATATTCGTAATAATTAATATGAAGTCGATTTTTTAGTTTAAAAAATGTATATCCGGGTGTGCTAAAAGATTGATCTTTAATTTTGCAAAAACAATACATAAATTCATAAAAACCTTCAAAAAAATTACTCATAAGTGCAGTTGATGCACTTATTCTCTTCTCAGCTTCGTTATTTAGAAAACATGACACAAAATTGGAATAATCTGAAGATTTGAACATTTCTTCGTACAGTGAAATCCACCTAATTTTCTGTTTTAAATATTTAACGATGTATCCAAGACTCCACATATCGCTTTTTTCGTTTAATGGCTCGTTTCTTTTCATTTCAGGTGAATAAAAATCGGGTATTTTCTCTATTTCATTTGAATCATAACCTTCGAATATGTGTATTAATTCATTCGTTCTACAGCTCAAACCAAAATCAATAATTTTCACAAATTTTTTGTCTTTAAGTAAAATATTATTCCTTTTTATGTCGTTATGTATTTTTCCTTTACTATGTAAATGTTTTAAAGCATCTAAAATTTGTTTGAGAATAAATCTTATGTCATTGTCATCCAAAGAATCGTTTAAAAATACTGATTCTAAGGTATCTTCATAGAAAGGTAACACCAGACATGATTTATTATTTATTTCTATTTCACGATTGCATTTTATGATATTTGGATGATCACAATTATCCAAAAACTCTTTCTCGGTAGGAAGAGAAATTTGATCTTTCTCCGATTTTGGTATTTTTATTACTACAGTTTCACCATTGAAAACATCAGTAGCTTTGAATATGTAACTATATCCACCGCTCGCAAGATATTCTATATTTTTATATGGATAATTTGCGATTATTTCGAGACTTAACAATGTAAAATTAATATCGCGCCTTCTTTCTTCACCATCTTTAGGCAAAATATTCGTAAATGTTGCGTAGAGAAAATTTGGAATATATAAATATATAAAAAGGCATAAACGATTGAAATTCATTGTATGGTGATTTGAATTTCATTTTATATTTGAAAAAAATCTATATTTTAAAATCTCGAATATTCTATTTTTTATTTGACATTTTTTAGAATTTTTTTACAATCAAATTTTTCAGAATACACATTAGACTACAAAAAATTCTATATAGAAAAAGCTATTTATCAAACTTCAGTATCATCTCAAATTTGTTTCACTGCAGAAGATTATGAATAAATGTAATATTTTAATACTTGGATTATATTCCTATAAACTAAATTATCTTCAATTGTATATACAATTTATATTTTGATAATAAGATCTATGATTTAAATATGTTGTATTATCGGATTTAAAAATCCGAACTTCTTATATGACAGAATAATATTACAAGTAAATTTATCTAAAACACATATAGAATTTATTTGCAAAATATCAACTCATTTCATTTTATATGAGAATTTTTTATTTTATTATAGTTAGCATTCTACTTTGCATGAAATATTTCTTAGCTTTATTTTTTCACGGACATGAAGTTTTCTGAAAAATAGTAATCTTAAAAATATTGACAAATAGGAAATATTTTTTTTAAAACTTTAAATTTATAATTTAAGACCAATTATATGTCTCGAAATTTTTAATGGAAATTAGAAGTTACATTAGGAAATAAATGTTCAAGGCCCAAAGTGCACTGTTTGCCTTATACACACCCGTTAATTCCTACATACTTTTATATATTATTAACACATTTTTTAACAATAGATATATGTTATTTACTCTATCCTTCTATCCTAAAATTTCAGATTATTTCGTATTTTCTTCACCATGCATTGCTCCACTTGTATTACCCATAAAAAAACTGTCTTATTATAGCCTTTATATCTAAACGAAGGATAGACAATCTATATACAAATAATTACAGTGCAAAATTTTACTACATTCTATATTTTTTTTAAATTATAGGTTGATTAAATGCTTTGAAGCTCGATAGCAAATTGCAAGCAACCAAATTTTGGCTTAAATGTTCTATACCAATGAATATGCTTTTAAAATCAATATAAATCTTAATTTCATATTTCTTCCGAAATTTATAGATTATTATTAATAGAAAACAATGTAAGTCAGGTTTCAAGGTTTTGGGTTGTCAAAACAAAGAAGATAACTATATTTCAGGTGCTTTTTTGTAAGACCAGCTGATTACTAGATACTTAAACTTAACATAATAAAAAAAATATTATGAGAAGAAATTCAAATCAATCACAATGCCTTGTGATATTCGTTGCTTAAAAGAGCGTTGGAAAAATGCGGAAGGTTGTTTTATGATTTGTAAATGATGTTAATTCAACATATTATTAAGACAAATCACTATTAGCGCATTGCGAATTCATAAATAATTGGTTATTAAACAAAAATATTATGAAATTTCTAAAGCATAATGAGCAGTGAATATCTAAAATATGCCAGAAACATAGTAGATTAGATTATTTGCAGATAATCCTGCCAATTCATAGAAACAATATTACACATAAATTTGATTTATTGTGTAAATCGCTGTAGAATGACTTATCCAAAGAAGGAGTATTATTATGTTCTAAATTTCATCCAATTTTAGAGTTATCTCAGGTGTTTTAAGGGGATATAAGCAGCTTCACGGCCTATAAAAGATCTATTAACATTCTTTTTTGAGTATTAAATAGCCAAATAGCAATCCAGTCTGATATGAGTAAAAAAGTTAAAAGTTAAATGATAGAAAAATTCTTAGGGGATCTTAGCATTAAATCATGAATGAAACCCCATGCAACCTCAAAGCACGAAGACATTGTTTGAACTTTGAAATCAAACAATAAAAGATAGGTAACATAAAAGTTATACGAACCTGGTTCAAAATTTGGCATATTTTCACAATGGTGTTATATGAAGTTGATAGAACAATACATGGTCTCAAGAAATATCTCATTTTCAGCTTTTTTTGTACAATTCGCGTTTATTAAGCTGGTTTTGGGTGATATATTGACACAAAATAAACAAAGACTTTGTATTTTTTGACAAAATTGGTTATGAAGTATAAGCTTATAATGATAATAATTGAAAATATACACAGTGGAATTTAGAGATTACATCTGAAATGTATAAGTTAGTCAATTATTCTCCTATTTTGCTTTAACTTCTACACCCATGGCTTTGATATTGATAAGAATCTTGAAACTGATGCATAGGTATGTAAGTATTCTTACAAATATAAAAAAAACTCATAGACTTTGAAGGTTTAATTAGATCATAATAAAACTCCATATTTATCATAGAGTTCTAATAAAATAAAAGGTCGATATGAATACAAAGACAAACGCGCTTTGTTTTATTCTTTTCAAAATGTTTCGGTTTTTATCGTAGCTTAAATACTTATTAATATTATAGTAGAATTAGAAGACGATAATGTAAAAAAAAGAATTGTCAGCAGCGCAATTAAGTGGATTTAGGTTTTTTTGGTTTCTTAAAAAAATTTTCAAAGATTTTTTTCTAAGAAATGCATATGATTATTTGATAGATTTCTGAGTTAAAATGGTTTATCACACTTTTATATATTTTCTTATTTTCTTGTAACACCATATTTTCTTCTTCAAATCGGAATCTTCATTTATTTTATTGACAGTTTCTTTAGTATGTTTCTCGATCTAAAATAAGAGTGTAATATTATTTGTAGAATTATTAATAAATAATTCCTCGCTACTGGCTTGTTTAAAGCAGTATTGGTTCCTCGGGTATCTTGGCTCTCTTAATAACACCCTTTTCTTTGACGCTAGTTCACAACTCACTTCGACGTTTGGTTTTAAATTAGGTTTTTTGTCGTTCAAAGGAAATTGTTTCGACTGTATTTATAAGTATATCGACGGATTATATGCCTCCACATTTATGAATATTTCTTCTCTTTTAAGGTAATCTTTATAGTATTTTGTCACAGTAACGTTCCAAGTCTTCATAAAATAGAGTATTTCAATATTACATTCATTAAAAAGACGTATATCATTGCTTATAAGCCATACTTCTTAGTTATTCAATTTCAATCATTTGAAGTAAGTCTTCGTAATTAATTCCTAAAATACCGAGCTTTACCCTATTTCTTCTTTTTTTTGAAATAAATAAATCGAATTATTTGTTCAGAATCTTGACATCCGTTTTTATTCTGGTATAAACTCTAATTTCTGAATATTCATTTTCAATTGTGCCTCAAACTGACTGGTCCTGCATGTTTTAATGACTTAAACTTGAATATATTTAGTAGAAGCAGATCTGGGCTTCAAAACATTTCAACATTCTTTCTGTTATGGTCATGATCAAAATTATTCTCACATTGATTCGCTACTTGATCTTCTTGAAGTACCAGATATATTTCCAAGCTGCACATATCTTCTAGTCTCTAGAATACATTTCTACTTTGAATATAGCTGAACACTGTTTTATCCAGTAAGCCAATGTTCCTTTCTTTAGCCATTTTGAAGACTTACAAACAGTTTCAAGGTTAATTTCGCTTGCATTATATAATTTTGAGTGAATTTTTCGGTTTTCGATTTCGTTATATAACTTTGAAAGTGGGATTTATTATAATTTCTTTTGTAAGAATTCTTCTTTCACCAAAATGCTTGATATACAAATATGTTTGTTTAATCAACAATACCAGGATTTAACAAATAACTCGAATAAATATGTAAATAACCAAATATTTATCATTCTTGCTTTATTTTATTCCAGAGTATATTCTTTCTATATATTCTGTTATTTTATTTAGAATTATTAGATAGAAATGTTCTAAAAGAGGAATTATTTTCTATTTTAATCATAAAATGACTTTGATAGGCTCATGCTTAAAAATAAAATTTATTTGATATAATTTATTTTTCCCTCTTATATAAGAGGGCTTGATTCTGATTCTTTCCGTTTTTTACTTACCAAGTCTTTTATCTAGACCAAATTCCACAATTTCAGTCATTATAGTTACAGTTGAGTTCATTAATTTTACTGCTGTTCTATAATCCTTCTTATTATTAAAGAGTATTATACTGTAAGTAAACGTTTTACGCCTTACTTAGCTCTTTGCATAGCCTCAACTATGCACTTTATAGATCTAAGTTGAATTTTTACTTGAGTACGAATATTTTCCTCAATAAACAGAAATGTTTCGCCTGTCATTTGAATAATATTTACCGAAGCAAAATCGTCTTTCTATTTATACATGGGGCTATTTAGACTCGTTTTCATGATGTCTTGTTACGAAACTGTCTCTATTTATCAAATAAGGGATCTTCTCTATACTATACACTTAATAAGATCAATAGTCTTTGCTTATATTTCGTAGTTTTGGATTTCTTTATTTCAGGAATATGCGCGAATCGAAATGTTTCCTTAGCTATATGAATGTTTTAATTTTATTTCTTATCCAAAATAAATATATGTTTTTAATGATTTATAAATAATTGGTTTTTATTCATGTATCTACTCATATTTCCGCATATTCTATTTTTAATGTTTCTTGAATATAAGCGCTCTTTCGTTGTAAATCGCAAGTATATATATTGAAAAAGACAGGAATAAATACCTAATTAAACCATTATAAATTCTTATATATTAATACCAGGACATTTTGTTTTTGGTAAATACTCTACCGATTTTCTGCTATTTCCACAATATTGAAAGGTTTTATTGTATTAAAACATTTATTTAAACATTAATACCAACAAAAGTTTACTTTATCATATTATTTTGTTCTCAATTTCCCAGGCTATTGGAGAAATAACAATACTTATAATTAATTTTGCTAGATTTTTTACCTTGTCTCCAATTCCTTTTTTTAAATCGTAAAATATATTTTGTAGTTAAGTTTTTCAATAACTTTTTATTGATCTTTTTATTACAACTATCTTTTACCAGGAAAAAAGTACTATTACTTTATGATGTTTTTTATTATTCTGTTAAATTTTAATATCTACTGAATTTCTGATAGATATTTTTTTATTTGATTCCGAATAATTCAAAAGTCAGACAATATATTTTCTGATTTTCTTTCAAACCGAAAGTGTCTTATAATCTTCAATCTAGGTATATATGAGCACACATTATATCTTTTTTCTGAGATATATCAGTAATACAACAGGGGAACATACCACATAATCGCACTCAAAAAAAAATTGTTCGATTTCTATATTACCGTAATAGGGCTCAAAGATACCACATTTTGATTATTTTCTTATAATAAACATCTTATATTCTATTCTGTTTTAACTCCGCCAGAGATACGATGAGTTTTGCTCTGCAAGTCCTAAGTCCGGATAAAGAGAAGGGTGGATATAGGGCTAAAACGCTTATCTCACAAAACCATATTTCTACGAAACTGAAACCAAATGATAAAAATTAAAACAATATTTATGAGCTTGGCCTCTTTAAAAGCTGTAGCACTAATTAGTAGTAGTTAATTCTGTTTGACAAAGTTTTGCCAAAGTCTAATCATTATACTTATAATATTGTAAATATCATTTAAATGCAATCAAATATTTATTGTAACTTAGATATGGAAAAAAAAATTGGCTTTAAATCATTTCAAATAGACTCGTAAAAAATCGGTTTTAATGAATTAATTTAAATAACTATTTCATAGTGTTAATCCTAAGATATTGAAAAATCACTTGTAAACATTCCAATTCGCTCATATTTAATTCGCATAATAAATAAAAACGAGTGTCAATTATTATCATAAAACTGCAGTGGTTTCCAAAACTAAAATATTGCGAATGATCTGAGTTAAAAAATACCATATCTTTTCTCTTGGCTTGAATTATTTTTTCAGAGCAAAAACTTTTCGCTTCAACACTACAACCACAATAAAACACAATATTTAATTTGTTATTGGTAATATGAAGTCTATTATCAAATTTGGAAAATTTATATTCTGGTCCGCAAATAGATTGGTCTTTAATTGAACAAAAACAAAAAATAAATTCATAAAAACCTTCAAAAAAGTTACTCATGAGTGCAGTTGATGCACTTACTCTTTTATCGGATTCATTATTTATAAAAAATGAAATAAAATGAGAATAATCTTGAACTTTAAATGCCAATTCGTATATCGATTTCCATTTATTTTTGTACTTTAAATACCTAATTATATATCCAAAACTCCACATATCGCTTTTTTCGTTATATAGATCATTTGTTCTAATTTCAGGTGAATAGAATTCAAATTTCTGATCGATATCGCTTTTACCATAACCTTCAAATATTTTTATTGGCCTATTTACGTTACAGCTTATACCAAAGTCTATAATTTTAACACATCCTTTGCCTTGGAGTAAAACATTTCCGGGTTTGATATCGTTGTGTATTATTCCTTTATTATGCATATACCTTAAAGCATCTAAAATTTGTTTAAGTATAAATCTTATTTCATTGTCATCAAAAAATTTATGTAAAAATGCTGATTCTAAGGTATTTTCATAGAATGGAAATACCAAACATGTTTTATTATTAATTTTTATTTCCCGAATATATTTTATAATATTTAGATGATTCAATTTATCCAAAAAACTCTTTTCATTTGTAAGAGAAATTTGATATTCATTTGATTTTGCTACTTTAATTACCACGGTTTCTCTAGTCGCAATATATGTAGCTTTTAATATATGGCCATATCCACCACTTGAAAGATATTCTATATCAGTATATGAATAATATTTATATATTCTGCAACTTAAAAAGTGTAAATAGGTTTCTTCTATTTTCTTTCGACCGTTTGTATTAGAAAACGGTATAAGTGCTGCGTAAAGAACCTCCAAAAAATATAAACCTCGAATAAACCAAAAACATATTAAATTCATTTTATGGGAATGGAATTTGATTTTTATATTGTAAAATATCGATTTTCTTAGGCATTGACTATTCTATATATAATTTGACGTTATTTGGAATTTTTTTATATTCTTTAATTTATTCTATTACATTTAAAGCTACCAAGGAACAAGAACAATACATATTTTATCAATATGTTTGCTGCTAATTTGCTAAAGAAATTATTTATAATACATTGATATTTTAAATACAAATATAAATTTCAACCGAAATGTATATCATATTTTTATTTACCTGATACTCGATTCAAGCCAAAATTTTAATTATTTTCCTAAAGAGGATTTTGTAATCTGTATGAATATTCTTACAAAATCCTAAAAAAAATTATTTGAATTGTAAATATATAATCTAGCAAGCTATACTTCAAATTATATTACAATCAGGTTTAATTATAACACAATGAAAAATCATCAAATATATCTTTTAGAAAACCACAAGTGAATTATTATTTTATTCAAAAAGAAATATTGTTATAACCAAAAGCTGATAAATAAGATTTTTTCTGATAAAAGTTGCAAATATCAACCGTGTGTAAAATTATAAGTCTTAGAAACTTTATAGCTCTCAATATTGATAAAAATTTAATAAGTTGTTATTTTTTTTTATCAATATACCATGAAAATCTTTAATTCTACTTTTCTAAGTTTATTTTCAACCATTTTAAATCTAAAATATCTTAAAAGTTCTTTTTATAAAGCTAATATATAGCGACTGATAAGCAAAAAGTCAAATTTTTAACTTTTTATAATTTGAATTTAACTTTGAAGCACAAATATACCAAAATATTATAAAAAAAATATTTTTAAAAATGAAAAGTAAATTAATTACAAAATAATAAGGTTATTATAGTTCTATCAATTTTTTTTAATATCGATAATCTTTAGAATTTTAAAAAAAATAATTATTTTAAAAACTTTCATTTCAACTAATATTATAAAAGTCTATTTATGTTTTATAACGATTTTTTTATAAATCCAAGAATATTTTCTATTTAAAAATTTTATTAAATTTCTTAAACTAAAGTAAAATTATATTCAAACTCCAGACTAAGAAGTTGATTTTTTTTTATTGCAATCAATATTTAAGAAATTTTAAATTTACCAAGAAGAGTATTTTATATAATTCATGAAATAAATATTCATATGAACAGATTTTAAAAAAGCACTTCGTGAGAAAATCCGATGTAATTTAGAAATACTATACATGTTAATTAGTCTTTTGGAAATATGATTCGATCTAAGACACATAGTTATTTATATACATGTAAATATCTAGAAGAGAAACTATATAATATTATATCATGTGTAAACATATAAAGTTATTATTTACATAAATCCATATTTGATAAATAATATACGATATCAAATATAAATGCGTTATAAATTGGAACCAAATGTAAATTGAGCTCAAAGATAATTTTTTTTGTTTAAGTTATTAGATTTCTTCTTGCATTGTTAAATTAAAATAGAATTCTCAAATATCTATAATTAGAAGCTAAAAAACCGAAAAAAAACTAGTGGCTTTAAAAAAAACACTCATATAAATAACCAATTTCTTTAAATAGCATGTATATTGATATAGAACCCAGAAAACCCGATTATTTATTTGAAGTAAATGTATATATGATAAAGATAATAAACTATATATAGGCATATAAAACATTTTGAAACACTCTTAGTATTTTGTAATTCAATGTAAAACAATAGTTGATATTTCTATAATAGAAGTCTAAAATACAGTAGTAAAAGATTTTTTATTTGTATTATTTGAATATTTGTGATTTCTAACACATGTGTACTTTTTAAAGCTTATAAAAAGTAGTTATAGAACTAAAAAATAGAAAAATCATATTTTACAATTACAAATTTTAAAACTTACTATAATTTCAAATAAAAATCTGAAGCAATTGAAATGAAACTTTGATATATGATTTGTTTCTAGTATTAAAACTCTAATATTCAATATAGGAATCAGTTAAGAAAAAAAGATAACTTTTTTCTATTGATTTTGCCAGAAATTGTTTAAACTTATATTAAAAAAAAAAATTTGCAATAACAATTTTTGATTTAGCTGAACAGTATCATTAAGCCATAATGAAAATAAAAACACTAATTATATAAAAACTGCCAAATTTATGGGTTATTCAAATTTTCAGATGTGCTGATTCATAGCCAAAGGCAAAAAAAATTATAAGAATATACAAGGTATAACAATAAAACACAAAATTCCTAAAAAAACAACACAAACAACTAAAGAAGTATTGATCAGCCACTGTTAAAATATCAATCTTTTAATAAATAAACTTTTTCAATTGAAAGCTTTCTTTTGAAATCAAAAAAGAATTTATAATTTAAAAGATATAAGTGAAAAGCCAATAAAATATATAGAAAGAGTGTAATCTAGCAGTGTATTTTATTGGTTCCTGTATTTAATATAATTTATTGCTTGTCTTGCCATTTTAACTCTCTGACTTTCTAAAAATAAGAATTCGTGATAACAAAAATAATATTACATATGATTCTTATTGAATCTTAAGTGAAGAGATAATCGCCTGATTAAAATATATCTTTTTATAAATGATTCCTTTAATTTGTTTTACGGGTGATTGAATTTTAGGTGAAATGAAAATTAAGTTAGATTTTTGGCTGTTACATTGAAATTCGTATAAGAATGATAGAATAAACAAAAATATGAAAAAAATTATCTATAAATTTACTCGTAGTTTTTTATGCTCCTAGAATTGTATACCAGGATTAAAAAGTAATATATTCGGCCTTAATCGCTTGGAAATCTAGGTTTTCATTAAGAATGGAAGACTTAGCGGTTATGAAATACTAAAAATAAATATACTCTGTAAAATACTGGGGAACCCTGATAAGCAGGTTATATCTGTTTGTATGACATGTAAACGTCTAAATAGACTAATATAAGCGCAGGAATATATCTTAGCTGTAAATCTATTTGTTCAGAAGTTTATAGCAATTGAAATTCCGAGGTCTCTTGAATCAAAAAGAGGGATTCAATTTGTATTCATACTGCAGGTAATGCAAAATAATGCTTTAGATAACTGTCTTATGTATTAATCATATTCTAGACCCGCTTAGATGATTGATTCGCAATTTAGCCATCTAATAGATTTCAGGAGTTTACTGGGAATATTTATCTATGTAAAATTTAAAACAACGTTAATGTCATGAAAACAAATAAAAAATGCTTCCTTTTCATAAAAAATAATATATTGATAGTATAAAATTTCAAACATGAATTTTATACTTCAAATATTATTTCCATTCTTTGATATTTCCTAATATATAATACCAGGCATACACATCAAGCCCTTCTAACCAACCCTACATAACCCATGGACATATCTTAAAAACTAATTTATTCAAAACAATCTGTTTCATATTAAATATACTTAAATATGATCGCGGATTTTCTTCAAATTCTTTAAAACAATACGTTTGATAAATTAAAAAGTCTATTATTGTAAAAACTAACCGTATTTCTTCAAATTCTTTAAAACAATACGTTTGATAAATTAAAAAGTCTAATATAATAGCCGTTACGTCAATGTATTCCCCTATTTCTTAAAACATTATGTTTTAAATATTAATAAGTCTAATATAATAAACCACAATATATTTTTTCTTCGCGATTTCTTAAAACAATACGTTTTAAATAAACAAATCTCTTTTATTCCAAACAAAAAAATATACACAAATGCTTTTCTTTCTATTTTTTCCAATTTTTCTACAAAAAGAAATGGGAATGATAAGAAATTGTGCAAACAAAAGAGGCACCAACGTAATAAAGATACACGTCCATATCGACGGAGGAGCCATGATAGCCCTAAAATCTATGCTCAACCCAGAATTTAGCATGGACTATAACGTAATAACCGCCAACATGAAATTTTACGGCGGTATTTTTGACATGGTAAACCGCGACCTTCAACCGTACGGTGTACAAGTACGAGGATACTTCGACAATTTATCTTTAGACGATTACAAAGTACCCTACGACAAAACCAAGTGTATGGAAGGATCTCCTTCACAAGCCCGATCAGCCATGTCCCGTACATTTATACAAGCCAAAGAAAAAGGACAGCTTGGAAATAGACTTTTAGTATTTTTCTGTCCCAATTTACTTATGACACCTCCACAGACATCCATATTACCATTTGGTACATGCGATAACATCATAGGATTTACTTTTGGAGAAATACATCAACTTAAGACTTCAATTTACGATTCTATATTCAGAATGATTTCTCGTGTCAAATATAAAGACATGGGTACTGTTAATACCTCTTTTAATAGTGAACTGTGTAGATACACAGATAATTGTATTAGTAACAGTGAAACTGTATATGGAGAATATATTAGAGACTTAAAGTCTGTAAGACACCTTGGTACAGAAGAATATATACTTAAACCAGGTGCTAAACTTAAGATACATGATCCGAATGATGACACTTATTTCTTAAAAGCACATGGAGATGGATTTAGAGTGTTTCCTACAGAGGATTACTCTAATGAAGAGGAACTGTGGGCAGATTACAAGTAGGATTAGGATTAAGGTTATTGGGTAGGTGAATGTAGGGTTGGATTAAGAACTGATGGTAGGGAAAGGTTAAGGATAGGTGGTAGGGTAGGGTTATGAATAGGTTGTAGGGAAAATATCAGAGAAACTAGAATTAGGAATAATAATAAGTCAGTATAGGTATAGGAATAGGTATAGGAATAGGTTAGGAATATGTAGGATTAGATGGATTATTAAGTAGAATTTGTATTAAGTATATGTGGTAGGAGTATTGTTTGTAAAAGTTAGTAAAGAGTTAGGGTTAGGTTAAGATTATTGATAAGTAAGGATTGCTACTAGCTTAGTAATACTTTAATAGGTTAGTAATGAGTTAATTAAAGGTTATTATTAGGGTTATTATTAGTGTTATTTATAAGTTATGTTACTAACAAGATAATTTATAAGAGACTGTTATTGTTAGTGATATTTCAACAAGGTTATTTATAAGTTATGTTACTAACAAGATAATTAATAAGAGACTGTTATTGTTAGTGTTATTTTTAACAAGGTGTTAACACCCTATTGTTATTTACAAGTACTATTACTAACTGGTTATTTAAAAATACTATTACTAACGGGTTATTTAAAAATACTATTACTAACGGGTTATTTAAAAATACTGTTACTAACGGGTTATTTAAAGTACTATACTTATCACCCTCTTACATACTACTCCTTATACTTAACACCCTCTTACATACTACTCCTTATACTTAACACCCTCTTACATACTACTCCTTATCCTTAACACCCTCTTACTTCTACTCCTTTTACTTATCACCCTCTTACCTCTCTCCCCTCTTTATTATAAAACACCTCCTTACCCTTAACACCCATGTCATTTGAAAACCCCGATGATCCATTCTCAGTCTTCAACACCATAACTAACACTAGTAACACAAATGACGCTTATAACACTTATAATATGACACTTATACCAAATACAAACACTATACCAAACACTATATCAAATACAAACACAAATATTACAAATACACCAATCACAAATACTAAGATATCATGTGTTACTACTTATCAACATACTAGACACTTAGCTGTAACACCCCTCTCTACTACATACATACCTCTTACACTAACACCCCCTTCTAAGATATACCCCTTTAAATTAGACACATTCCAATTACTAGCAATTAACGCTATTGAAAGAAACGAAAGTGTCCTTGTTAGTGCACATACTTCTTCTGGTAAGACTTTAGTAGCAGAACATGCTATACACACATGTATAAGTAACAACCAACGTGTTATATACACATCACCTATAAAAGCATTATCAAATCAAAAATACAGAGAATTACTTGAAAAATTTAATGATGTAGGATTAATGACAGGAGATGTAACACTTAACCCTTCATCTTCATGTATAGTAATGACAACAGAGATATTACGTAATATGTTATATAAAGGTAGTGAGATATTAAGAGAAGTAAAGTATATTATATTTGATGAGATACATTATATGAAAGATAAAGAGAGAGGTGTTGTATGGGAAGAGAGTATTGTTTTATTACCTTGTAGTGTTAGAATGGTATTTCTTAGTGCTACTGTTCCTAATGCTTTACAGTTTGCTGAGTGGATAACGTATATACATCAACAGACAACACATGTTATTTATACAGATAAGAGACCAACACCTTTAATTCATTATATAGCACCATTAGGAGAGAAAGGAATGACAAAGGTATGTTATAACGTAGATTGTGATAGTGATAGTAAGGGTGTGGGGTATGAGGGTGATATTGACAGTAAGGGTGTTATTGATAGTAAGGTGTGTGATTATAAGGGTGATATTGATAGTAAGGTGTGTGATTATAAGGGTGATATTGATACAGGTAGTAAACAACAGGGTGTTAATTATAAGGATAGTAATTATAAGGGTGATATTGACAGAGATAGTAGTTATAAGGGTGTTATTGATACAGATAGTAAACAACAGGGTGTTAACACCAGTACCAATAAACAACAGGGTGTTAACAACCTATCTAATAAACAACAGGGTGTTAACACCAGTACCAATAAACAACAGGGTGTTAACAACCTATCTAATAAACAACAAGGTGTTAACAACCTATCTAATAAACAACAGGGTGTTAACAACCTATCTAATAAACAACACCCCTCCAACAACCAAAACACCCACCCTACCACCACTACCACCACTACCCCTACAAATAATAACACCTTCTTTGACCGTAAAGCATTTACCTCTGTTGTTAAATCTATTAAAAGAAGTAAAAGAATTGAAAGTAAAAATATATTTCAAATTACAGAAACCCTTATACAAAATAACAATTTACCCGCAATTTTCTTCAGTTTCAGTAGAAAAGACTGTGAAAAACACGCTTTAAGCATAGAACAAGACTTTTTAAATTCAGAAGAAAAAAAAATGATAAAAATAATTTTCTCAAATGCTTTAAGTACTTTAAGAACAGAAGATAGAAACCTACCATTAATAACAAACATATTACCATTACTTATGAAAGGTATAGGTATACATCATAGTGGTTTACTTCCTATACTTAAAGAAGTTATAGAAATATTATTTCAAGAAAATCTTTTAAAAATTTTATTTGCAACTGAAACCTTTTCTATTGGTTTAAATATGCCAGCAAAGACTGTTATTTTTACTTCTTTATATAAATTTGATGGTATTTTAAAAAGAATACTTAGTAGTGGTGAATATATACAAATGAGTGGTAGAGCAGGTAGAAGAGGTTTAGATGATAAAGGAATTGTTATTGTTATGTTAGGTGATACTATAGAAGAAGAAGAAGGTGTTAAATTATTTAGTGGTGTATGTGATAGGTTAGATAGTGCTTTTTATCTTAGTTATAATATGGTGTTAAATCTTATGAGAGTAGAAGGATTAGATCCTTTATTTCTTTTAGGAAGAAGTTTTTATCATTTTCAAAATATATATAAGAGAGAAGAGGTATTTAAAGAGATAAAGAAGATAAGACACATTATAGATAAGTATGAGTATGAGTGTGGTGGGGGTAGTGGTAGTGGTAGTGGGGGGTGTGGTAGTGGGGAGTGTGGTAGTGGGGATAGTGGTAGTGGGGATAGTGGTAGTGGGGATAGTGGTAGTGTTAGTAGTAGGGATAGTAACATACATAATAACAATACTACTAACAACAATACTAACAACCAACTAAATAACAATACTAATAACAGTAACAACCAACCAAATACTACTATTATTAACCAACTCCCTCTTCTTTGTCTTGAGAGAGAGAGACTGTTAATAGAGAGAAGTGTTAGTTTACAAGAAGTATTTAAACCTTATTTAAAAGTAGGTAGATTATTAAATATATTTATACCAAGAGAAGGAGCAACCCTATTTATCAATGCAATAATAATAACAGGGGGTGATAGTAGTAGGGGTAAGGGTAGGGATAGTGGTAAGGGTAGGTTAATAATAACCTTATTACTAACCCTATAAGTAATAACACTAACCCTATAAGTAACTCTAACCCTATAAGTAACAACAACCCTAACCATAATACTAATACTAATACTAACACCTTATCTGTTCATGCTTTTATGCGTGGGGGTATAAAAAGAATGCAAATAAATAAAACATGCATAAACAATATTTATGATATAAGAGTAAAAGAAGATTTTATTTTTAAAGAAAATAATAAAATACCTTTTATTAATATTAAAAGTGAATATGATTATAAAATATATGAAATAGAAAGTGAGATTGAGAGTGGGATTGAGAGTAAAGGGTATGAGAGTGAAAGTGAGATTGAGAGTATAAGTAAAGGATATGAGAGTAAAGGATATGAGAGTAAAAGATATGAGAGTATAAGTAAAGGGTATGATAGTAAAGGATATGAGAGTAAAGGATATGAGAGTAAAGGATATGAGAGTAAAGGATATGAGAGTAAAGGATATGAGAGTAAAGGATATGATAGTATTAGTAAAGGTATTAATAGATATGAGAGTAAAGGATATGATAGTATTAGTAAAGGGTGTTATTTATGTGGTAGAGAATATATAGTAAGTAAGTGTATAGAGGGTATATGTTACGACCCAATAGCAGAGTATGACAGTATGGATAGTGTGTTGGATAGTAGTAGAGGGTTAGGGATAGTAATAGATATGATAACACTAACACTAATAAAACTAGTAATACCACTAACACTAATAAAAGAAGTAATACCAATAACAACAACATATACACACCCACATCCCCCAACACCAATAACACCCCCACTAATACCACACCCACACCCCTTAAACACTTTAGACTCCTTTATTCTAAAAACCTTATTATAAGGAAATATAATACTTTAAATTCTTTAAATGAGATATATCATATGGAGGATTGTAAGAAAATGATAAGTGTTTTAAGAAGATTAGAATATTGTGATATAAACAATAAAGTATTAGTAAAAGGAAGAGTAGCATGTGAAATAAGTAGTAGTGATGAATTAATATTAACAGAAATGATATTTAATGGAGATTTTATAAGTTTAGGTGTTGATGAGATAGTACCTTTATTATCTTGTATGGTATTTAGTGAATGGGAAGAAAATAATGATTTAGAACTTAGTGAACAAAATAATAAAACGTATAGACTTTTAAAAGGTACAGTTGATAAGATATCTAAGGTTATGAGTGAATGTGGGTTATATGTTGATATACAGTGTTATTATAAAAGGTTTTCTTATGAATTAATGGATGTTGTTAGGATGTGGGTGTTAGGGTTTACTTTTAGTGAGATATGTTGTAAGACTAATGTATTTGAAGGAAGTATTATTAGGTGTTTTAGAAGGTTAGAAGAGTTAATGAGACAGCTTAGTTGTGCTGCTAGAGGTATTGGTAATAGTGAGTTAGAAGGTATATTTAGTTTAGGTGTTAGTAAGATAAAGAGGGATATAGTATTTGCAAGTTCATTGTATTTGTAAAGGGGGGGGTAGTGGAGTGTGGGGATGGAGTGTGGTAGTGGATAAAGAGGGATATAGTTTTAGATAGGGATTAGGGATAGATAGTATGATTAATAGGGATATAAGATTATATTATATAAGAATATAAGACATATAAGACATATAAGAATATAAGAATATAAGACATATAAGAATATAAGACATATAAGAATATAAGACATATAAGAATATAAGACATATAAGACATATGAATATAAGAATATAAGAATATAAGAATATAAGAATATAAGAATATAAGAATATAAGAATATAAGAATATAAGAATATAAGAATATAAGAATATAAGAATATAAGAATATAAGAATATAAGAATATAAGAATATAGACATATATTATACCTTGTTGGTCTTAATTTATAATAAATATTATTAAAGAAGGAATATTTAATATTTTCTATTTGTTTTAATTATAAGTGTTGTTGTTAAGTTATTGTTTATAAGTATTATTGTTATAACCCTTTTAATATCATTAGGATATTTAACCCTTCTTATTTACTAGTAGTTATTAACACATCTTATTTACTATCTTTGTTGTTAACACATCTTATTTACCAGTACTTTTATTATAACCCTTTTAATATCATTAGGATATTTAACACATCTTATTTACTAGTAGTTATTAACACATCTTATTTACTATCTTTGTTGTTAACCCTTTTATTTAATAGTAGTTGTTATTATAACCCTTTTAATATCATTAGGATATTTAACACATCTTATTTACTAGTAGTTGTTATTATAACCTTTTAATATAATTATTATCCTTAACACCCCTTAATATCTTACAACTACAACTAACCCTTACTCTTACATTATAATTTCTCTTTTTATCTTACAACTATCACTATCACTACAACTATCACTATCACTATCACTAACCCTTACTCTTACATTATAATTTCTCTTTCAATTTCTTCTTTTATCTTTTTAAATTCATTTTTAATTTCATAAATATCAATTTCTTTATTTTCTATTAAAATATTGGTTTTTTCTATTGCAGTGGTAATAAGTTGTTGTATTTTATTTTTTTGGTAACTGCTTTGCATGGCTTTACCTAATATTTTGGATATTTCTTGTTCATATTTACTTTTGATGTTCATAAATATTGTATTTAAGGGGTAAAGAATGTAGGGTGGTAGTATAAAGAGGGGGGTGTTAATTTATAGTTTATATGGGGTAGTAAAATAATAGGGTGTTAATTTATTGTTTAGTATGATAGTAAAATAAAAGGGTGTTAATTTATTGTTTAGTAAGTATAGTAAATAAAGGGGTGTTAATTTATAGTTTAAATATTGTAGTAAAATAAAGGGTGTTAATTAAATATTTATACTGGGGTATAGTAGATAAAGGGGTGTTAATTAATAGTTTAAATATGGTAGTAAATAACAGGGTGTTAATTAAATATTTATACAGGGGTATAGTAGATAAAGGGGTGATAATTTATTGTTTAAATATGGTAGTAAATAACAGGGTGTTAATTTATTGTTTAGTAAATATAGTAAATTAAAATGTGTTAATTTATTGTTTAGTAAGTATAGTAAATAACAGGGGTGTTAATTAACAATTAGTAGTGTATAGTAATAATAGGGTGTTAATTAACAATTAGTATAACTAGTAAAATAATAGGGTGTTAATTAACAATTAGTAGTGTATAGTAAAATAATAGGGTGTTAATTAACAATTAGTAGTGTATAGTAATAATAGGGTATTAATTAACAATTAGTATAACTAGTAAAATAAAAGGGTGTTAATTAAGAAGTAGTAGTGTATAGTAATAATAGGGTATTAATTAACAATTAGTATAACTAGTAAAATAAAAGGGTGTTAATTAAGAAGTAGTAGAACTAGTAAATAAGAGGGTGTTAATTAATAATTAGTAGTGTATAGTAATTAAAGGGTGTTAATTAAGAATTAGTAGTGTATAGTAATAATAAGGGGTGTTAATTAAGAATTAGTAGTGTATAGTAAAATAAGAGGGTGTTAATTAACAATTAGTAGTGTATAGTAAAATAAGAGGGTGTTAATTAAGAATTAGTAGAACTAGTAAATAAGAGGGTGTTAATTAAGAATTAGTAGTGTATAGTAAAATAAGAGGGTGTTAATTAAGAAGTAGTAGTGTATAGTAAAATAATAGGGTGTTAATTTATTGTTTAGTAAGTATAGTAAAATAATAGGGGTATCAATTAAATATTTATACTGGGGTATAATAAATAAAGGGTGTTAATTAAATATTTATACAGGGGTAGTAAAATAATAGGGTGTTAATTAACAATTAGTAGTGTATAGTAATAATAGGGTGTTAATTAACAATTAGTAGAACCACTAAAATAATAGGGTGTTAATTAACAATTAGTAGTGTATAGTAATAATAGGGTGTTAATTAACAATTAGTAGAACTAGTAAATAAGAGGGTGTTAATTAAGAATTAGTAGTGTATAGTAAAATAAGAGGGTGTTAATTAAGAATTAGTAGTGTATAGTAAAATAAGAGGGTGTTAATTTATTGTTTAGTAAGTATAGTAAAATAATAGGGGTATCAATTAAATATTTATACTGGGGTATAATAAATAAAGGGTGTTAATTAAATATTTATACTGGGGTAGTAAAATAAGAGGGTGTTAATTAAGAAGTAGTAGTGTATAGTAAAATAATAGGGTATTAATTAACAATTAGTAGTATATAGTAATAATAGGGTATTAATTAACAATTAGTATAACTAGTAAAATAAAAGGGTGTTAATTAAGAAGTAGTAGTGTATAGTAATAATAGGGTATTAATTAACAATTAGTATAACTAGTAAAATAAGAGGGTGTTAATTAACAATTAGTATAACTAGTAAAATAATAGGGTGTTAATTAACAATTAGTATAACTAGTAAATAAGAGGGTGTTAATTAACAATTAGTATAACTAGTAAAATAATAGGGTGTTAATTAACAATTAGTATAACTAGTAAATAAGAGGGTGTTAATTAACAATTAGTATAACTAGTAAAATAAAAGGGTGTTAATTAAGAAGTAGTAGAACTAGTAAATAAGAGGGTGTTAATTAAGAATTAGTAGTGTATAGTAATAATAAGGTGTTAATTAAGAATTAGTAGTGTATAGTAAAATAATAGGGTGTTAATTAACAATTAGTAGAACCAGTAAAATAATTTACCCTTTACAACCTTTAATACCAATAACCATCTAAATAATAAGTAAGTATAAACACTAACACCAATTCATGTATAACTCTAATACTAACCTTGATACAAATACAAATATAAATACTAATCACAGTAACCTTATAATACTAATAAAAAATTTTTTTTTTTTCCCTTTTTTATATCCTTCTCCCAATATACTACTAATAATACTTTATCCTTACTGTACCTTATCTACCCTTTTATTATATCCTATCAATCCCTAATATACTACTAATAATCTTTATCCTTACAGTACCTTATCTACCCTTTTATTATATCCTTGTTATATAACGGTATATATAGTCTTATTTCTTTATCAATTTCTTTTTTTTCTAAGCACTTCTCAAATAGTGTCTTAGCTTCTTCATATAACCAATACATATTAACTTCTTCTTTTTCCATAACACTAGCAACAAAACAATGTAATAGGTGTGATGTATGTTCTATTGAAATATTATATTTATAAGAAATATTTTCTAAATAAAAAATATTTATATATGAGTGTGGTGAGATAAAAAATAAATTAAAATTTAAATTACAAAGAATATCTTTTTCTGTATTTAAAATTTGTTGTAAAGATACTGAATTATCAGTTACTGTTATATATTCGTGTATATCTTTTGTAGTGGATTCTTCTATTTTGGCGGATATAAAAAGACAGGTTATTCCTATTAATTGGTATATTTTGTAATTTATTGGGGTTAGAGAAGTGTATTTGTCTAGTATTTGGACACAGAGAGTGTATGTTATGGGAGAGTATGAGAATTCTGTGCATACTTCGTATAACCATTGTATTAGTTTCTTTCTGTGGTTGTTTCTGTGGATGGTTAGTTTTATGTTCTTTTTTATTACGTTTGTAATGTCTTGGAAGAGTCTTTTCATAGGAAGAGAAGGGAGTGTTGTTTTATAGGTTATTTGGAGGGAAATATGGAGGGAGAAGTGGGGGTAAGTGTGAGGGTGAGGGGGGTGTTAGGGATAGTGGGTGAGGGGGGGGGTTTTAGTGATAGTAGTGTGTATGATGAGGGTGTTATTAATAAGAGTAGTAAATAAGCGGGTGTTATTAACAAGGGGGTTTTATTAATTTGGTATTAAATAAGAGGGTGTTATTAATAGAGATAGTAAATATTGGGGTGTAAATCATACAGATAGTAGATATGAGGGTGTTAATCAATATGGTAGTAAATAAGGGGGTTTTTAATAGGATAGTAAATATTGGGGTGTAAATCATAGAGGTGTAAATAAGGGGGTTTTTAATAAGAGTAGTAAATAAAAGGGTTTAAAATAAAGATAGTAAATAAGAGGGTATTGGTAACAGTGTACATTATTAAGAAGTTCTACCCACAGTATAGAATATTAAGAAGATTTTAGTAACAGATATACTATTAAGAGGGTTTTAAATATAAATTATTGTTTTTTTAACTGAAAGAAGGTTTTGTTGAATTATAATTTTTTTAAAGAAGATATATCATTAGAAGATAAAAGAGTTTGTAAGATATAATAATAAAAAAAATATAGAGATATATGAAATATAGTAAGAGATGTAATAAAATATATAAGAAATATAATAATATTTATACATATAAGAACAAAATATATGGATAAGAATTGTATTGCTTTTTATTTAAATCTGTCTTTTCCGAAGGATGGAAGATCTACGTATCGGTATTCTGTTTTAATACTTTCTATTTGTTGTACTTCTTGGTCTGTGAGTGGAATTAATTGAGAGTTTTGGTGGATATGGGTAGGGTTGGTGCTTTTGGGAATGACACAAATATTTTTGTGAGTTAAGTAGCTGAGTATGAGTTGTGAGGTGGTAATATTTCTATTTTGGGCTAATTTTGACAAGAGGGGGTCTTCTTTGAGATTCGGGGCGGTGTTTTCGTTATCAGAAGATCCGAGTGACGAGTAAGATTGTATTTGAATGTTGTGATTTGTACAGAAATTTTGTAAATCGGTTTGTTTTAAGTAAGGATGTAATTCAAACTGGTTTATGACGGGTTTTATTCTGCAATTTTCCAGTATTTTTGTGAGATTTTGTGTTCCAAAATTAGCTACACCAATTGATTTTGTGAGACCGCTTTCCACCAATTCTTCCATTTGTTTCCATACAGACACAGGATCAAAGTCTAATAAAATCGGATTTCCTTCTTTATCTCGGTCAGTTTCGTAATTATTTTTACTTTTGAAACTTACTGGCCAATGCACTAAATATAAATCTAAATATTCTAATTTTAGGTGTCTTAAGGTCTGTATCACACCTTCCTTAACATTGTGATGGAATGTGTTCCATAACTTAGATGTGATGAACAGATCTTCTCGTTTTATATTAAATTTTTTATTTTTTAGAATATCTGATAATATTATTCCTATATCTTGTTCGTTTTCATATACCCATGCAGTATCTATATGTCTATATCCTATTTCTAACGCAGATGTAATGGAATTTCTTATATATTCTTTACCATTTATTCTCCATGTACCTAATCCTATTATAGGAATCTCTTTTCCGTTGTTTAATTTTACTTTTTTTTGTAACATTTTTTTATTTTTTTTCTGGTTTTGTATTTTATATCTTTTTGATAAGAAAAATAACCAATTAAAATTGATTAGATAAGGTTTAAATATTTTTGATTGGCGGTTATGGAAAGACAAGTTTATTTCATAAAATATACTCGTGATTTTCATACCTTTAATTAGTATCCTTAAAAGGTAATTTTTTTTTTAAATATACGCTTGGTTTTTATATATTTACAAGTAGTTATAGAAATATTAGTTTATTTAATAAAATCTATTATTTTACAGAACTGACACATGAATATCGTTTTTAATTTTATTTTGATTTAAAAAATATTCTTTACAAACATTTTATAATTCTGTAAAAACTCATCCTTGATATTTTATTATTGCTTGTTTGGATTTATTTTGTTTTTATACTTATTAAGAAATTATATTCAAATGAATCTTATAATATTTTTTTTATCTCTAATTGTATCAATTGTGTTAATTGTATACCTAAGCTGCTTATCTTATATACTGGTTTGTATTGAGTATTTGTGGCTTTTAAACTGTATTTTATGATTTAAAGATAAATGTTTTAAGTGTTTTTTAAGAAGTATTGTATAATTATGGCTTAAATTAAAAGTATAATTATATACAAACACTATAAAAGATATTTCAAATAATATTTATTTAAGTAATTTTTACTGATAAAAATATTTTCAATTTGGTTTTGGGTTAATATGCTACTTTATAATATTTCTTTTTAGAATGATACAGAAAGAACAAGCTTGTTAAAAATCTTTTGTTTAACAAAGGTTGATTGAATTAGAAACAAAATTCAATGTTTATATTTTTGTGGAATTAGAAGTGAATTATATTTTCGTTGATGTATACGAATCTGTACAGTTAAAACTTCTCTACAGAGCAGTTTTGGGTTTTTATGTATAGCTAGATTACAAAGCGCGATTCAAACTGTAAAGAATCGCTTTGTAAAAACATGGAAACCTAACCTTGCTCACTCGAGTTGGAAGGCTTAGCGACTGGGATATATAAAAAATAAACCCTCTAAAGCCCGTGAAGTTAAGTAACAGGTTATATTTGTTTGTATGATATTGCTTTGTCTACTTGGGCCTCATGTAAGTCTTTTAAATATATCTTAGCTAGAAGTAAATATGAATCAGAAAGTGTAGAGTAAGTGAAAATGCTTGATGTAATGAAAGAGCTCATTAGGGGTTTCGAATTACAATACTACTCAATGCAACGAACATTAAAAAGTTCGGGGCAATTATTTCGCACATTAATTTTGCATTATTCTTTCTTTAAATGAGCGGGAGTTAAGATTAGGATATCGTGGAGGGTGTATCGATGAAGTGTTGAATAAGCAGTTACTTATATTAACCCAAGGACTGGGTTAATTCCATGCAAACAATTGAATACTTCCTACTATTTTTAAAAAAATAACCTTTAAAATTAATACAATCTAATATAATACTGAGAAGTTTAAATTTTAATTTTAAAAATAATTACAAATATTAATTTATTTGTAAAAAATTAAAAAAATATTTGATCAAATATTCTAATGTATGGATCCAATGTTTTTGGATTATCCATGACATTTTGTAGTGTTGGAAGATGTTCAATGAGAACGGTATCAATGTTTTCAGGATCTAGGGGAACGCATACTTTGGTTGTAGAAGAATGAACACAGAAGGGAGATTTGAGTAGGTGTTTAATCTCCGATGTAACATTTTTATCAAGTTTTATATATAAATGTTCAAATATCTCTTCGACTGTGGCAGTTTCGGGTTTAATATTTAGATCTGGTTCATTAAACTCTGCAATATTTTCCATCAAAATATTACAATATTCCGTTGGAAATATCTTTCTTTTAGAAACCGAATCAAAAAATTTTGTCACACTTTGACGTTCAGAATTATTTAACGAACGAGCATTGTCATCCGATACCCAACAATGTATACCACGTCCTCCTGAAAATACAAAAAGTACTTTTTCAAATCCAAATTCTTCTTTCAAAGAATAATTTAGCAATTTTATAGCAGATTTTACCAACACAAAACATGTTTCACAAGTATTTCTTCCCGTACAACATGTTCTTTTATAATCTGTCAAATCAATATCGAAGACAAGTTCTTTTTCCACTGGAATACATTCCGTTCCTTTTCTTAGTCTATTGGCATATACAGCTCCAAAATCTATTTTGACAGGAACGGTTGATAAAATCTTTGTCAGTAATTCTTCTTTTGATTTGAAATTTAAATACCGTAAATACATGCCGTTTTGTAATGTGAAAGATATTTCTCGTTTCTCGTCAATTTTTAACCATTGAAATATTCTTTCCAATGGAAATATATTTTCATAAAAATATGGTAACATCGAATAGGCTTGATCGTCCATAAAAAGAGGGGAGGTTTTTTATGTATAAATTTTTAGATAATTTGTATTGCCAGTTAGTAAAGATTTACATTCGCTTTTTAATGAAAAATATATTTTTTAAAAAATAAAAATTTGGATGCATTTATTTGCTATCGAAAAATATTAGTTTTGTAAAAAATATGTTAAAAAAATGTTTTAATGCTCTAAATACAATTGAATATATTTTGATTTTAAAATTCTTTCCAGAATTTTATATATTTTCTTCTACTTTTTGTACCATCGTCTTTTACTTTTCAGAATCGAATTTTCATTTATTTTTATTGGCAGTTCCTTTTATATGGTTCTTCTAAGTATAAAATAAGGAGCTATTATTTTTTAAAAAAAATATTTAACGCCATATTATTCTTTACTCGTTTGTTTTAAAGGCTATGATGATTCCTCATTCACCTAGTCTCCGATAACACCCATAACTGCTCTTTTCCGGCATTTGGGCCGACTCAATTCTTCTTCATTGATCATATGAAATCTCTAAACTGTTTTCTAAGTACAATCAACTGAATATATGCCTCTATATTCAGCAATATTACTTTTTACCATACGTCTTATGGAATTTTGTTACAATACCATCCGGGTTCATCATATACAAGATTATCTCAAGACTATACTTATAAATAAGACTTAAAGAATGTTAAAACCTTATGTTTTCCGATTTTTTTAGTTTATTCAATTTGAAGGGAAACTTGGGAAGTAATTCTACTTCAATTTAAGTTTCCTTTTTCTAGTCTTATTCAAAATAAATATTTCGGATCTATTATTCCGAATTTTGACATCAGTTTTTAGTCCGATGGCCACTCTTATATCTACATATTCATTTTTAAAAATTTCTTGAACTAGATATCGCGCACTAACAAAGAAAAATTATGAGAAAAAAAGGCATATTTTTAATCTAAAAATCACAAACTAAGATTTTCAAGACATACAAGCGTACGAAGTAAATAAAAACTGGTGCAATATTTAAAATTCAAAAAAAGAAATATGAAATAAAGTAAAGAAAAAGCTAAAAATGAATTTTAATCATATCAAACTGGAGATTGAATATAAAAACCATTTTCGCATCATAGAGCAGACTTTAAGCCTTCTTTTCTACTTTATGACAAATATAAGCAATAAAATCAGCAGGTTTACCGGATATTCCATTTTTAGGTGCTTCAAACTTAAATTTTTTAGCCGAAGAAATACTTTTAGCACCCTTATCATCCATAGCATCGCGTTTAACATCAAATATTCTCACGACAGAATCATTTACTATATCTAAAAATGCAGCATTTATTTCGTCTTTTTTAGGTTTTTTTATGGTCTTATGTATAAACGAAGATAAAGCATATGTTGGTTTGATAGGATGGTAGCCTTTGAAACAGAAACCAAGTCTAACTAAAAGCCCGACATCACCAACTACCTTTTCCAACTTAGAAATATCCATATCGAATCCTTTGATCGAGTCCGGAGCTATGGATAACTCCTCAAATTCCTTTGTATTTTTCTTTTCTAATGCTTCTTTCAACATTTTCACGCTTGACCCTTTGTTTTCTTCTACAATTAATGCAAAAGCACTTCCTTCTTTAATAGAAGCGAAATAACAAAACTTGTAAAGATTCACTAAAGATGTGAATTTTTTATCATCCTCTAAAGCCGAAAATTTCTTATAATCGTCTTCGAAGCTCTTAATGACATTACCAGCTTTAATGTATCCCACAACACACATTATGCCAGATATAGCCAATATTGAACCAACAACTCCTAATGCAATGCGTATTTTGTTTCTTTTACTCACCATTTGGATAACATTTTTTCACGTAAAAAAATAAAAAAAAATGATCAAATATTCCAAAACCAGATAATTAATTCTCCAATAAAAAATTGGATTTAATTTATGAATCACAAATCAAATTTTTTCTTAAGCGTTTTCGATTGGTTATTTTAAAAATTAATTTGATTTGATACCATCTAAATTGCACTCCTAATTGAAAAATATTTTTTTATTATCAATTTGATAAATTAATTTGTAATATTTGGCTAATAATCAATGATTCTAAAAAAAATAGAAAAATAGAAAATAACTCCTTTTTGGGAATAAAAAATATCGGAACTTTTATTTAAAAAATGGTTTATGATTTAATACTTTTAGAAAAAATCTCAAATTAATATAGACAAGACCGAAAATTGAAACAAGATTGAAGTATACAACAAAAATGTAAAAAAAGCCAAATCATACGAAAGTACATACAAATAGAAGCAACAAAATGAACTAGAAATAGTTAGTAAAAAAAATTAAAAAGAAAATTTTATATTTCTAATCATTTTATATTCAATGAACATCAGATCTTTTTAAAGATTTCATTTGTTTTATATTATTTTATGACATTAACATGGTTATAGGACGTCATATATAGTTTTTCTTAGAAACTCCATAAGTACTCTATACGAGATCCAAACCAAAAGCCTTTTTTATCTAAAATATATATAAATTTCATTGAAGAAGCGAACAGTCGTACACGATTTTAATATTCGTATGCTGGTGTTGATCACAGATTGAAACCTACATTAGGAATATCTTAAACTAGCAGCAATCACAGTTACTCTACGTTTTTCGAACCGAATAGACATTCAGCTAAAATATATTTCGGCTATTTATAAGAAATTCACCTATAAGTTACAAACCATATAAACATATATAGCCAGCCACTTGAACTTCTTAGCTTTTAAATGGATATTTTTTTTTCTAAATCTCTCAGGCTCAGTGTCTCAAAACTTAAAGTAGCAAGACTTATTTCATGACTTTATGTTGTAATCACTTCAAATTCAGCTTTAGTCAAAGCTCTAGTTTGAATGAAAAAATTACAAACTTATTTGTAGAAAGATTTTCTCTATTTCGTAGACCTTTTCCACCTTATCGCTTCTCTATCGAAAAACCAAAAATTTAATGTGATTTTCATCTTATCAAAAATCTAAAAAATATTTCATTATTTCGCTGTCAAGTGGATAATTTTTTTTGTGGTTATTCTTGCTTCACCTTTCAGCCGGAAAATGAATTTATTTTAAACCAGGACATATATCAAAGAATTAATTTGCATTTTTAATACTTTTTTCAGCCATAAATAAAATCTCAAGTCAAGTGTAATTTTATTTAATTCATGAAGGAGTAGTATTTGATTCATTCGAATATTTCTAAATTAGAAACAACAAATATTTTTTTATTCAAATAAGTCAAAAATGAAATAAAAATTTTAATAGATATTTAGTTTAAAAACCGGTTTTTCTTTTGCATTGGAAAATTTAGATTTTTATAAAAAAAAAAAAGTCTGAAAAGTAAAAACATTACAGAACCGATTTTCTTTTGTAAACAAAATTAAAAATTTTTCAATGTAAATTTAAGTTTCATAAAAATTTCAATGCAGTTTTTTTCTTCGTAAAAAATTAAGAATTTCCTTTAAAATAAAACCCTGTATGGAACAACAATTCATACTCCGTGTAAATGAAGAATTGAAAGAAATGTTACAAACAAATACAAAAAGTATTGAATTGGAAGTTATTGGGGAAGATACTATTATTCTGAGACACAACTCAATAGAATATACCGGATATATTTCTAAATTACCATGTATAATTGAATCTCATAAAACTATGGACAATCAACAATTTTATAAAATAAGTGATATATCACATATTGTGGTTATAGGCAATAAGAGTAAAGGAGAACATGGCATTACGCCACCGATGTACAATACCAAGCACAGATTTAGAAAACGTGTTGTAAAAACACAAATGGTAGAGGAAATAGAAAACAGAGTCAAGGAATTGCTTGAGAGAGATAAGAATTGTGTTGGTGTCGAGTTAATATTTGGAGAAGGCGAACAAAAAGAAGAAAGTGAAGATGTCTCATCATTAGCAGCCGAACTTGAATATAATCTTATTGCATCTGAAAAAAATATTGTTACTGAAGAGAGCGATGAGATAAAACAAAAGAAAGAATTGTTGAAGGAATTGGAGGAAAAAATAAAAACCAAAGAAGAACTTCTTAATACGGCCAGTAATATTATTCTTAAGAAAAGGTTTCAAGAATCCATTTTTGCTTTGAAAGAAGAATATAATAAAGTTATCGGAGAGATCAAAGAATTAGAAAATAATGAAAAAGATTAAAATTTGTATTTTTTTGGATTTGATATTAAGACCATATTTTAAATATATTATGGACATAGGTTCCGCTAGAAATTTCTTCTTTTTCTATAAATTTTGTAGTTTAAAAATAAAATTTGTATTTTTATATATAAAGTTAAAACGTTAATAGGTTTTTTTTATAATTTTATATTCACATAAATATAAATTTAGAAAAAAAAGATTGCATATTAATACTTTTTTTCAGGTAAATATGTTTGATTTGTTCTGTTATATATTTCAAATGTTTTAGAATTTATATCATGGTAGGTGATATCACTAAATGATTTGCTTAAAATCCATTGCCTGGAATTTTTTCTTTGCTGAATTCTCTAGATTAGATATCTATATAAAGTTTCAAATTGGTTTAATATTTTTCTTCATAATTTAGGCACAATATCTTGAATTTAATTTACCTTACATTCACTATACGTTTCTTACGTTTAATGAAAGTATGAATTATTTAAAAATTTAATGTTCTAATATGATATAATTGCGTACTATGATCTTCCACTTGGTCTATAGGTCTCTTTCCTGGTACTCTGCAAATCAAAAAAAAAACGACTTAATTTTTTAAATACTTAGGGAGAATATATTTACGATTTATTGAAATTGTGGGCCCTTTAAGATACATATAGATTATATTTCTATACAATATAATTCTATATTATTAATATAGGATTAGCGTAATACTAAATCTATTGATATAACTTGACCCGTTTAGCAGAACAATCTTACATTATTTTTTGTTTATTATGATTTAAAAAAAATTCAAGCGTTATAACTTCTATTAAAATGAAAGTAAAAAATTTAATTTTTAAAAAGACATCATAAGTAATAAAATGTCTCAAATTCATTCATCCTTGGCACTACAGCTCTGGGTGAGCCTTGGCCTCCCTTAGTAATGTCTCAAATTAGTATTTTTATTAATCTAGATGCACATCTAGTTTTTGCATTTATATTTACAAGAATATTTTAAAAATTTTATTTTCCAATTTTTTCGAAGACTTAAATCTATATTTATTAAAAAAAAATTAGTACAGATAGAATATTATTATATTTTTGTCGTGTATAATTGTGTCAATGAATCTTTTACGTTAATATGTTTAATAATATACAAGCATGCTAAAAAGTCTGGTTTAATGAAATTTTCATTTGCACAATTAAATACATAGGTTATCTGAATATACACAGAAGATAATCCTTGTATTAGCATCATTATTCCCAATATTAAGTTATGAGTATTACTAATACAATTCGCGCATAACATCTCTTAAAGCACCCAAACCTCCTTGAATATTTTTCGAATTTCTTCTCTAGCTCACCTTCTTCTTTCACAGCTTTACATTAAGCATCCTAGTATCATTTTCTACTGCATAAATTTTCTTTTCCGTAGTCTAACTTTTTTATTTTTGCTATTGGGTTTATACATATAGGCTTGGTTTGTCTTTCGATCAGAATGTATTCGTATTACATGTTCTAGTCATCTTAATTTTTCTCTTTTTATTTCTGTTACCAAATTTGATTCAAGATAGAGATCATAGATTTCTTGGTCTGTTTGCATTTTTAGCTTATTATTTATGGGTTTCGAGGCATGAATTCTTAGAAATATCCTTGTTTCCCACTTGGCTAAAAGTATTTCATTCTTTTTGTCATGGCCTAAGTATCAGATTTATACATTACATCAGTTCGTATGATAGGTCTAGATATATTCTTTTTTGAATTCCATCTTATATATCTTGAGTTAATCAAATTTTGCATCGTAAAGTAGACTTTTTCCTGCTTTCATCCGTTCTTTAATTTTACTCATTGCTTTTGTTGTTTTCATTTATGAAAGTTTCTGAGAAATTTAAAGCTCAATACATTTTAGAACTTTATTGAGTCAATTTATAGAGTATTTTTCAAGTTCCTTGCGGAAATGCTATTTCCATATACTTAGTTTTGCTTTAATTAATCTTTAATCCGGCTTTGCTATTTTTTTGCGATAGTACTATGAGAAGGTTTTATTAGTCTTCGTTTCTGCAGATATCTAGGTTTATGCTACATACTATTTTTAAGGTTCGTCTATAAAATTTAATTTGACTTCATTGGGTTTAAGCTTACTAATAATATTTTACATTGCAAATTCGAATAATATTTACTATAGTTTAGCTCCTCGTTTACTCTGCGACATATGTCGAAGTCATTTGAAGTATCTTTCTTGTCAATCTTTCCCTCTCGCTTTAGCTAGAGTAATTTTATCATCCTTATCAGTTTATTAGGAATTCTAAAAGCATAGAGCATTAAACGTGTATTTAAGATCAATACTATCACAGGCTTGCATAAAATCTGGAAATTTGAGGTATAGGAATATTTTATTCGTAAAATATTTTCAATATCATTCTCATTGTAGATGTTTGATCCTTAGTCGACTTGACTTTACCGAATCTACATTGATAATCCCGATAATTCTCTCAGCGCATATATCTAACATATTTGCAACTATTCACCTTAAAAATTTATAAGAAATGTTTAACAGAGATCCTTCTCTATATTTAGCGCATTTAATATTTGTTCTTTGCGCATTTAAAGATATTATCAGGTTTAAATTCTATTGATCGGGCATTTTTTCTTTTTTAAAATGACTTTAAATAGTTCTTGTATATTTTCGTTTAATTTATCACCTCCCATATTTTACAAGCTCGGTGAAATTTTATATTCTCCTGGTTCTTTATGATTTTCGAAGGACATGTAAAAACGGCAATAATATCGCATTTTTTGTGTAAAATTTTGAATAACATTGAATGAGATTTCTATTGGATTTTGTTGAAAAATTTTACTAATTGAATTTTTTCTTTTATATTATTCAAAATCTTAGTAATGGTTTATTCAACCAGAAAGAAACCTTTGTCCGTGCGGCTAAGTCTCAAATATTTCTTCTCATTTAGAATTACACTCTGAGGTGGCAAAGTCTTTATATACTCCATATTATGCAAGTGTTACAAAATAATACATTCAATAAGAAACTCGACACAACGCTTCTCCTTACAAGGTTTTTTTTCGAAAAAAGGCCTCGATATTATCACATCTAATCATAACTTGTTTAATTATCGACCTTTCTTATATTGCATGATCTTATACCATAAATCGGAGACTATAGTCAAAGTACCTTTACTTGATAGCTAATCAACAATATCACATGCCTATCTGTTTCATGAAAATTTTTTTATGAAATCTAATTTGAATGAAAAAACTTTCTTCACTCAACATAGGATTATTGTTTTAATCTTCAAAATAATGACATGCAATTTTCCATTAGCTACCCTATATTATTTTCTAAGCATTTTTAAGTGCATGGAAATTATAAGATGGTAAAGAGGTTTTAAAGTACATCATTTGTAGCTGGGATATTCTAGTTTTTTTAGATTATTTTTGAAAATTTAAGTTTTACATCATTTGTTCTGAAGCTTCAATCACGATATAAGAGCGAAATCGTCCAGTAAAAAACATGTCTTGAATATATTGCAACTTAATATATTCATATATAACACATATAAAATGAGACAATATCTTTTTTTAGCAGCATTATATTTGAATTTCGTATTTAATCATTATGGTGCTTGATTAAATATAATTTTTATTTTTTGGTATATTCTGCTTTATCAAATTTCCCAAGTTTTAAATTAATTGAATTTAATATGACTTAATGTAAGAATAATAGTCCTGTTTGATACGAATTAAGTTACATTCAAGTCTACCATGTATTTATTAAGAGAACTTTGAATAGATCATGGTATTGTAAGAATTACATATATTTTACCTTAACAGTTAATTGTTTATAAACATTCAAAATTTCCCAAATACAGGCTAACAACCACTTTACATAATTCAAAGATTAATTTATTCATTTATATATATGATGTGTTTGTGGTTTTACAATGAATATATGGTTTTTTTACATTAACTAAGCAATTTTTATATTTAACTATTGGTTCAAGGTTTTCTCAGGAACATATGAATTTAAGAATATCATAAAAATATCGATTAATCTCATAATTTTTTGTCAAACAAAAGCACATTTACATATTTTTCTGCAGTATTCTATTAACGAAGCTACTTAGTGATATTTAAGAATTCATAAAAGAGTGTAAACATGACTTAAAAATCATTCAATACAAATGGTATGCGATAATTCCCACGTATCGCTGTTTATAGATTTTGATAATAAAAAAAACAAAAATCCATACTGAATTTAGAATTATCGCTGTATTAATTAATTAATTTATCCAAAATCTTGAATAATATCGACCTCGAAATAGCTTAAACATACGATTTTTATTGACTAATTTTTTATAGCATAGCAATTAAAACTCTTATTTTTAGTACAAAAGCTTGTGATTTATAATTTTGTTTAGTTTATAAATAAATACACAAAAATTTTTTCTTATTGTTCGTTTCAAAAAAAAATTCACTTACTGATGTTTTTCCAAAAGATTTATGAAAGCTTTATAAAAGAACCTAATACTTATTATGTTTAAAACTAAATAAATTTAAGCTTCTTTTCATTCAGAAGTCATATAACATATATCTGGGATATAAATATTTTTTTGTGATAATCAGACCATGTATCTTTGTGTTCTGATGTACAATTATTTAGATATTAAAATTTATTTAAATTAAATTAATCAGATACTCTGGTGTAAAATCACAGATTTTCCTATTTAATTTTCTTAATTCCTTTAATGATTCTCAAATACGATTCTTTCATGTTGTTGTAAAAAGTTCAATTGATTAAATAATACTATTATATGGAGAAATGAACATCTCTTATTCGCCATTCGTGACAGATAATTGAATCTCCTCTTATATTTCTTTATCTGATAAATCCTGTATCACATGCGAAATTTTGATAAATGAAAACGTCGAATTGCAATGTATCCAAACAAATCCGTTTTTATATGTTATTCTTCTTATAAATTTCGTATTTTAGAAAAAAAAATAGCAGTCATTATACTTTTCTTCTTCCAAAAAACCGAGTGTTGAAATATTTACTACAAGTCAGTTTATTTGAAAGTAAGTCCATAATAAGAATTTCCATAATTTAAATTGCTATTTACCCGCTAATTTCATTACATAGAGAAAAGAATGCAACAATCTAGAATAGAACATTTATACGACTTTTTATATGTATTTTGATATTGACGAAGAGATATTATAGCTGACAATTCAATAGAGAATGTTCCTGGTCGGTAGTTCTGGCTCGTTTCATAGCGTATTATTTGTTACATCTCGTTTGATTTATTTCTTACTCACTCTATTTTTCTTTATTTACATTTTTTATGTAATTTTTTCTTTATAAATTTTCAATTTTAATTTATTGAGGTAATTAATGTTTTTAGTGTCAATTAAATTGAAATATAATTTAAAGTTTTTGATTTAATGAATGACAATCAATTAAATTGTAGTTTATAATTTAATTTATTCTTTTCAAGTAATTTTTCTAAAAAAAAAGTAAAATTTACTTTGGGAATTGATTTAAGTCCAGTAAATACTTTCAAAATAAATGCTTGTCATTAAATTTTTCAAAATTTAAAAGAAAATATTATTTAGTAATTAAGGCTTTTACTAAATTAAAAAAATCAAATTTAAACAAATAAAGATATTAAATAAAGTGGATGTATAAATATTTAAGGTTTTCTCTTTGGAATTTAAATGTAAAAAATAAAGATATTAAATAAAGTGGATGTATAAATATTTAAGGTTTTCTCTTTGGAATTTAAATGTAAACAAATAAAGATATTGAATAAAGTGGATGTAAAATATTTAAGGTTTTCTCTTTGGAATTTAAATGTAAAAAATAAAGATATTAAATAAAGTGGATGTATAAATATTTAAGGTTTTCTCTTTGGAATTTAAATGTAAACAAATAAAGATATTGAATAAAGTGGATCTAAAATATTTAAGGCTTTTTCCTTGAAATTTAAATTTAAACAAATAAGATTTATAATTAATTAAACGCATAAATATTTAAGGTTTTTATCAAAAAAAATCAATTTTAACAGTCAAAGATATAAGATTAATTAACGCATAAATATTTAAGGTTTAATTTATGCGTAAAAGTATAAATAAATAGAAAATCATAAAATTTATGTTGAGTTTAATATTAAGTATTCTCTTACTTATTAACATTATACAAGCCGAATGTGTAGGACAAGCCATAATTTCTTACGATGAAGGACCAACGGATAAAATAGAAAAAATACTTGAAATATCGGAAAATTTGAATGTTCCAATTGTTTTTCATTTTTGTACAGATTCTCTAAAAAAAAATTTGGATGTTTTTAAAAATATAAAAGATAAAAATGTTGAAATCGGAATATCAATAACTGATGATTTATATGCTTTGGATACAGATTTGATTAAGGAGATTATTATTAGTCGTAAAAAAGAATTTGAAGAACTTACGGGATACACACCTATACTCTTACGTCTTCCTCGATCTTTTCATCCATCCGAATCCAAACAAATTGCTGAGGATTTGGGATTTATTGTAACAGATCCCTTAATAGATTCTGAAGATGTAGAAACTCCAAATTATATTTGTTTAGTCAAAAATGAAATACTTCAATTAGATAAAAATATAGAAAATTTCTCTATTGTGTTTAGAGAAAGGATTGATACGTCAGTAAGTGAATTGGAAATTTTTATTGAAATGTTGAAGCATAAAGAATTTACACTTACAAAATATTCTACTTTACTCAATCGAAATACAGATTTAATTCCTATTATAAAGAAAAATGAAGAAGATATTGAGGAAGAAGAGTTTAAAGACGAAGGCAGTAAAAAGGCTAAGAATAATCTAGAGAAATCAGAAAAGAATAAAAATGGAGATGATAAGGTTAAAACAGACGAAAGTGATGATTTTGATCCTGTTTTTCCTAATCCAGGTACAAATGTTGACAGTGAAAGTAATATAGAAGAGTCAGACTCGTTGGTACAAGCAATGGATTCTAAAAATGAAAAAAATTCTTGTTATGGAATGAATTATATCAATGGTTTTCTATTTCTTCTTATAAGTTTATTGATTTTTTAATTAAAAAAAGATTTCATTGTAAATTTTTCATTGATCTAATAATCATTTATATAATTTAGTAATGTACGACCAAAGCGATGACTGATTTAGAAAGGATTAATTTTTTGGAATGAAGTAGTGCACCAATTATTTGTTCATAAATCTTATACAACCAATAATGATGTGCGGATGAAGTGCATGAAAAACTTTAAAACGGCCATTGAATAAAAAATATTTGCACTTATAATTTTAAATCAGCTTTTTGCGCTGCTATACACTACATCACAATAAAAGTATCAAACAGACTTTATTTAAAAGTATCACATCTTTTTTTAAAAACAGTGGCAAGTTTTATATTTGTTTTCATGACATAGACGCAGTTCAAGGTTTAACATAAATAACTACTACTAACACTCCATTGGTACCCTCTGCGATACCTACGTCTCAAGGCCTTTCAACTACCCCGTATTTAAAATCAAATTAATAGTCGAGGCAGTTGCTCGGAGTTGTTAATGTCTGTTGCACGGAAAGTGATTGGAGGCCGAAACCCCTTAATTAGGCTTCTGCGAGACTATGCAGAATTCCTACTTACTCTAAACTTTTTGATCTTCATAAACTTTTAGATAAGATATATTTCAGAGACTTACATTAGGTTCATTTAGACAGTGCAATGTCCTACCAACATGTATAACCTGATTCTTAGCTTTCCTGGCTTTTAATGGTTTCTATTTTTATATCTCCCGGGTGCTAAGTCTTCTAACCCCGAGTAAGCAAGGCTAGATTTTCATATTTTTACATGACAATTACCTGCAAATTCAGCTGCGGTCTACAATCTAGTTACATAAAAAACTACAAATAAATTTGTAGAAAATGTTTCGCCATTTCAAAGACTTCTACTAATCATAATAACTCCCATGGAATAACCGAAGATTTAGTGTGGTTTTATTCCTACCGAAAATCCAACAATGATCCCCACACCAGTGTAACACACTCATCTCCAAGCAGAAATTTTTTTATGTGCTCATATTCTCTCCACCAATAAAGCATCAATAAATATACTCTTTACAATTTTTAAAGTAAGATTTAATTTAAATGGCTTTTTAAGCACTAATAACAAATATATAAACAAATTTATGGCATAATTAATGGTTTTTGTGTCTTTTCTCTCTGTAGTTGATTTAGATTACAGTTTAAAGTTGATAAAATAATTATTCTTTGAATAGACTCAAGGAGTTTTATACCTGAATAAAAAAAATTTCGAAAATATGAATTAGAATCATGATTATAAGGACCTAAACAATTAAGAATATTTAAACAAACCGCTATTTTCTGGCAAAAAAAACAGTTCACATGAATAGCAGCTAACAAAAAAGCAAATGAAATTTATGAGAATAGTTTGTTAACTTAATTGAGCAAAAATTAAATAATGAACTAAATTAACTAAAAATTGCTAAATATATGAAACTGTAGAGGAAAAATAACTTTGTAGCAAATTATTTTGAAATATTTATATAAAATTGCAGGTTTAAGACTTCAAAAACATACTAGCAAACTGACTAGGTATCAGTAAAACAGACTAAATGAAAATAGTAAGAAAATTTGCTTAATTAATGAGTTTAAGAATGTAATTTAATGTAATTTTGTTTCTTTATAGAATATAAAAGTAAGTCCGTTTCAAATGGCCCAACGGCTAAGAATTTTATAGTGAGACCGAAAACATGGTTTATAAGTATCTAAACTAAAAATAAATTGTTTCTTTGTTGAATTCCTCTATGACAGTGGTCCTAAACCTTTTAAGTGAGCTGTTTTTCTTTGAATCTGAAAATTGGATCCCGCATTCCGAATGAAAATGTGTTTCGATTTTTTGTAAATTTGTTGTTTGACTTCTTTACAATAAAACCATAATCAAAATTTGTGTATGAGCTTAAGCTTCTGACGGAAGCTTCTGTCCACTCCAAAAAAAATACTTCTTGCACTCCCGGGGTGCGGGCAACCCCGATTAAGAACCGCTGCTCTATCTGATTTAATATGAACGTATGTTGCCAAATAAATGTTTTTCTAATTGTATATTCAAAAAAAATTATTCTTAGAGATCGGAGAAAAGCCAATTATGTTTTTAATAGCAGTTTAAATTAATTATAAACACGAAATAATGGTATAAATGGATATTGTATGAGGCTTATGATAGTGGAATTCGATTTTTTGGCATCAATCTACTTCACATTAAAAAATACATAATTTAGGTTTACAAAACGAATTCAGAGTCTTTCGGTAGGGCAATCTTCTAAAATGATATCTCGAGAATAATCTTTTAGTAATAATAGTGACTGTCATGAAGTTCCAAAAATTTTTAATGCATTTGTTTTAGCTGAAAAAACATGGTATGAAAACACCAATATAGTTTGAATTAATGCGTTATATATTTTAAACGTTTAAATACTGCTCTAACACATCTTCTGTTCCATAAGGAAACATGTATTGTTTGTAGAAGTATTTGAATATAATCTCATACAAAAAAGATAAATGAGTATAGTTTTAAGAAAATATCAGATACAAGCCAAAAGGCTTTAAATAATTTTAAGAATAATAATATATATCCAATCGATAATGCTTAAAAAAAACTACAATTTTTTTTTACATTGACTAAGGAATTCAATACTAGGAAAAATGCTGACGAGAGCCGTAAAGAATTGAAATATTACTAAAATCACATAAAATATATTAATAACTCGTTATTATTTTATTATTATACTAATGATAAAATGTGTTTTAAAATCATGCGTTGGGTTTTTAATTATATTTCGTAGCACTTTCTCCACAGAAAAACACAATCCGAGAAGGGAGTAAGGCTTAACCAAGTTATTGGCGCTCCGGAGACATTTTTCTTTTGATTGTTTAGGTTGCCATTCCAACGTAAACATTCTTTACGAAAGATATGAAGTGCACCAAGCAGAGATCAATCCGTCACTTAGGAGGTAAATTCCGATACACTCACTGCTTAAATATCGGCGCTTATTAATTCTCTAAAGACAATAAAACAAATAACAAAAGTATTGACTCAAAACATAGAAAATAGTCAAACATAAAAAAAAGAAAATAAAACCAGATTTTGATACAGCAACGCAAGGAAATAGAGCATCAACACCATAATTATTTAATTTAAACTCTTTTAATGTTTTTGAATATAGATATTTTTCAGATATGAAAATATTTTTTACAAAAATTAAAAATTTTAGCAGAAGGAAATAATTAATTAAAAAATAAAAAAACCAATCCTAAAAAGAATATTTCTTTCAAAAGATAAAATACATTATTTTTTTTTTCAAAATATAAAAATGTGTAAATTTTCGACGAACATAAATTATAAACATAGTTTAAAGGTATATATTTATTTTTAGATTTGATTTTAATATCTAACATGTTTGATAAATTTAATTTTAAAATTTTTTATCGGATAATAACCATCTTAATAATGTAAACTAATTAAATATAAACTAGAAAATGGAATAATTTGAGAAACATAACTACTAATTTTACTGATAAAAACAATTAAATGAATATTTTGTAAAATATTAATTAAATTAAATTAATGAAAAAATATTTGATATTAATTTAATAACAGATTACGACAACAAATGTATCCCTCATTAATGAAAGGAAGAATATTCTTATGTTTCATAAATATATTTGTGACAGTATCATTGTTACTTCAAATCGTAATAATAATATTTATTTGGATCAATATTAGATCTATTTGTATTATTGGGCATTTAAGACAGGAAATGATGAAACTTCAAATTTCAAACGATTCATTGGCTAAATATTTCATTCAAAATGATAGTTTTTTGCTTTCTATGATAAATTTAAATAACAGAAATGTATGTTTGTTGGTACCTATACGTTTTACCAGTGATTATTATCATGAAACAACTTTTAAAGATTTTTTGAAGGAAGATCATGAATATATTCATAAAACAGAAGTAAATAAGATTGTCAATATGATAAATGGTTTGGATTTAAAAGGATTAAAAGAAGTAATCCTGGCTGATTCTTTGTATAGAAACGAGTTTCTAATTGGTTTTATCAAAAAATATTTTTACTACGAATTACCTTGCTATAAATACATAAAATTTTATGAGGAAGTATCCAAGGTATTTACATATTCTGAATTAAACACGATTAATATAATATACTTTACTACCAAATCCGAAATAAATATCGAAAAAATAAAAATTAAAATTAAAAAACAACCAATATATCTTGATCATGTTCTAAGAGTTGATGATATAAAAAAAATTTTGAATAATCCTGATGCAATGAAGGAATATGAAAATTTTCGAAAAAATATTGCTAACTATAGAGATAAAAAACACAAAATGATTTTTGATAAAATAATAAAAAGACAAGCTATTGGATATGAAAAATTGTGTAATCTTTATGTTAACCTAGGGCAAGATATCAAAAATGTTCTAATTTTTGGGCAAGATTTCATGTTTCCTAACTGTGCCGATTCACCTTCTAACTTTGTGTCAAAAATAAAATGTTTAAAAAGAAAAATTCGTAAAGTAATAATATCCTTGCAAATAAAACCATTCACTTCATCATTCTCAAACCAGGAAACACTAAATCGCATATGTTCAGATATTAGAACATTAAGTTGTTTAATTAATGAAAATTCTGAAACTATAGCATATCTCGCTCTAAAATCCTCAAATAAACTTTCTTCTTTAATTGATTCTATAAAAAGAAAATTAGATGAGTTTAATAATATTTTAAACAAATATTTTTTTAAATACAAAAAAATTTACGATTTCGTTATTCAAAAAGAGTTGATTGCAAAAGCATTGTATCTCTTTTTAAAGAAAAATTGCGAAATACAACCTACAAACCATAACATTCAAATCAAATATCCCGAAGAAACATTCTTTTCTTTATGGTTGCGATACTTGTTCAATTAAAAGCTTTTTTATGATTTATTTTATCTTTTTGACATGTTTTTACCCATATAACACATTATAATGTTGTTTTTAATATTTATTTTCTTTAATATCATTTGTTTCTATTTAGTGGCGAGATTTTTTTCAAATATTTCATAGAAACATAATATAAATCTTTATTCTATTGTACTCAAATTAGGTGATAAATAAATAAAATTAGAGATCATAAAATGAGCTTCTTTTAATATATGGTTCGAAAATATAAAAAATATAATAGTAGTGAAAGCATGCGGATTAACTTTATTTTTAATATTTATTTTTCTCTTAATATTTAAATCCTCAAGTATTTAAGATATTTAGTTCAATATAAATTTAATTTCTATTTTATTAGGTGTTTGTGTAAATTAAGGTGGCTAAATCTTTTAAAATTAGTAAAATATTTTTTATAATTTTAGTTTGACTGATTTATTGGCGGACAATGGCTTTAATTCAGATGTCTACGTAGTATTTGACTTATTCTTTGTCTTTAAATACTTGTATATTTTTTCAACATCTATAATCAGTCGTTTTTAAAAAAAATTCAGTGTAAAACCCTCAGAATATGCAAAAATGTATAATTTTTAATTTTTCTTTATAGATCTATTTGTATCGGCTAGAATATTTTTACAAAATAACTAAATTCTCATTAAAAAAAAATAATAAGGCTTTAAAATGTAAATCGAATTTATTTTTATAACAATACAATTGAATTCTATGCTTCAAAGAAAATCTAATTTTATACTTTAAAAAAAAATAAAAAAAAATGTTTATTTTGTAATGATTGTTTATGTTTTGATCATTCTGTGAAAGAAGCTTTATATCTAAAATGGTTATATTTTTTGGGCATTTATTTAATAAAATTCTGGGTTAAAATATTTTTTGTTTACTATTTTTATATATTTTCATCAACATCTTTTACCACGGTTGATTCTTCCTCGAAATTCGACTCTTTATTTATGTTTATGATCGGTTCCTCTAACGCGGTTCCTCCTTGTGAAATAAGGGGTGAATTATTTTTTGTTTTGTTTTTAAAATGTTAACACCATCTTAATCTCTGTTCGCTTCTTTTAAAGGTTTTTTTGCGATTACAATTATCTTATAAATACTAGTTCAAATTATTGAAATTTTATTAAAAAGAATTCTTTTCCTCAAATATGATAAAAAATTAGAAATTAATAATTTTATTTAAGATTTTCCAAGAAATATATTTTTGAAGCAATAATAAAACATGCCTAAGGTTTTTTAAGACAAATATCATATTTAACTCTTTATAAATTTCTTGGACATTTGTATTGCTAACCTCGTTTAACGATATTTTTGTTGTTATATATCCAATTGCTCGAAAATATAAATTTAGAAAATTAAATAATAACCTACCAATACTATTTTTATAAACAATATTTTTATCTTATATTATAATCCTTCGGTCTAATATATATTATATATTTCTGTATTTTTTGTTTAAAATATTCGATATGTATAAAAATTGATAGAATATTGCTACAAATAGACCTTTAAAATCAATAGAATTCTATTTTTAATTTAAAAATATTTTATGAATTTGCTTGAATTTATAATCTCATTTGCCCATTAATTGCGTAAAATATGCTCTATTATCAAGGAAATTACAATTTTAGCTATTTTAAAAGTCTCTAATATGAAATTATTTACGCCTATAAGTGTATTCATGTCTAGATTTTTTTTATATGTTGGATTTTTAGATTACATTTTCCTGCTCGCTATTAAATCTAATTTTATTCTCTTTTGATGAGTATAGAAATTATCATAGTCATCTCAACTTAATATAGCGAAAAAATTGAAATATTCTATGCTTAATCGATTTTTTTTTCGTTAAAATTGAATACTGGTCGATTTAATCGAATTCCGAAACAAATATACAGATATATAAAATTAGCCTTTTTGGCAACTTTATTGTGAATTTATTGTTTCATCGGCTATAGACAATGTATTAATAATATCAAGAATATATTTGTGTAGTTCCCTAAATATGTATTGGTATCTTTTATGTTATATTGAAAACTTAGGTTGATTAAAAAATAATTATTTGATATTGTTTCTAAGTTAGTAAATTTTTCAGAACAATTAACTTTGGTTTTTTGTTTGTTCGATCGGCTTTGTTTTGCAGCCTTTAGAAAATAGATCGCAAAAATCCGATTACGAAGTAAGAATAGTATGTCTAAACATTTTAAAAACACGCATGATCAACGAACCACGGAAGGTTTGTACATATAAACAATTATTTGAATAATATTTCCAATTCTTTTGCTTGAAACACAGAAACCAATATGATCGTATATTTGTCGTTAGGTAGGAATCATTTTAACCAATTTTTTTATTTCCAAATGTTTGGTTTTTAAAAGCAATCTTTTGTCTCTGTATCAATATTTTATTTTTTGCAAAAAATGGTTTCACATTTTAGTTTATTTACTTACATTATTGCAATATTTAAATATAAGCAAATGAGCAAATTTTAGAATGTTATAAGAAAAATATACTTCGAATATTACTTAAAGGGTTAAACGAAATCATTTTTCGTGCTCTAATTTTAATAGATGTTTTGCACTTTCCTTCTTATTTTTGTATGAAGCAACTACACAAAGGAAGTTCCTGTATTTCTACTTTTCGGTTTTCTGATACATATAATACATATACAATGGATTACTTTAAATTTGAATCTAGTTTTTTTAAATTCTTCACACTTCACACGTCTTCTAATGTAAACCGTGATAAAAACTATAAAATAACATTTTATGAGCCATATTAGTTCGCTTGGTTCTGAATTTTCCAATGAAATTTTTTCTCTTATTATATTTTATATTTTCTCAAAAGTATACCATATATTTTTTTTTAACATTGCCTTTTTTCTACTATTGACAGAAAAAGTTCAAAATTTGCTATAAGAACTTCTTTAGTTGCAAATATTGGGTAGAATAAAGTTTTTAGTGTTGAAATATTTGAGTTTTTCAAGTTTATATAATTCGTTGATATAGAGAATTTGAAAAAACAAGGTTTGGATTTAACTGATATAGCAAGTTTATAATTAAGCTTGTAATGAAATACAAATATTCTTGGAATAATCAAAGGTAGATATGTTTTGAAAATTTATAAATTATCCTTAATATTTTTTTTCTTTAAAAAATAGCAAATACTTTTACAAGTGGCATGTTTTACATGGTTTTCAGGATATTTAAGCAGTAGATTAACAATAGATAACTCTTCGTGCATTCCATAAGTAATTCATACGATACGTAACGCCTAGAATTTTTACGCTAAAAAAACAGGAAACTCCATTGAATTGGCTAAGAAGTTGCTCGATGTTCGACATTGTCTGCTGCATGGCATGTGATTTCAAGTCTAAACCCATCCTGAGCACCCAAGGCCAACCGTATTTCTAGTTGCTCTGCAGCTACTCAACCAAATAAAATTACATCCAAAACATATATTTGTAATTCATATGGAGTCTACCTAGATATTAAAATGTTCTACTTGCAGATATAACTTGTTACTTAGCTTTTCTGGTTTTATAAAGAGCAAGTATTTTTGTATCTCACCGATGCTAATTCTTCTAGCTTGAATGATTCAATCTAGATTTGAATGCTTTTGCATGACAATTATCTTAAGTTCGGTCGCGATTTCAATCTAGTTTTACCTATAAACTACGAAGTGATTTTGAGAAGAAGTCTCACTATTTTATAAACCTCTTCTCGGTAAACAACTCCTTCATAGAATACTCAGAATATAGTGTATTTTTCTTCCTAAAAAAATTTAAATTAACGATTGAATATAAAATTTTTCTAATTATTGCAAAGCAGTTAATTTTTTTGCAGCCATTCTCCTTTTTTCGAATAAAAGTCACACAAATATAAATAAAATGATTATGAAAGATAATTACATTTTGATTTAATAAAAGTGATAAACCACTAAAATATTCATCATATATCTATTAAATGGATTTAACTATTTCTAATGACATAATACCCATGTTATACATACCACGATGATAATCCAAGGATAATTTAAGAAAAAATCACACCGAGAAACCCAGAAAATCATAATGAATGTTTTTGGTTTCATGATAATTAGACGATGTAAATATGCTTTCCAGCCTCACCACGGTGAGTTACAAGCGAACTGGAATAAGTAAGTAAGTAAATATGCTTTTATCTAAACAAATAATTTAATTACGTATTTATTTATAGATTTGATGTGCATTTTTAGTTCTTTATTTATAGAATTTAAAAAGTTTTGCTCACAAATTTATATTTATTCTAGAATATTTACTTATACATTTTTTAGAAATAAGTGGTAGAGCAAGAATAGCCACAAAAAAAATTATCTACTTGAAAGCGAAATAATGAAATATTTTTTAGATTTTTGATAAGATGATAATCACATTAAATTTTTGGTTTTTCGATCGGGAAGCGATAAGGTGGAAAAGGTCTCCGAAATAGAGAAAATCTTTCTACAAATAAGTTTGTAATTTTTTCATTCAAACTAGAGCTTTGACTAAAGCTGAATTTGAGTGATTACAACATAAAGCAATGAAATAAGTCTTGCTAATTCAAGTTATGAGACTTTGCGCCTGAGAGATTGAGAAAAAAAACATCCCTTTAAAAGCTAAGAACTTCAATTGGCTGGCTATATATGTTTATATGGTTTGTAACTTTTAGGTGAATTTCTTATAAATAGTCGAAATATATTTTAGCTGAATGTCTATGCGGTTCGAAAAACGTAGAGTAACTGTGATTGCTGCCAGTTTAAGATATTCCTAATGTAGGTTTCAATCTGTGATCAACAACAGCAAACGAATATTAACATCGTGTGCGACTGTTCGCTTATTCAATGAAATTTATATATATTTTAGATAAAAAAAGCTTTGGGTTTAGATCTCGTATAGAATACTTATGGAGTTTCTAAGAAAAACTATATATGACGTCCTATAACCATGTTAATGTCATAAAATAATATAAAACAAATGAAATCTTTAAAAAAATCTGATGTTCATTGAATATAAAAGGATTAGAAATATAAAATTTTCTTTTTAATTTTTTTTACTAACTATTTCTAGTTCATTTTGTTGTTTCTATTTGTATGTACTTTCGTATGATTTGGCTCTTTTTTAATTTTTGTTGTATATTTCAATCTTGTTTCAATTTTCGGTCTTGTCTATATTAATTTGAGATTTTTTCTAAAAGTATTAAATCATAAACCATTTTTTAAATAAAAGTTCCGATATTTTTTATTCCCAAAAAGGAGTTATTTTTTATTTTTCTATTTTTTTTAGAATCATTGATTATTAGCCAAATATTACAAAATAATTTATCAAATTGATAATAAAAAAATATTTTTCAATTAGGAGTGCAATTTAGATGGTATCAAATAAAATTAATTTTTAAAATAACCAATCGAAAACGCTTAAGAAAAAATTTGATTTGTGATTCATAAATTTAATCCAATTTTTTATTGGGGAATAAATTATCCGGTTTTGGAATATTTGATCATTTTTTTTATTTTATTACGTGAAAAAATGTTACCCATATGGTGAGTAAAAGAAACAAAATACGCATTGCATTAGGAGTTGTTGGTTCAATATTGGCTATATTTGGCATAATGTGTGTTGTGGGATACATTAAAGCCGGTAATGTCATTAAGAGCTTCGAAGACGACTATAAGAAATTTTTGGATTTAGAGGATGACAAAAAATTCACATCTTTAGTGAATCTTTACAATTATGGTTATTTCTACTCTGATAAAGTTGTAAGTTTTTTTGGATTTGTTGTAAAAGAACATAAGGAGTCAGCCGTGAAAATGGCGAAGGAAGCATTAGAAAAGAAACATACAAAAAAAAAGAGGAGTTGATGGAATCGTTCGGTTTCCATCAACATCTTATCGATATTTCTAGGTTGGAAAAGGTAGTTGGTGATTTCGGGCTTTTAGTTAGACTTGGTTTCTGTTTCAAAGGCTACCATCCTATCAAACCAACATATGCTTTATCAGCGTTTATACATAAGACCATAAAAAACCCGACAAAAGACGAAGTAAATTATGCTGTTTTAGATATAGTTGATGATTCGGTTGTAAAAGTATTTGATGTTAAATACGATGATAAGGGGCCTAAAAGTATTCCTTCGGCTAAAAAATTTAAGTTTGAAGCCTCTAAAAATGGAATATCCGGTAAAGCCGCTGATTTTATTGCTTATATTTGTTATAAGGTAAAAAAGAAGACTTAAAGTTTGCTTTTGATGCGAAAATGGTTTTTATATTCAATCTCCACATTAAATGATTAAAATTAATTTTTAGTTTTTTCGTTTATTTATATCATTTTTTTTATGAATTTTAAATATTTAACCAGATTTTATTTACTTCGTACGCTTGTATGTCTTGAAAATCTTAGTTTGAGATCTTTAGATTAAAAATGTTCATTTTTTTGATAACTTAACTCATTTGGATTTATTGAAGAGATATATTCTAACTATAGATACATTGACGTAATGTCTCATTCAATTCGGAAGCAGAAAAAGTGAAACATTTCTGATTAACTCAATAGTTTAGGCCAGGTTTTTTTCATTTTTATTACAATTTCACAGTTACAAAATAATTTTCAAATTAGATTTATTAAAAAATGTTTTTTTTGTGTCTAATAATCTCGCTGGTTGTTCCTGTCTTATGCAAAATATTTTTTTATTTTAAATTTAAACAACTGCTTTAGTGATCTTATTTCTTCTTTTATCTATTTTGATGATTCAAAAAAAACTTTCAAAAGTTTATTTTTATTTAGATTTGTTATTAAATTTTTTATAGACATACTAGCTTACCAGATGCGTTACTTCTATGATAAAAAAATTGGATGCAAGTTGAATAAGCAAAAAAAAATACCAAGTTAACAAATTTGAATAGAATTTTATTCTTTATTCAAGCGCTTTAGGTTTTAAAAATTTTATTTTGTTCTGGTGTATAGTCAAAAAAAATCGGAAGAAATTTCCACACATGAAGTAGCACATAGATTTGCTACTGTAAAATCATATTTAAACTAAATATATCCTATGCACTCGCAAGGCTTACTCTTTGCTTTGTTTATTGTGCAGGTAAAGGTGTGTTTGAAATAAACTCTGAACGTTTAATGGTATATCTGTTGTAACTTTTAGAATATGTGATAACAGTAAATCTTCTTTGTATTTTTTTTTATAATTTTGGCTTCCATGATATTTTTTTACGTCTATTTTACAAAAACTCTGGGGCTGTTACAAGTCATGGTAGATTGATTTTTAAGACAAGGATCGTCGACATATAAATTCTAAAATTAAAAACTGCAATATAATACCTCGAAAATTCAATGAATAACATAATTCTGTTAGGTAATTGATCATACCTTCTTATTTCATCACAATATTGTAAAAATTAATTTTATCGCTTCGCCTGGAATTTCATTTATAATTTTAATTCATAGCACTTATAGACTGTTGGAGATGCTAATATAGTACGGGCCTTGTATCTTTGATAATTTTTGTGATTTATAAGATGCTGAGAAAATAAATTCGTCTTTAATGATGAAATACCGCAAATGTTAGCTTAGATCAATACTTTGTGTTTATCCATTATTTTTTCTTTCAATCCCAAAACCCAACAACTGTTTCGAAACGTTTGGCATATGTATCATGTTGTAATTTAACATATATATTTGTTTCGAAAGTCATTTGTTTGCATTTCGCGTATAAAAAAGATGGTTGAAGACATTTGTTTTGTTTATCTGTAGATTTTTTAGGTAGAATTGCAGGCAGGTTTTCGGAAAAATACCAATAATCAAATCAGACATTCCCACAAAGACTTTGCATTTCTTCTCGGATCTTTCTGCAAAGAATCACGCGGTTCTGGTGTATATTTTTAGCAAGTTTACATCTGTCTCATAGATTGTGATTTGATGTTTAAAGAACTTTCCGATTGAGGAATTTTTAATTGGGTTGTATGTCAGTATTTCCCTTGTTTGCAAATTTAATAACAATTTTAAGGCCAAATAAGGATCATAAACCATTCGAAATTCTAGCTTCGTTGTAGAAAAAAGTAAAAAAGAGATAACATTCTATTCCTTATTTTCCTTTATATTAACACCTTTTAACACACCAACCTATTTAACAACCCGTTAAGCTAAGTATAAATTTAATAACACATTTCACGTCAATTCCCTTAAGATACAACGCTTCATTAAAAGAATTTAGATACATAATCTATTATTAAGAGTTCTGATAAATATCTTATATTAACCTATTAGTAATCTACTTTTATAATAAAATCTCTCTTCTCTTATATACTGTTATTAGAAACGCATACATTCATATTTATATATATAGATAGAGATTAAAATTCAATTTTGTTTTTAATATTGAATTATATACGATGTTTCTTGAAATCTAATCGATATATTTATTCTAATATACCTATCCTAACCAAAATATTTCTTAGTTTTATAGCGATTAACTCTTTTAAGTATAAATAATTGCATAATGCAGATAAAAATATGATTTTTTTTGCAAAATATCTCTATTAGATTATGTATGTATCATTTCTGCTGTTTAGGTTGATATCCGTTGTTAGAATGTCTGAATTCATCACCGATGTGTCTCGATTCGACACCGGTGGATGTACTTTAACATTTCAAATAATAAACATATTCTTTAAAGTGAAAACGGACTTAAGCGAATTCGAATTTTAAAACAACAAAATAATTAAAAATTCTTTTATTCACTCGTAGATTGTGTTTTAATTTGTAAGAAATATAACAAGATTTGAAATGAAGGCTAATTTACAAGTATTCACTGCATTCAGTGTAGAATTTAATTTTAGTCTTTAATTTGATTTAGAAATTACTATGTTAACTAACTTTCATATTGTATATGTATAGCAACCATAGATTTTGGTTGTTAAAAAAAGTTAATTACTTACTTTGATTCTATAAATTTACTTGGATAATTATGTTTTTATTGTTAAGATTTGATTTTTATGTGTTTTTGATTTTAAATTGTAAATAGAAAATATGTTTTGTAGAATTTCATCTGTTTTAATATATTAATAACACTTTTCTTAGTTATTTAGAAATTAAATTTTTATCAACTATAAAAATATTATTTGATATTTATTTAACTCTAAGATTTGGCATTATAAATTCTTAAATAAATCCGAATAAGAATATTTTTAACGATTATTTGAAAAAATTGAAGGAAATTAATTAGTTACTGAGAAGTAAATTTATGACATAGCCAGATTAAAGAATTATTCTCTCCTTACAATAAAGTAATTAATGTAAAATATTTTTCGAATATGAATTACATTTTAACTCAATATTTTTTTATTAATCAGTTTTTTTCCAATATAACTTATTCTTAGTTACATATTACATTCTTCTTTTACTTCTCAGTGTCGCGGCTGACAATTGAAAATTTTCCAATTGCTTCTTTTAATATGTTGTTAATCGGGGTTACAGGGTATCGGTCTATAGATCCAATGTGGTTTATATTCTACCAAAATCTCAACGATGATTTTCAAACAATTCTAGACACTCATTACCAAGCAGATACTTTTTAATTTGGTTATCCTCCCTTCACATATTTCAAATTTCTATAGAAATAAAAATTATATATTAGATTGAATTAAGAGCGCATTTTATTTAAATTAGTTTTTGAAAATGAGTAGTGTAAACTTAAATTTGACATAAAAATTGTAGTGTTTGGTACCCTGATAAGGTTTATTACAAAAAATGAATTAAATAGAATAAACCTTATTCAATTATAAAATATACATGTTGGATTTATTTCCTTTCTAAAAACCGTAATAAGTACATTACATGTAAATGTATTAAATTTTATTTAACAATAAATTATTTTGCATTTTCATGAATATTAATAAGATATGGCGATACCGATTAAAACAGATTACAGCCAGAAAATGTATTGGGAATATAAATAAATAATTTAAAAAACTTATACGAAAAAATCTTTCTGTTATGTGATCAGAAATGTTTTTCGACTAGAAACTAAGTACTGATGTGCAAAGGTGAGTATTTTGTAAGTTTAACTCAGTAAAAATAAGATAATTTGAAGAAACTCCAAATATATAGATACAAGGATATTTTAAAAGAAGTTTAAAATTGACACTCTGAGGGAGTAAATATAATATTTAAATATATGATTAGAGCAAGGTATTGATTAAAAAAAATCAATATAAAAAATACAAATACATTTAAAGATAAAAGTCCTATTAATAAGACATTTGCAAATATTAAAGTTAAACTTTCATGTGAAACAAAATGTTTTCCTTTCTAACATTTTTTTCTAACACTTCGTTCCATCAACAATAATTAGAATTGAAATATATTTTTCTTAAATATTTGAACCCAAAAGACAATAAAATAAATGATATTTAAAAGGAAAGGAAACGATTCATATAAATTTTATATTGTAAAAACAGATAAAGATAGAGAACTCGAGGCAATTACCCAACAACAAAATAACCAAACAAATATAAATACACACCAAGAGAATATAACTCACCTAACAAATTCTTTTTTTCAATTGTCTTTAATGTGTAAAGAACTCAAAAATACATTTAACACCACGAATGAAGATTTCCCATTTGAAAAAATAAAAACTTTGCTATTTGAAATCGAAAATATCAAAAAAATACAAAATGACTGTGATTTACCCATTGAATTACTTGAATACATAAGTAACTCTAACGATATCAAGCAGTATTTTATTAATATAGAAAATACTTTACAACAACTATATTCTGAGAATCTTTGTAAAAAAGTGAATTTTAAGACTTTTAAAAAAATTTATAAAAAATATTTTAAGGATTTAAAATGATATCCTGGACGTATTTGTACTTTATAAATATCTAATATATATTTATGTCTTTGTTTATATTCTTTTAATAAAATTGACTGTTAAAATACTTTACATATTTACTTTCATATTCCGGTTTTAATGTACCTCTCGATTTTATGAATTTAACTATATTAATGTTTATAAAATAAAGATTTCACAGTTAAACTGATTTCTTTTTAATCAATAATTGTTTTACTACTTAAAAGGTTTTAAATGGCAACATAATTATTATCTTGATGTTAAATTCTTATAAATAAAGCATTTTTAATGAGAATTAAATATTTCTGAGATTTATGATTCTATTAAATAAAAGTTATTAAATGAAAAATAATTTTATGTAAATATCACATCTTTTTAAAATAGGGGCAAGTTTTATATTGTTTTCATGACATTAACGAAGTTCTAGGCTTAACATAAATAATTGCACGCCTAAAACTCTATCGGTATTTCCTAATATATACAAACCCCGATGTATTTCATTTAAAATGTGTGTATAACCCAATTAATGAGCGAAGCAGTTGCCCGGTATTCGTTAATGTTCGTTGCATGGAGTATGGTCGTAGATCGAAACCTAACCAGGGCTCCCTCAAAACTATACGGCATTTCTACTTACTCTAAAGTTTTAGAACCTAATATTTCTACAGCTACTCTATGTTTCGGCACCTTACATGGGGTTCACCTAGACAGTGCAATGTCATAACAACTGTTATTTTTTGGTTATCTTTTTCTCTTTAGAGAGTTTTTTTTGTTATTTCCCAGGTGCCAAGGTTTCTCAACTGAGTGAGCAAGACTAAATTTCCATGCTTTTATATGACTATTACCTAGAGTTGAACTGAAGCCTGGTTAAATAAAAAAATTATGGAATAAATTTGTAGAAATGGTTTCGATATTTTGTAGGCCTCCTCATACAAATGCCAATTCAATAGAGCAGAATGGAATGTGGTTTTGTGTCCGGTAGAATTTCAAAATGATCTCCGTACTAATTTACATACTCAATGTCAAGCAGATAATTTTTTATGTGGTTATCCACCCTCCATAATCAATAAAAAAAATACTATTAGACAAAATTATTTACTTAAAATAATCAAAACATTTATATTTCAAATATAATTATTACTGAAGCCTTATCCCACAAGCTCTTAGATTAAAAACATCATGCAATGAAAATGTTGCTGGCTTTCTCGTGGCAAGTATTTTAAAAAAATAGAGATTGCCTCGATTAATAAATTTTGGGTGTGCTGTAGCTATTAATATATATTTTTTGTGTGAAAGAATATTTTTCTAAAACTTATTTGAAAATGAAAAATTATTTTCCTGAGGTATTGTTTGCGTTTATATAAGTTATAATAGATTAGGAAAGCATAAGTGTTTTTACTCGATTATTTTCAAAGCATATACCTTACAAAGTAATTATGAAATATTGTTTTAAAAATAAACATTTTCTTAGTTAGTTATACCTTTGATATTATATCACTAAATCCTTTATTTTAGTTTAAATAACAGAAAAATTTCAAATTATCTGACAAAGTTGAATATTTGGATATATTTATTTTGCTATATTAGCAGGAATAAGTCAAAAATTTGCAGTTAAACCAAATAACTTGTATAATTTACGGTTTAATCTAATATAATTGTTCCTTTAAGGTTAAATAAATTACAAAGATCGAACTCTATTGAATCTTTAGAAGTGAATTTTTCAGAGTTTTATCTTTTTATTTTGGAAAAATTAATTTCAAAATCCTAAATTTTAATGTTAGTTTTTAAAGATAAAGTCATGTAAATCAACGTTCTTTTAAAACATTCAACTCATCTATAGTTCTACTATATAATAATGGAATATAAATGTTCGAAAATATATATATAATATTATATTAATTTGAATTCGATAGGAAAGGAAAGATAAATCTAAGGTTCGAAAAAATACTAATTGTAGATTTTAATTTTCTGCGAATTATCTTTGCACGAACAGTTACGAAAGCCTCTTACTTAAAAATATAGAATCGGCTTCTATCGACGATATCCTTGATCGTGGTACTGCTGAAGAGGGTACAATACCACACTTTCTCATTATATATTGCTTGTTATTTTTTTTCTTTCTACTATTTTATAATTGAATTTTGCAATTTAGAAAATCATCTTGACAAAAATGGCTTGATTACAAAAAATTTGGATTTGATTTAGGAGTTTCTATATAAATCTAATTTGATAAAAACTTTATTTTTTCCTACACTCTATGGAATAAGCAACCGATAATATAATTTCTTTGCAATTTTGAAAAAAAAAAATATTTCGGGTTTCCTAATTAGTTTTTTGAATATTTATAAAACCGCAATTTTTAAATGCAGAATTTTCCAAAGATACATACTTATTATATTAAAAACCCTTTGAGTTTAATCCATTCTGAATCTAATATATCATTCGAGATTAAAGTATATGATCTTACAATCATTTGAAACAGTTCAAAACCTCATAAAATAAAATCCGCTAGATTTAAGTTTTCCCTGAATTCCTATTTAAAATATAACATGACAAACTATTTTTAAAACTTTGGAATTTTAAAAATCTTTAAGTGCTTTTTCTATTTTACTATCAAATATAATCAGTTTTCATGGTTTAAAATCTATTTTTAATGTGCTAAAAATTTAGCATATGAATTTCACTCGGATTTTCTTAATAATATTGCATTGCAAATATGCTCACTGTTAATATTTTAAAAATCAAAATCGTTTAAAGTCTTCATGTATATTTTTTGAAACTTTATTTGCTTTCTGAGTTATTTCTTGTATCTTGTACCAAATAAACTTTTATATGTAAGTCAACCTTATATTCTATAACAAATTCATAGAAACTAAAAGACATTTGATTATCTACAAAAAATTTTATAATACAAGTTAAAGGTAAACAATTTTTATTTAATAAAATTCTGGGTTAAAACATTTTTACCATTTTTTACATGTTTTCTTCTACCTCTTTAACCACTGCTGTCTATTCTTCCAAATCAGACTCTTCATTTATGTTATTGGTCGGTTCCTCTAAAGTGGTTCCTCCTTGTGAAATGAGGGGTGCTTTATTTTTTGGTTGTAAATTTTTTGCACCATCTTCCTCTGTTTTCGCTTCTTTTAAAGGGGGTGTTGGTTCCTCATGCCTCTCTGATCTCATAATAACACTCATTGACGCTCTCTCCCAGCTCTTTTCGGCATTTAGTCCTGATTCAAGTCCTCTTCGTCGATCAAAGGAAATTGTTTCGACTATTTTCTTAAGTACTATAGACTGAATGTATGCCTCTACATTCATGGGTATTTCTAGTCTTTTAAGATGAGATTTATGGTATTTTGTCACAATACCGTCCCAGGTCATCACATAAGGGATTATCTCAACACTACACTTATAAATAAGACCCAACTCATTGGCTAGCAGGTCATACTTCCTAAGTTTTTCAGTTTCAACTATTTGAAGGGAATCTTGGGAAGTGATTCCTACTTCAATGAGTGTTATCTTATTCTTCTTCTTATCTAAAATAAATATGTCCGGTCTGTTATTCCGAATTTTAACATCAGTTTTAATTCTGGTGTCCACTCTTATCTCTGCATACTCATTATCAAGATTTTCTTGAACTGAGTAACTCCTTATTCGTTTTGAAGACTTAAACTTATATCTATTTAAGAGAAGTAAGTGTAGGTATCTAACCACTTCATTATGCCGTCTGGTGTGGTCATCGCTTAGCATTTTTTCACATCGAGTTGCTAGATGATCTACAGTCTTACCAGACTTCCCAAAAGTTGACACCCACCATCTGCTCCCCAGAATACATTTCTATCCTGGATATAGAAGAACAAAGCTTCATTGCGGGGCCTAATATTCCCTTTCTTTAGCCATCTTGAAGAGTCACTAACACTTGCAAGCTGATTTTTCCTTGCATTATATAACTTTGAATAGAGTTTTCGTTTTTCTACTTCGTTATATAGTTTTCCAAGTTGAGCTTCTTCGAAACTTTTCTTAGTGACTTCTTCTACCAACCTGTACTTTACTTTTAAGAAGCCTTTTATTAGTGCAAGATGGGTTTTATTATTATTCTCCACCTTGAGGATTGCTGCTTGTCTAGTTGATATTTCTTTGCTTTTTTCCAGACAATCCAAGAGTTGCAGAAGCATATGTTCGCTTCGCAACTCAACACTTTGTAGGCCTCTTCCAAGTTCTGTTCTAGGAAGGTATAAACGCTCTTTACATCCTGGGCGGAGATGTATCTTATTCATTACCAACACCGCACGCACTGCATCATCTAACTTAGAGAAGTCAGCCGGTTCAAGTCGAAGTACTCCTATGTGATAGTTGATTAACGATATCGCATGTTGATAAATTGCAGAAAATAAATTTTTTGCATTTAATCTAGTGTGAAAAGTCTTTCAACTCTTGATATAAGTTTGCTCTGTACTTCTTCAAATGAGCTACGCATTGGGATTCCTCTGCTATCTTCTATTATTCCTAAATATTTGTAAACACTAACACCTTCTAGAAGAGTAGCAGTATCTTCACAACACGTATCATTTGTGGCTGACTTCTCTTTGTTAATCTCTAAGCCAATCACCTCTAAAAATTCCTTTGTCTCGCCTGTCATAACACTCAATGTGGAGCTGTCTTTTGCAAGGAGCTTTAGATCATCAATAAACAAGAGATGATTAGTAGAATGGGATTCTGCATCTGTTTGTACTGTCACTTTTGTGTATTTTTCATTAAGCTTTCGGCTCAATGGGTCTACACAACACAAACAAACTAGTTACAAATTATCTCCCTGCATAATCCCTCTCTCAATCTTCTTGCTCATGATTTTTTCAGGCCCTACTGATATATCAATTTTCCATTTTGATATAATTACCTTAATAAATTTCAGGATCCAATCAGGTAGATTAAGGTTTTCAATGCATTGAGTTAAATAAGCATGATCTATTGAATCATAAGCTTTTTTAACATCAATCCATGTTGCCTTAAGATTGTTTCCATACTCTTTATTTAATGCAATATTCAGTAGAGTCTGATATTTCGCTCCCTGCACACCTCTAACTGCTCCCAACTATTCTCTGCAAGCAACCCTAACCTTTCCACTTCAAGTTAATCGACTTTCGTTACACACTTAGTCGTTAACTTGTAGAGGTTAGACATACCAGTGATTGGCCTGTAGTCAGAGCCTCTTCGTGGAATTCCTTTGGGTATCAAATAGGTAAGCCCGTAGTAAAACCAATCAGCTTGAGGTGTTTCTTCTAAAACTATAACTTTCACAATGTCATAAATATATTTGTGAAGAGTTGTAAGTTTCTTAATGAAAAAATTGTAAATACCATCAATTCCAGCAGCTTTCCAATTAGGAAGCCAATTAATGATATTCACAAATTCATCAAGTGAAGGAAACGTGGTCGGATGATTATCTGATACAAATGGAATCAAATAATCATCGTACGTGACTGTGTCATCATTTCTGTTCCACATTGTAGACCAAAAACTCACAATCTCAATACGGCTAACACAATGCTCGGATTCCACACGCTCAGATAACCCACGATAAAATCGACCTCGGAAAAGCTCAAACATACGATTCTCTTTTCGGAATTGCTTCCTACGTTCATGCATCGTAATTTTTTTCTCATAAACGTTCAAAGACTCATTCTTCTTAACTAAAGCCTCAGAAAGATCAGTTACACTGCTCAAGTTTAAATTAAACTCTCGCATGATTTTCTTAAGGCTCTTCGTTTCCGAAGTGGAGAGCTTTCCCTGCTTACGAGCCTTCTCGAGAAGATCTTTGGAAAGTACATACTTAGAAATTTTACTTTCTATGTTTTTTTTCCAAGCGGATCTAGGCTTCTCTTTACGTGTTGCCTCGTCATAGTATACATAGCTCCCTAGATTATCCGTGCCACTGCGTTTATCGTCATCGGTAAAGAATCAGCATATTCACCGATAATTCGATTAATCAGGTCCAAAAATTTACTGTCAACCAATTCATTTGGAAGCTTTCGAGTTCGTACCACCACTTTTCCAATTTCGTTCTCCGAGATTTCTTTGATTTTACTCAAAAATTTTTCTCTCAGGTTTATGTACTCCGTGGTTCAGTCAGGGTGCATGGCTCAGTGAGACAAGTGGCGATTCTACGTCGCTCTCCATTCTATTCTTGCTTTATTTTCCTTTCTGCCTCATTTCGTGCGAAATTTTTTAACGCTTCGATAGTTTCTGTGCAGCCGAATTTCTCATTATAGTACCCGTGAAGCTCTGTCCAGCAATTTTTTGGCATTCTTTCAAACCTTGTCTGTACTGCAGAAAAAACAATTCGAGGCCATTCCTTCGGGTCGGCTGTTACGGAATCGAATATCGTCTGCCTTGCCATTAGCCTGTTACGTTCCGGAATAGCTAGAGCACAGGGTTTTGTCATGTAGTAAGATGGCTCGCACGCAGAGACTTCAATCATAGAGGGAAGGGGCGTATTAGGCGAGGGTAAGGTGTCAATCCCACTATTTTGCATGTTACTGCGTGTTTGGCTTGGTGGTGAATGTGTTATTGTTGTGTAGGAGGAGAAAGGTAGGGGAATCGCCAGTGGGTGTAGCTCACATTTTTGTACCCCACTATCACTTTTCTTCGCCTCATCAGCGTCGTTTGCAGCCTTTATTTTAATATTTTTTGATATTTCGCTGCTAACATTTTTCTTTCTACCCATTGGAGGGAAAAATAAAATTAAAAGTATATAAACATTTATTTTCATTTGACCCCTAATGTATTAAGAAACAAAATACTTCATATTTTAATATGGGGTGTTAAAGATGAATGAATAGAAAATATGAGGATTATAATCTATCGAAAATAAAGGGGGGGGTGTTCTAGAAATAACGGGGGCACTAAGGACATGAGGGGCATTATGGACCGCATAAAGATTAATTAAAGCAAAACTAAGTATATGGAAATAGCATTTTCGCAAGGAACTTGAAAAATACTCTATAAAGTGACTCAATAAAGTTCTAAAATGTATTGAGCTTTAAATTTCTCAGAAACTTTCATAAATGAAAACAACAAAAGCAATGAGGAAAATTAAAGAACGGATGAAAGCAGGAAAAAGTCTACTTTACGATGCAAAATTTGATTAAATCAAGATATATAAGATGGAGTTCAAAAAGGAATATATTTAGACCTATCATACGAACTGCTGTAATGTAGAAATCTGATACTTAGGCTATGACAAAAAGAATGAAATACTTTTAGCCACGTGGGAAAGAAGGATGCTTCTTTAACACATGCCTGAAACCCATAAACAATAAGATAAAAATGCAAACAGACCAAGAAATTTATGATCTCTATCTTGAATCAAATTTGGTAACAGAAATAAAAAGAGAAAAATTAAGATGGCTAGAGCATGTAATACGAATACCCCCTGATCGAAAGACAAACCAAGCCTATATGTATAAACTAATAGCAAAAATAAAAAAGTTAGACTACGGAAAAGAAAATTTAAGCAGTAGAAAATGATACGAGGATGCTTAATGTAAAGCTGTGAAAGAAGAAGGTGAGCTAGAGAAGAAATTCGAAAAACATTCAAGGAGGTGATGGTGTTTTAAGAGATTTTATGCGCGATTTGTATTAGTAATACTCATAACTTAATATTGGGAATAATGATGCTAATACAAGGATTATCTTCTGTATATATTCAGATAAAATATGTATTTAATTGTGCAAATGAAAATTTCATTAAACCAGACTTTTTAGCATGCTTATATATCATTAAACATATTAACGTAAAAGATTCATTGACACAATTATCACAACAAAAATATAATAATATTCTATCTGTATTAATTTTTTTTAATTCATTAGATTTAAGTCTTCGAAAAAATTGAAAAATAAAATTTTCAAAATATTCTTGTAAATATAAATGAAAAATAGAGGGCATCTAGATAACAAAAATACTAATTATAGACATTACTAAGGGAGTCCAAGGCTCACCCAGAGCTGTAGTGCCAAGGATGAATGAATTTGAGACATTTTATTACTTATGATGTCTTTTTAAAAATTAAATTTTTTACTTTCATTTTAATAAGAGTTATAAGACTTGAATTTCTTTTAAATCATAATACCCAAAAAATAATGTAAGATTGGTCTGCTAAATGAGTCAAGTTATATTAATAGATTTAGTATTACGCCAATTCTATTAATAATATAGAATTGTATTGTATAGAAATATAATCTATATGTATCTTAAAGGGCCCACAATTTCAATAAGTCGTAAACATATTCCCCCTAAGTATTTAAAAAATTTAAGTCGTTTTTTTTGATTTGCAGAGTACCAGGAAAGAGACCTAGAGACTAAAGAATGATCCGAGTACGCGGTTATATCATACTAGAACATTGAATGTTTAAATAATTCATACTTTCATTAAACGTAAGAAACATATAGTGAATGTAAATTAAATTCAAAATATTCTGCCTAAATTATGAAGAAAAATATTTAACCAATTTGAAACTTTATATAGATATCTAATCTAGAGAATTCAGCAAAGAAAAAATTCCAGCAATGGATTTTAAGCAAATCATATAGTGATATCACCTACCATCATATAAATTCTAAACATTTTAAATATATAACAGAAGAAATGAAACATATTTACCTGAAAAAGTATTAATATGCAATCTTTATTTTCTAAATTTATATTTATGTGAATATAAAATTATAAAAAAAACCTATTAACGTTTTAACTTTATTTATAAAAATACAAATTTTATTTTTAAACTACAAAATTTATAGAAAAAGAAGAAATTTCTAGCGAAACCTATGTCCATAATATATTTAAAATATGGTCTTAATATCAAATCCAAAAAAATACAAATTTTAATCTTTTTCATTATTTTCTAAATCTTTGATCTCTCCGATAACTTTATTATATTCTTCTTTCAAAGCAAAAATGGATTCTTGAAACCTTTTCTTAAGAATAATATTACTGGCCGTATTAAGAAGTTCTTCTTTGGTTTTTATTTTTTCCTCCAATTCCTTCAACAATTCTTTCTTTTGTTTTATCTCATCGCTCTCTTCAGTAACAATATTTTTTTCAGATGCAATAAGATTATATTCAAGTTCGGCTGCTAATGATGAGACATCTTCACTTTCTTCTTTTTGTTCGCCTTCTCCAAATATTAACTCGACACCAACACAATTCTTATCTCTCTCAAGCAATTCCTTGACTCTGTTTTCTATTTCCTCTACCATTTGTGTTTTTACAACACGTTTTCTAAATCTGTGCTTGGTATTGTACATCGGTGGCGTAATGCCATGTTCTCCTTTACTCTTATTGCCTATAACCACAATATGTGATATATCACTTATTTTATAAAATTGTTGATTGTCCATAGTTTTATGAGATTCAATTATACATGGTAATTTGGAAATATATCCGGTATATTCTATTGAGTTGTGTCTCAGAATAACAGTATCTTCCCCAATAACTTCCAATTCAATACTTTTTGTATTTGTTTGTAACATTTCTTTCAATTCTTCATTTACACGAAGTATGAATTGTTGTTCCATACAGGGTTTTATTTTAAAGGAAATTCTTAATTTTTTACGAAGAAAAAAACTGCATTGAAATTTTTATGAAACTTAAATTTACATTGAAAAATTTTTAATTTTGTTTACAAAAGAAAATCGGTTCTGTAATGTTTTTACTTTTCAGAGTTTTTTTTAAAAAAATGTAAATTTTCCAATGCAAAAAAAACCGGTTTTTAAACTAAATATCTATTAAAATTTTTATTTCATTTTTGACTTATTTGAATAAAAAAATATTTGTTGTTTCTAATTTAGAAATATTCGAATGAATCAAATACTACTCCTCATGAATTAAATAAAATTACACTTGACTTGTGATTTTATTTATGGCTGAAAAAAGTATTAAAAATGCAAATTAATTCTTTGATACATGTCCTGGTTTAAAATAAATTCATTTGCCGGCTGAAAGGTGAAGCAAGAATAACCACAAAAAAAATATTCCACTTGACAGCGAAATAATGAAATATTTTTTAGATTTTTGATAAGATGAAAATCACATTAAATTTTTGGTTTTTCGATAGAGAAGCGATAAGGTGGAAAAGGTCTACGAAATAGAGAAACTCTTTCAACAAATAAGTTTGTAATTTTTTCATTCAAACTAGAGCTTTGAATAAAGCTGAATTGGAAGTGATTACAACATAAAGTCATGAAATAAGTCTTGCTACTTTAAGTTTTGAGACACTGAGCCTGAGAGATTTAGAAAAAAAAATATCCATTTAAAAGCTAAGAATTTCAAGTGGTTGGCTATATATGTTTATATGTTTTGTAACTTTCAGGTGAATTTCTTATAAATAGCCGAAATATATTTTAGCTGAATGTCTATTCGGTTCGAAAAACGTAGAGTAACTGTGATTGCTGCTAGTTTAAGATATTCCTAATGTAGGTTTCAATCTGTGATCAACACCAGCAAACGAATATTAACATTTTGTGCGATTGTTCGCTTATTCAATGAAATTTATATATATTTTAGATAAAAAAATCTTTGGGTTTAGATCTCGTATAGAATACTTATGGAGTTTCTAAGAAAAACTATATATGACATCCTATAACCATGTTAATGTCATAAAATAATATAAAACAAATAAATTCTTTAAAAAGATAGGATATTCATTGAATAAAAATGATTAGAAATATAAATTTTTAATTTTTTTACTAACTATTTCTAGTTCATTTTGTTGCTTCTATTTGTATGTACTTTCGTATGATTTGGCTTTTTTTACATTTTTGTTGTATACTACAATCTTGTTTCAATTTCCGGTCTTGTCTATATTAATTTGAGATTTTTTCTAAAAGCATTAAATTATATACCATTTTTTAAATAAATTTTCGATATTTTTTAAAAAAAATTTCCGATATTTTTTATTCCCAAAAAGGAGTTGTTTTCTATTTTTCTATTTTTTTTAGAATCATTTATTATTAGCCAAATATAACAAATTAATTTATCGAATTGATTATAAAAAAATATTTTTCAATGGGGAATGCAATTTAGATGGTATCAAATAAAATTAATTTTTAAAATAACCAATCGAAAACGCTTAAGAAAAAATTTGATTTGTGATTCATAAATTTAATCCAATTTTTTATTGGGGAATAAATTATCTGGTTTTGGAATATTTGATCATTTTTTTTTTATTTTATTACGTGAAAAAATGTTATCCATATGGTGAGTAAAAGAAACAAAATACGCATTGCATTAGGAGTTGTTGGTTCAATATTGGCTATATTTGGCATAATGTGTGTTGTGGGATACATTAAAGCCGGTAATGTCATTAAGAGCTTCGAAGACGACTATAAGAAATTTTCGGATTTAGAGGATTATAAAAGATTTACATCTTTAGTGAATCTTTACAAGTTTGGTTTTTTCGCTTCTTGTAAAGCTGTAAGTTTTTTTGGATTTACTACGGAGGATAAAAAGGAGTCAGGCGTGAAAATGTTGAAAGAAGCATTAGAAAAGAAAAATATAGAGCAATATGAGAAGTACAGAAGAACGATCGAAAGCAGTAACTTTGAGATAGATATTTCTAAGTTGGAAAAGGTAGTTGGTGATGTCGGGCTTTTAGTTAGACTTGGTTTCTGGTTTAAAGGCCACCATCCTATCAAACCAACATATGCTTTATCTTCGTTTATACATAAGACCATAAAAAAACCAAAAAAAGACGAAATAAATCTTGCAGTTTTAGATGTAGTTGATGATTCTGTCGTGAAAGTATTTGATGTTAAAAGCGATGCTATGGATGATAAGGGTACTAAAAGTATTTCTTCGGCTAAAAAATTTAAGTTTGAAGCATCTAAAAATGGAATATCCGGTAAACCCGCTGATTTTATTGCTTATATTTGTTATAAAGCAGAAAAGAAGGCTTAAAGTCTGCTCTATGATGCGAAAATGGTTTTTATATTCAATCTCCAGATTGATATGATTAAAAGTCATTTTTAGTTTTTTTCTTTAATTTATATCATTTTTCTTTTTTCGAATTTTAAATATTCCATCAGTTTTTATTTGCTTCGTACGCTTGTATGTCTTTTAAATCTTAGTTTGTGATTTTTAGATTAAAAATATGCCTTTTTTTCTCATGATTTTTTTTTGTTAGTGCGCGAAATCCAGTTCAAGAAATTTTTGAAAATGAATATGCAGAGATAAGAGTGGCCATCGGACTAAAAACTGATGTCAAAAGTTCGGAATAATAGATCCGAAATATTTATTTTGAATAAGATTATAAAAAGGAAACTTAAATTGAAATAGAATTACTTCCCAAGTTTCACTTAAAGTTGAGTAAACTAAAAAAATCGGGAAACAAAAGGTTTTAACATTCTTTAAGTCTTATTTATATATGTAGTCTTGGGATAATCTTGTATGTGATGAACCCGGATGGTATTGTAACAAATTCCATAAGACGTATGGTAAAAATGCAAATATTGCTGAATATAGAGACATATATTCAGTTGATTGTACTTAGAAAACAGTTTGGAGATTTCATATGATCAATGAAGAAGAATTGAGTCGGCCCAAATGCCGGAAAAGAGCAGTTATTGTTGTTATCGGAGACTAGGTGAATGAGGAATCATCATAGCCTTTAAAACAAACAAGTAAAGTATAATATGGCGTTAAATATTTTTTTTAAAAAATAATAGCTCCTTATTTTAGATGTAGAAGAACCATATAAAAGTAACTGCAAATAAAAATAAATGAAAATTCCGATTCTGAAAAGTAAAAGAAGATGGCACAAAAAGTAGAAGAAAATATATAAAATTCTGCAAAGCATTTAAAATCAAAATATATTCAATTATATTTAACGCATTAAAACATTTTTTTAACATATTTTCTACAAAACTAATATTTTTCGATAGCAAATAAATGCATCCAAATTTTTATTTTTTAGAAAATATATTTTTCATTAAAAAGCGAATGTAAATCTTTACTAACTGGCAATACAAATTATCTAAAAATTTATACATAAAAAACCTCCCCTCTTTTTATGGACGATCAAGCCTATTCGATGTTACCATATTTTTATGAAAATATATTTCCATTGGAAAGAATATTTCAATGGTTAAAAATTGACGAGAAACGAGAAATATCTTTCACATTACAAAACGGCATGTATTTACGGTATTTAAATTTCAAATCAAAAGAAGAATTACAGACAAAGATTTTATCAACCGTTCCTGTCAAAATAGATTTTGGAGCTGTATATGCTAATAGACAAAGAAAAGGAACTGAATGTATTCCAGTTGAAAAAGAACTTGTTTTTGATATTGATTTGACAGATTATAAAAGAATATGTTGTACGGGAAGAAATACTTGTGAAACATGTTTTGTGTTGGTAAAATCTGCTATAAAATTGCTAAATTATTCTTTGAAAGAAGAATTTGGATTTGAAAAAGTACTTTTTGTATTTTCAGGAGGACGTGGTATACATTGTTGGGTATCGGATGACAATGCTCGTTCGTTAAATAATTCCGAACGTCAAAGTGTGACAAAATTTTTTGATTCGGTTTCTAAAAGAAAGATATTTCCAACAGAATATTGTAATATTTTGATGGAAAATATTTCATATTTTAATGAACCAGATCTAAATATTAAACCCGAAACTGCCACAGTCGAAGAGATATTTGAACATTTATATATAAAACTTGATAAAAATGTTACATCGGAGATTAAACACCTACTCAAATCTCCCTTCTGTGTTCATTCTTCTACAACCAAAGTATGCGTTCCCTTAGATCCTGAAAACATTGATACCGTTCTCATTGAAGATCTTCCTACACTACAAAATGTCATGGATAATCCAAAAACATTGGATCCATACATTAGAATATTTGATCAAACATTTTTTTAATTTTTTACAAATAAATTAATATTTGTAATTATTTTTAAAATTAAAATTTAAATTTCTCAGTATTATATTAGATTGTAATGTGGAGGGAGGATAACCACATAAAAAACTTTCTGCTTGGCAATGAGTGCGTGAAACTGGTGTGAGATCATTGTTTGGATTTTTGGTGGGAATACAACCACACTACATCTTCGGTTGTTCCATGGGAGTTGTTATGAGGAGGAGAGTTCTAAGAAATGGTGAAACTTTTTCTATAAATTTATTTGTAGTTTTTTATGTAACCAGATTGCAGACCGCAGCTGAACATGTAGGTAATCTCCATGTAAAAGCATGGAAACCTAGCCTTGCTCACTCGGGTTAGAAGACTTAGCGCCTGGGAGATATAAAAATAAAACCCATTAAAAGCCGGGAGAGCCAAGTAGCAGGTTATACCTGTTGGTATGACATTGCACTGTCTAGGTGGACTCCATGTAAATCTCTGAAATATATCTTAGCTAGAAGTTTATTGGGTTCAGAAAGTGTAGATTAAGTGGGAATGCTGCATAGTCTTGGGGGAGCCCAGGGGGGGCTTCGGCCTTCGATCACACTCCATGCAACGGACATTAACGAACTCCGGGCAACTGCCTCGCCTAGTAATTAGGTTCTACACACCTGGTAAATGAAAGGCTTTGGGACGTAGGTATCGCAGGGGTTACTGATGGAGTTTTGGGGTAGCAGTTATTTATGTTAAACCTAGAACTGCGTTAATGTCATGAAAACAAATATAACACTTGCCACTGTTTTAAAAAAGATGTGATAGATATAATGTTATAAATATTAGATTGTATTAATTTTAATCTTTTTTTTCAAAAATATACATTCGAGTATTTCAATTATTGTTTTACAGTTAAAAAAAAAACATTCGACCTATTTTTAATTTCAATGCTTTATTGTTCCCACGAAAATCATTATATTAAAAATATATTGCTTTATATTCGGCAAAAAAGCAGAGTAATACTATTTCAACTATATTTCAATGTTCTTAATGTTTTTTTTAGTAGGAGGAAGTCATTGAAGAATGTTCTATTGAATAAATCTATAACTTAATTAATGTTTCCCATGTCTAATCATACTAAATGAAAATTTTATAATGAGGTTCTTTTCAAAAAATAATAATAATACGATAATAAAGATGACATACGAATTTGTCTTTCTACTATATTAGCCGATAAATTGCATTAAATTCTTAATTTTTATTAAAGTAAGTGCTTTTCCTCGTTTACTCGATATAAATATTAAAAAAAGCTGTTTCGTAATAAATTTTAACATAAATATGCTATAATTTTGCCTAAATTTATATAATGGAAATGAAATTTCATTTATAATGTATGAATGATGTCTTTAAAAAAAATTTTAGATATTTAAAAAATCAATTTGATTGATTTTTAGTAAATTTAGAGTTAAAAGAAATTCTAAATAAATTATTAATTTGATTTCGGCAATTTTTAGTCTAAATATTAGTAAGAAATAATGAAGCTTAGGCATTCGAGGGTGGCTTATATTAATTAGTTTAGCCCAAGAGCCGCCAAAATTTTTGCCTTGGCGGGAGACATTTGCATCTATAAAAAGTCCTACCGGCCAATAACTCATTAGATTTTATGCTAAGTACCAAAGCGTATTTCTTCACTCTTAATTATCAATATTTTTAAATCGCACTTTTAAAGTTTCATATATACAATCAAAAAAAGTAAAACTGTATATAACCCATATTTTTAAAGGATAAAAGTTGTATTTAAATTAATAATTTAAAGTAAAAAGGAAGAAATAAAAAATAGAGATGTTTATTTTGAAAAATTACACTGAATTCGAAAGGGGGAGCTTTTATAATCTTATCATTTTACCAGACATACATAAATTAAATCAATCTTAAATATTTTTTTTATTTATACTTTTGATTTTTAAGCTTGGCTTACCTGTTGTCAGCTATCTCACCTTTGTTTTACACTTATTTTATTAATAAAAAGGAAATAATAGTCATTACATCGGAATAATTACCCGGATTTGTATTATTATCTAGGAAAACGGATTTAACTAGATCTGGATCCAACTATTTTTATATGACTTCAATATTTGCCAATAGAACTTCTGTTTCATTAAAAAGACTGGTAAAAAGCATATCTCTAATCTGGCGTCAAATCTTGAGCTTTATTACGTGAGAAGGTGGTTAGACCATTAAGTCAGTACTTGCTGTGTTTGGTGATTAAAAAAACGACACATAATTATGTTTTGATACCTCATTTAACTTCTTTATAATCTTTACTTTGCAAATGATATTGTTATGTTATGTCAAAATTATCTAAATCAAACTTTAAAATGTTATCGTTTAGTAAAATCAATATCTTATAACTCGTATTTTTTTTCTTGATTGTATAACTGCAGTAAAAAGAAACTTTTAAAGTTTATTTTTTTGGAAATAATTTCTATGTTAACCTAATTGGATTCTTATTTTAGTTTTTGTGAAAAAATTTAACCTTAACCATTCTAGATTCTTATTTCATTTTTTTTAGTTCTTTAATTTGAGTAAATATGAAACGGAGAAAAAAAGAGAGATAGATAGTGAATGCAGAACCTTTAAAGAACAATAGGGGACTCTGTACTATATTATTGTGTCAAGTACTATGCTAATATGTCTTATTTGTATTGAAAATATTTCGGTTTTTAACGAATACAATATAAAAAGTTATTATAAAGCGAAGCATTCTAAGTATTACTCAAAATACTTTGGAAATCTAGGATAGAGAAATATGAAACTTTAAAATGCGGTTAAAAATCTCAAAAATAGTGTTTAAGAAAATAAATTCTGACAAAGAAGCAGAAACCCGAGCTAATTTTCTTGTGATTTTTTATTAGAAAAACCTGGCATATCTTTTACACACGAGGAATTATTAAAGATTTTATTATTTATACAGCATTAGAAACGTGTTCAGAATAGATTACAAGTTTAAAAACATCGGTTTGTCAGCCAATACAATAGCCAGGATAGTAAACGACAAGATTAACAACTCAACTACACGGCTTTCCAAAAAAAAGACACTTAGTATGATTTTCTTTGGTCCTGGATGACTCAAATGATGTTAAGGATATAGCCCAGTGTTTGTTTTTTATTCGAGAGATTTTGTCAAATTATGAAGTATATGAAGATTTTTCAAAGTTCTAAGTACTCATATGACAACTACCTGAGAAGAATTTTTCAGAAGTCTAAACCTATTGCAAAAATGACCTTCGATAGAAAAACTTAAAGTGTATTACAAATAATGGCGGAATAAACAAAGGTGTAGTATCTCTCGTATGTAAAGTAGTAGAAAAGTATGGTGGTCTTAATCCATTGATAATACATTGTATTATTCATCAACAGTCGTTATGTGGAAAGTGCAAGAGCATATCGAGGTTTTAAATCCAGATATATCAACTGTTAACTATATAAAATCCTATACATTAAACCATCGTCAATTTCGTGAGTTTATTGCAAAAGTCGGAAATAAAATGATATACCTTATTTTACAGTAGTTCGCCGGCTCCGCCGTAAAACAGTTTCGAAGCTGTTTTTTAAACTTAGAATGAACATCGAAATATTTTTGTATCAAAGGAATTGCTTCTTTTTTGAGTTAAGAAGTAATGGATGGTTATGTCAAATGTCTTTTTATACAGTTTTAATTAAAAACATAAATGAGCTAAATTTGAATTTTCAAACAAAAAATCAGTTGCTGCTTGGATCATAAGGTCATGTCAAGTCATTTCGTCAAAAAATAGTTTTTTTTTCAATTCCAAATAACCAAAAAAATTTCACTAATTTTGATACGTGCAAATATTATTTGAAAAACAGCAAATCGATTCCCAATAGAGTTTGCATATAAACTTTAAGTATTTCTTTTGATTCTCGTTTTTCTGATTTCGATTTAATGGCAAACGATATTTAAACGTTTAAAACCCATTTTACTGCTGAGTTAGAAACCTTTGCATCGGTGCTTCAATTAGAAATAATAGGAATGCAACACAGTGATATTTTATGAGAAAAATATTTATAGTCATGATTAGAGGGATTTAATGAGAGTCTTCGTTCTATATAATTTATCAAAGTTCATAAATTTGCTCGGGTATTTATTTCCGCTTTCGGTATTACCTATCTGTGTGAAGAAACATTTTCTAAAATGAAATACACAAAGAATATTTACATATCCAAAGTAACAGATAAGCACTTGCAATCTTTGTGGATAATTTCTACTAGTAAATGAGACATAGATTTCCAAGATAATATTAGGTGCAAATTTAATTACATCATTCCCAGTAATAATATATTTTGCCACCAATTATTCTTATTTCATTTTTTATTTTTGGTATAAAATGATAAAAAATGTTAAAAACCCAATAAATTTTATTTGTATTACGAATTGATACTAAAATTCACCTGTAATTGTGATTTTTTTTTGTATTTTATACGGAAATTTTAGCATTTTTTTCAGCTTGAAAAAACGCCTACCTTCAAATTAAAAAATATATAAGAGTAAGCAGGAGTAATATCTGAACTGCTACCACGGGCAGGATGAAATATGTCCGAAAATCTGTAGTTTGAAACCCCTGGTTATAGGTGCTCTTTTATTAAGCAAGAAAATTTGTACTTTAAGAAACAAGTATAAAATTTCATGCGTCTAAAACATTTTTATACTAAAAGAGCATTGCTTATAAATTTTTAGTAATCATATTTATTAGCAAACGAAAATTGTTTTGCAAAAAGTAATTAGTTTACAAATAGCTTAAAACTATTAGCATTACCCATATTTTATATTTGAATCATTTTTTAACAAAATATCAAAGAACATAGTTAAAAGACTACAAATACCCATAAATGTTGAGGCATAGATTCACTCGATAGTACCCAAGAAGACAACAACAATGATTTTTTTTGATCTGCGAGAAGGAACTCTTCTCGAAACCAAAGCCCAAGAGAGTTTGGAGAAAGCGTCATTATTTTTATTGAAGGAGCTGAGATGCATAAACAACTAACTCCCACTTTAAAGCAAGTAAATAACCAGGACGATAGTATTAAACAATTAAATAAAACAAAAGTCTTATCTCCTATTTTATATGGAGTAACCACAGTAAAAGAACAAACAAAAAACATAAATGAAGAGTCGGATTTAGAGGAAGGCATACAGTGTTAAACTAGGAAATAAGTCATTTAAAAGGTATAAAATTTGTTAACCCAGAATTTTATTCATAAAAATTGTCTTTCTTCTAAAATCTTATTTCTAAGGATAATTCTCCTTTGTAATATTTTAAGGGTTTCATATAAATTTTAATTTTTGAGTTAAACACTAAGTTTAAATCAAAAATAATTGTAGTCTTCAAAAAAAATAAATTTCCTGTTTTTTTTTCACAATTTTAGCCACTTAGAATTCACATCCTTGGTTTTCTTTTGAAATATAAATTTTTAATTCACTTTGCCTTTTAAGTATTTCTTTATTGTATTTTTTTTCTTGAAATTCCCTGTATTTTTTAATTCACTTTTATATTTCAAATATCTATTTACTCCTTCATTTTGCAATCAAAATTTCGTATCTTTTTTAATTCACTTTTATATTTCAAATATCTATTTACTCCTTCATTTTGCAATCAAAATTTCGTATCTTTTTTAATTCCTTTTGCCTTTCAAATATTTCTTTACTCCTTTTTTTTATTTTTTCTTACAAACATATTGCACCCTCAAAAATGAAATGCTCTAATTGTGGTTCTTCCTCTATAGAAACCGACATATCAAAAGGAACGGTATATTGTATTTCATGTGGAACAGTTCATGAAGAAAATTCAGTGGTTTCATCTCTAAACTTTACCGAAACATCTAACGGTTCTTCTGTACTCACTGGTCAAATAATAAAAATAACTGAAAACTACACAAAAGTAGGCACTTCATTTATCTCTACAAACAACACATATGTCCAGAACACAATACGTAGTATTTGTGTGTCTCTAGGTCTTTCTGATGATCACGTTTCTTCTTCATTTAGATGGTATAAATTATCTTTACAGCATAATTTAACCAAAGGCAGATCTCTTTTATATACACTTTCTGCTGTCATTTATATAACTTGTCGACAAGAAAAAACACCGCATCTTTTAATAGATTTTTCTGTTTTATTACGTATCGATGTTTTTAAAATTGGACGTACATTTTTAAAAATTACAAATCTTTTAAACATAAAAGTTCCGTTAATTGATCCTTCACTTTATTTGCCAAGATTTGTTAATAAATTGAAAATGAGTGAAAAAGTACTTTGCTTAGCAAATAGAATTGTTTCTAGAATGAAAAGAGATTGGATAGTTGTAGGTAGAAGACCAAATAATTTGTGTGGTGCCTCTTTAGTAGTAGCTGGTCGAATATTAGATGAAGTGCGTGGTATTTCTGAGGTAGCTCGTATTGTACATGTAAGTGTTGTTACAATTAAAAAACGATTGAAAGAAATGGCTGCTACAGCAAGTGCAAATCTTAGTATAAATGAATTTTGTAATTTGTGGCTTGAAAAAGAAGAAGATCCACCGGTAAATAAAGAAGAAAAGATTGATTTAACTATAAATACACCTGAAGAGTTAAGTGAAGAAAAGGAATACAAATTAAAAAAATTTGAAGATTTTGCAGAGAAAATTAAACCAATAGAAAATAAAGAAAATATAAATCTTAGAAAAGAAAAGGATTTAGGTGAAAGTTATAATGGATATTTGGAGGAAAATAAAGAAAATATAAATCTTAGAAAAGAAAAAAATTCAATGGAAAATGATAAGGAATTTTTAGACGAAAATAAAGAAAATATAAATCCTAATGACAATACAGTTAAAAATACAGAAGAATCTTTAAAATCTTCTAAAGAAAATATAAATCCTAATGACAATACAGTTAAAAATACAGAAGAATCTTTAAAATCTTCTAAAGAAAATATAAATCCTATAAATAAAATAGAAGAAAATACAGATGAAAATATTTTAATTAAAGGAAGAGATGACTTGTTTAAAGATAATGAATTACATTCATTAAATTGTGGTAAAGATACTGATTCGGATATAAATAATTTTATTTTATCAAATGAAGAATCAAAACACCGGGAAATACTTTGGAATGAAATGTACGGTGAATTTATGAAACAAAAAGCTGAAAGACCAATTATTTATCGTAAAAAAACTTACACGAAAAGAAATAAAAATATTCAATTTGAGACAATAACTGATGCAGTAAAAAGTGTGGTAAAAGAAAAAAAGTTTTCTTCTAAAATTAATTACAGTGTAATTGAAAGAATGTTTGAATAGAAATTTATTTAAATTTAATTTTGAGATTAATTCGAATATAAATTTCTATTTAAATATAATTTAGAGATCATTTGAATAGAAAATATTATTTCATTGTATATTTAATTTTATTTTTAGAATATATCATTTCATTGTATATTTAATTATATTTTTAGAATAGATACATCATTTCATAGTATATTTAATTATATTTTTAGAATAGTTTATTATTTCATTATATATTTTATTAGAGATTAGAGACTTTTTACTATTATTTTTATAAAGAATTTATTTATTAATTATTTTTTTTTAAGTTTATTCAAATTTTTTGATTTTATTTATAGTTTATTCAAATTTTTCATAGTCTTTATAGTTAATTCAAATTTTTTATTTTTTTTTAAATTTATTCAAATTTTTTATTTTATTTATAGTTTCTATTTCCTTGTGCCGTTATTTCTTTGCTTTTTTTAACTCTGAATTTAATTTTCTGATATGATACGTTAATAATTTTTTTTAATATTTAAAAATATGTTAAAATGTTTCAAAAGGTCTCTTCAAAATATAGATTATTGGTAAATTATAATTTATTTAAAATTTTTAAAGTACAGGGGAATGTAAAGTTATACTTATTATATTAACGTGGTTTTGATTTTAATTTGTTGGATTATCTAAAGAGTAGATATCAAATGTATAGATAATCAAATTTAAGTCAAAATAAATCTCAATAAAAAAAATGATGATCGGGGGAAAAAACTAACAAATGAAATTGTGTGTTTTTAAAAGTTGAAAATATTATTTGTCAGAAAAAACTGTTAAAAGTAGAAATAAAAACTATAAATATTTCTAATTTATATATATTAATGAATAAAAAATGTGTTATTTTAAGTTGTGTTTTGGTATTTCTGATTATATTTGTGGTTTTTATGATAACTTCTTTGGTTAAAGCGAATTCTTTAATTGATGAGTTTAATAAAGATTTTAAAAATAAAATCGAAAGTTCTACAAATACAGATTTGAAGGATTCTCTTAGTTTATTTAAATGCTGTTGCTTCGAGAAAAGAGACAAAGCGTTGGAATTTTTAGATTTGGATGATAATAAAGATAAATCTAATGAAATACTTCAATTGGTGACGAAAAACGAAATTGAAAATTTGTATAAGTCTGTTTTAGAGATTGCGAGTATATCAGTAGAAGTAAGTCAAACGAAATTGGATGAATATTTAAATAAGTTCAATATATTTGTACGAACTGGTCTTTTTCTAAAAAGAAAAAATAAACTTAAATTGGTATTTGAAATTGCTAAAATTGTTAAAAACAGTATTGAAAAAATAAATGAGAAGACCATTAATGCTTTACTGATAAGTATTCATGGTACGGATATTGCAAAAATTCATGATCTTACTGTAAAAGATAAGATTGCCAAACCAGAAAAAACTACTGAAATCAAAATACAAACTAGCGAAGAGGATTCTTTATTTACAAGTCAAAATGTTATTTTTTATGTGTGTCAATTTCTACTTTCTACAGAATAAAGTTGGATTATAGACTTTTCATTTTCTTTTTAATATTCTAATTTATTTGAATTTTAATATTTACACATTAGTAAATTATTTTTAACCGCTATATTATACTTAAAATTGGTTAAAATTTATTTTAGGCTTCGTTTTCTTCCCTATGAATAGATTTTCCCTTTTAACTGCTATATTATACTTAAAATTGGTTAAAATTTATTTTTTCTTTATATAAAGATCAAATTTTTAAATCTGCAAATAAATTATATTCTTAGATTAATATTTATTTACGTTTGATAATATTCTATTTAATTTTACAGTATTTAATATAAAAAACTTATAAGATTGAATATTAGAAAATAAACTTTAGTCTCTTCTATTCTGATTTATTAAATAAATAAATGAGATCAATATTTTACTACTAAAAAATTACTGAAAAATTTGTTAATTGTAACGAAATTTTTTTTTACTTCTAAAATAATAGTTGAACGTTAAAATATGATGATTTGGGAAATAAAATATAAATTTTATACTTTGTTTATTCTTTATATTCAGGAGAGTTAATAAAATTAATCAGAGAAGATAATCAAGCAATATTAAATGTAAGTAAATTGATGAATGAATATTTAAATATGTAAAACAAAGTAGAGATTTTGAGAAAGACTGTATTTTATATCTAAACATTATTGATAAGAAAGTTTTATAATAAAATAAAACCATAAGTAGACTAGCTAAAGCTAAAAAAAATTCAAAATATCAAAAAAAATCCAAATTAATTACTATATTTGATAAAAAAAACCTAAAAAATGTATGATTTTATAAATATAGTAATGAATTTCCCCGGATTTTAAGTAAATTTCTTTTTACAAGTACATTCTATAATTTTTTTTATATATTTTCGTATTATTTAGTTGCCATAAATGATGAACATAATTATAAATTTACTAGAACCGGTCCTACTTTCTATAAAAATAAATATGTTATGAAATTTTTATATAGTATCTTACTTCTTAAAATAATATATACTCCTACCCAGTAAATCTATTTTTTATAACGTATGATACTGTTTATTATTTATTATTTTGTTTAAAACCAAACTATAGCTTTTTTAATTTATTATTATTGTGGTAATAAGTTGTGATACAAAATTTATATTATTTTAATTAAATTTTTATTGTTAATTACATATCTTAATTAAAATAAATCTAGAATGTAGAAGAAAATACATTAAAATAAAGTTTTTATACTTTCATTATCCCAAAAAATACTAATATATAATGATAAATGAATTAATTGTTCATATTGTTTAAATTCAATTTCTTTAAAACGTAATATGAAACATTTCCATTTATAGAAATTTAATTGGTCACTTCATTATTATTGATCTTATTTTATAAAAAAGGAGACTAAATAATTTGAAAAGTAGACAATCCTTTATGTCAGATGAACCAACGAGACAAATAAACATGCAAATGAAAACGTTGCAAACCAGAATGAAAGATACAATAAAGAGCGAAGAAGAGAGGGGTGCGAGTTTACAAGACTTAAGTAAACGAACTGAACATTTGGAGCAACGTGCTACTGTTTTTAGACAGGAAGCTAGAACTACACGAAGAAGAATGTGGTTTAAAAATTTCAAATATTATGTTATTGGCGGTTTAGTTGCTACTGTAATGGTAATTATTGTTCTCAGGATTATTGGAATTGCTTAGAAAAAGAAACAAAATGAATAAAATTTACGAAACTGAAAATCGAATATAAGATATATTCGAAAGTGTAAATAATGAATAATAGTTATGTTCGTTTGTTTAAAGTCTAATATAACAAAGTGAATATTTAATGGAAATTAAAATCTTTATTATGGAGATAAAAAAATATGAAACACTTAAAAAACAATCCATTTTGAAAATCCAAGCAAACATGTAGAAACAAAAAGTAAATGAATTTTAATTGAAAATGTTTAGATATTTTATCTTTTATATTTTATTTGGCAATTTAAAATTACTTTTTTCATCAAAATATTTCATTCTTTATTGATCATAAATAACTCATCTTTTAAATTTTAGTTGGGAATTTAAAATAACTTGTTTCATCAAAAAATTTAATTATTTTTTAATCATAAACAACTCATCTTTTAAATTTTAGTTGGGCATTTAAAATAACTTTTTTCAGCAAAAAATTTAATTCTTTTCCGATAGAAGATAGATTTCTAGAAATCTTTACAGAAAAATTTTGATGATTTTTCGGTTTATCATTGATTACTTTACAAATAATATTATGTATTTTATTAAAATCGATTACATCTTTTCTATCACGTAAAATATTTCTAAATTTTAATATGAATAAACTTTGCCGCAGTTCCATCTTTTTTTTCAACACATTTTTATTCATTTCTATTCGTCTACATCTTATTTCTTTACTATTAATACATTCATAAATTTTTTTATTTGGTATTAAAATGGATGTATCGACATATTTTGATATTTCGTATATAATATTATTATTCATTAAATCTTTCTTGTGTAATTTTTTTATAGTTTAAAAGGAGAGATAAGAATTATTTAAAAAAATATGGTTGGTTACTTTATCTGTCAAAAAAAAGAACCAATAATATTATTTAAATTAAAAAATTATTTATTCATTAGAATAAACGTGATATTTGATTTGAGACATAACTCATGAGAAAGATGAAATATGTTTCGATTAAAAAATTACAATTAGAAATAATTTGTTTCGTTTTTTACTTTAAACAACCAACCCTAATATAACAACACACGTGCTGACAAAAAAACAACAATTTTTAGCAGAAGAAGACCCCAAATATTTACTTCAAATTATAACTTGTCGTTCAAAACAAAGCATTGTTTCAAAACATAGAACAGAATCGAATACAAAGAACAGTACAGGAAAACGGTGAAAAATACAGAAATAAAACAAATATCTTACAATTAATAAACCCTAAACAATAAAAAACCGATGAAAAAAACGGTGAAAAATACAGAAATAAAACAAATATCTTACAATTAATAAACCCTAAACAATAAAAAACCGATGAAAAAAACGGTGAAAAATACAGAAATAAAACAAATATCCTTACAATGAAAAATCCATAATAATTAAAAGGATATATATTTTTAATTCCCCCCCTCCAAGCCGTGAGTAGAATTGGCTTGGAGTATTCACTGCTTTTCTTAAAAAGCGACTAAAAGAAGCAGGCCTCCATAGTGGAGTTAGGCGTAGGGCCAATAACCAATCCTTTAAAACCACCTTGTTATGAAACCCGAAAAAGTAAACAAATCCACTTTAAAAACACCGTTAACGGTATTACCCAAGGCCTCGTCCAGGGCTTTTGGGTCAAGGATGAAGGACGAATATATATTTTTAAACATAGTTATTATTTTTAAATCACGTTTTAAACCATTTTTAGAGGATAAAAACAGAGGCATTTTTCCGACAGTATTTAAAATGAAAAAAACTCGAATGAAAATAAATCTTCAGAATATAAACATTTTATTCAAAATTAATCTTATAGATAGAAATTTTTTAGTTGAAATCTTATAATTCTTTCTCTCTACTATTTTCAATTCTAAATTTAATTGTCTTAAATCAAATATAAATTATTTGATTTTTCTTAAATAAAAATTCATTTATTTATAATTTTAATTATCAAAATAATCATAAATTTTCAATATAAATATATTTAATTATTTGAATCAAAATATTAATTAGTTAAATTAAAATATTAAGTGATTAAATTAAAATAATAATTGATTAAAAATTTCATTTTGTGGTATTTTTAAATATTAAGAGAAACAAAATGTTTTTAATAACTCTTTTAGTCTAAAATTCCAAGATTTTATTTTACTTATAAAAATAACAATGTATCAAATACTTTTAATCTAAAATTCCAAGATTTTATTTTACTTATAAAAATAACAATGTATCAAATACTTTTAATCTAAAATTCCAAGATTTTATTTTACTTATAAAAATAACAATGTATCAAATACTTTTAATCTAAAATTCCAAGATTTTATTTTACTTATAAAAATAACAATGTATCAAATACTTTTAGTTGTATCAATTTCATTCTTACACTTTAAATTATATTCGAATACAACAAATATGCAAAAAACACTTATGAATATATATTTACATATAAAAATACGGTATAAATATAATTATTTAGAACTCTAAATACAAATTAAAATAAAAATAATTTTAAATAAATAATTATTATAAAGTTTTTATAAAAATAGATTGTTTCCTGAATTAAATAAATAAAAAAAATACTTAAAGAATGATAACAAAATGATAGAATTACATTATAATCTAGAAATATTGTAAATATATTTTGTTTGGATATATAATACCGTATTTTTGTGAAATTTTAACTCAATTTTTTTTCATTTAAGAATTATTTGAAAATGATAGTTTATTGGAAATAAAAATATATTATAGGCTTCGAGCAACCATGTTCTTTTACTGTAATATATCACATAAACATAGAAATAAAACTTAAATATAATAATTTAACGTTTTAACCTCTAATAATCAACTATAAATAGAAAATTAAATTATGTTTTTAATATTGCAAATATTTAATTGCAAAAAAACAATGTGGTCTGTTAATTTTTATATATTTCAATTTATTCTTGGAAAATACAACAATTTATAATTTTGTAAAGATTCTCGAATATTATATTTCAATTTATTCTTGGAAAATACAACAATTTATAATTTTGTAAAGATTCTCGAATGTTTATTTATTTTTAAAATGTTTGAGAATATTTTCACGCTTGTAAATTGAAAGATTTTATTTGATCTTTAAATTATAAATATTCTAAATTTGCTACGTACCTATAAAATCTAAAGAATTATAAGAAACATGAGAAAGAATTGGAATTTTATGTTTAAACAATATTTTTTGTTAATTAAAACGTAAAATTATTTTTAAAAAATATATTAATTTTGATGATATTTTTTTAATATAATTATCAATAGATTATAAAACCATAAAAAACTAGAAATAGATAAAACAAATACAACAATCCATGTTTATAAAATATTAATATTTCATTGATCTACTATGAGAAATGATATTATTGTATATTTCTTTAAAAATACGTATTTTTACTTAAATCTCCTGATTACCTAAAATTAAATCCAAATGAATGTGAAAAAGAAGAATATCAAAATAATTTCCTTATATGGTAAGGTAAACTTTAGTCTTGGTTGATTGTTAAACAAATTTAAAAAATACGCAGACGTAGATGCCATTATTTGGTCAAAGATACAAAAAAAGACCCAAAATTTTAAAGCACCGCCAAAAAGATACAAAGCGTTGAAAAAATACCAACTGCTGTTTGAAATACTTGGAATAGTGTTTTCTTTTAAAATATTTAAAAATGCTACAATATAATGAAAGTGAAATAGAACAAGGTGTGCGATAGGATCAATAACAAACAAAGACATGATATATTGGTCAGTACTTTATTTAGATATTCTATATTTTGATACAAACCAATTATATATTTATAAATCACGATTCATAAGCTTATATCAGTCTATTCATATTAAGTAATATTCTAGAACAAAGTATTATTTTATTTATAAAATATTACAGCGTATAAAATTATATTTTAGAAGGTTTTTAATTAACCAATCAAGGTATTTGTATTAATAATAAGTTAGTAATGAATTGATACATATTAAAAAAAATATAATATGTGGTTTTAATTTTAAATAAATTTTATAAAATTAGGTATAGTTTTAGTTAGGAAACATATTTATTTAAGGATAGAGATTTGTTAGATTAGAAACATTTATTTAAGAATGACGTGTAGTTTTATAAATCAGAAATATTATTTAAGATTGAAATATTATTTTATAAATCAGAAATATTATTCAAGGAACGAGATTGGTTTCGTAAATTAGAAACATTTATTTGAATGCAGTGTAGTTTTATAAATCAGAAATTTTATTCAAGATTGAAATATTCTTTGTTAGATTAGAAACATTTATTTAAGAATGACGTATGGTTTTATAAATCAGAAATATTATTTAAGGAACGAGATTAGTTTTATTTATGAAACTTCCACCTAGGAATTTTATTAGTAAAAAAAATCTCTTTACTGTTCATAAATAAAACTTTAGTGTTTCAAATCAGCAAAAACATTATTTTAATTTGCAAATTAGAAAACAAAATATAAATTTTTAATTCAAAAATATTAAAAAATATAAAAAAATTATTTGTAAGTTTCTTATCAAAATATTAATTTTTAATTCAAAAATATTAAGAAATATAAAAAAATTATTTGTAAGTTTCTTATCAAAATTATATTCAATTGTATAAATCCTTATCTAATTAATTTATTTGTTATTTTTAAATCAAATTTGTTTTATTTAAAGTTTTAGAGATTTTACCCCATGTTTACATTCGTTTTTTTTGTTTTACTATTTATTTTATTTGAAGAAATTGGAAAAAAAGATAGTGACCCTTTTTTAAAAATGAAGATTGATATTTACGCAATTCGAGCGAAAGGAAACAATTTTTTTAAAACCAAACAATATGATAAAGCATTAGAAACGTATTATGAGGGTATTGAGTGTGATACAACAGATTTTCCACATGCGAATAAAGAATTATCAATTCTTCATTTAAATATAAGTGTTACTCATTATTTGATGGAAAATTTTGCTGAATCTTCTCGTCATGCTTTAGAATCACTTAAATACGGAAGAAGTAATAAAGCAATTTACAAATTGTGTAATTCTTATTTGAAATTGGGAAGATTTTACCAAGCAAAAATGTTATTTGAGACCAAAGGAAGAGAATTTGGAGAATATAGGGATCCTATAAAAGATTCAGAAAAAAATTTGGAAATTCTGAATTAGAATATTCCTTTAAGGGTGGAATATCTAATTACATTGAAAATATTCTTAAAAATTTTTCTTTAACCAGTACAAGTCCTTTCAATAAATTTTTTGAAAATATTGAAAATAATACCGAAAAAACGCCTTTTTTAAAAGACGAACCCTTTTTTACAATTTTTATCGAAGATTCAAATATTTTGAAATATAGTTTCTTAAATATTTTTGTAACTGAAATACAAAAAGGAAATTATGTTCCAGCAAAAGTTGTTGTTTATATATTGAGATATTCGTATTCTATACTTTTTAATTTAGATAATATAGTAAAGATTTCAAACAAAGAAAATCAAAGAATAATTGTATTTGGCGATACACATGGAAACTTTATAGATATTGTAAATGTACTTCAACAGCTTATATCTGGTAATTCTAAAGATATATATTTATTCAATGGAGACTTTGTAGATAGAGGTTCGTTGTCTGTAGAAAATATTTTATTAATTTTAGTATTAAAAATGGTGTTTCCTGATCAGGTATTTCTAAATAGAGGAAATCATGAATTTCCTGCTATAAATCAAATGATGGGTTTTTATGAGGAGATAAAGGTGAAATACTCCTTAACTCATAATATAATCTTTCAAAGTTTTTGTGAAGTGTATAAATGTATGCCATTGGCTTCAATATTAAATAATTCTGTTTTTGTAGTACATGGTGGATTACCCGAAGAAAGATTTTATATAAACGATGCCCAAAAAATATTTAGACATACAAATGATAGCTACGATAAAATATTTGAAGGATTTATGTGGTCAGATCCGATGGAAGGATTTGGTGTGACGCCCAGTAAAAGAAATATAGCTGTTAATTTTGGTAAAGACATAACCGAAAGATTTTTAAAGGACAATAATTTGACACTTATTGTTCGATCACATGAATATGTCTGTGGTGGTTTTAAAATTAATCAGAATGGAAAGGTTGTGACTATTTTTTCTGCGCCTAACTATTGTGGAATGAAAGGTGGAGCAGCATATTTGGTTTTTGAAGATAAAAGTGATAAATACAAGGTCGTTAACTTTGGATAAACCTAATTTAGATTCTATTTTCTTATTTTAATTTTCTAATTTTTAATTATTGTAGCTTAACTTATTTCTAATTCTTAGTTTATTTCATCTTAGTTTTTCTTTTTTTTTCTTTTTTTCAGTTTTTTTAATTTATCTTTTTTTTTCTTTATCAAGATTTAAAGATTAGAAACAAAAGATAAGGATTAAGTTATTTAATCAATACAAATGCACGAAATCAAATGATTTAATCATAAACCATTTTTAGATTTTATTTTTTTTAAATTATTTTTTTTCTCAAATAAAAATTTTTAAATTTTAAAATATATAAATAATAAGAAAGAAAATTATATTCCTGATTAAGTTACTAATATATGGATATCCTTTTAATCAGTTCTATAATTAAAAATATGAAATGTTAAGAGTACTAGGATAACAGAAGTTTGACTTAACTTAAACTTTATTTAAAAGTATCACATCTTTTTAAAATAGTGGCAAGTGTTATATTTGTTTTTATGACATTAACGCAGTTCTAGGTTTAACATAAATGACTGCTACCCCAACACTCCATCGGTAACCCCTGCGATACCTACGTCCCAAAGCCTTTCATCTATCAGGTGTGTAGAACCTAATTAATAGGCGAGGCAGTTGCCCGGAGTTCGTTAATGTCCGTTGCATGGAGTGTGATCGAAGGCCGAAGCCCCCCCTGGGCTCCCCCAAGACTATGCAGCATTCCCACTTACTCTACACTTTCTGAACCCAATAAACTTCTAGCTAAGATATATTTCAGAGATTTACATGGGTCCACCTAGACAGTGCAATGTCATACCAACAGGTATAACCTGCTACTTAGCTCTCCCGGCTTTTAATGGGTTTTATTTTTATATCTCCCAGGCGCTAAGTCTTCTAACCCGAGTGAGCAAGGCTAGGTTTCCATGCTTTTACATGGCGATTACCTACATGTTCAGCTGCGGTCTGCAATCTGGTTACATAAAAAACTACAAATAAATTTGTAGAAAAAGTTTCTCCGTTTCTTAGACCTCTCCTCCTCATAACAACTCTCATTGAACAACCGAGGATGTAGTGTGGTTTTATTCCCACCAAAAATCCAAACAATGACCTCACACCAGTTTCACACACTCATTGCCAAGCAGAAAGTTTTTTATGTGGTTATCCTCCCTCCACATTTGACTTAACTTATAAAAATATATTAAAATAGGTATTTAGGACCAATTTTTGGTTAAGAAATTTCCAGTTAATATTTTTATTATACCTTTGTGCATTTGTTTCTACCTTTGAGAACCAATATTAATCATAAAAATATAATTTAAGGAAATAAGTATTTTCTATAAATTTATAGAATGTTTAATGGAATGAAGAGTAGATAAACAGAAACTTAAATCAACATGAATTAATGTGAAAAAAAAATATATAAAGAGATATTTTTGATAAAATAAATGGGGAGACCCCTCCCATTTCTTGATTCGATCCAGAAATTTTTTATGGTAATAATATCAAAATGGAAAATTCGAAGTTAGTGAGATATGAAAAAAACAGGAAAAGGAGTATTGAAACATGTATATTGCAAGTTGAATGTTGTAGCCTTTGTTTTTTGTGTTGTGTATAAATTATGTTGATATGAGAACCTGAAGAAAAATATTAGGGATGGCTATTCTAACTGAAATGATTTCTAAACAACAAACCACTTCTTTTTTAATGATTATCTTAAAACTCTTGTAGCAATTTCAGCCCTATTATATCCTTAATCACATATGAAATACAATATTTCTTCTAAAAACAGGGTTAAAGATTATCCTAAATTAAACTTACAAATGATACATGTTGTGAAAAGTTGCTGCTATCCTAGAAAGATCTTGTTTATATTTATACTTAGGAAATACCCAAGATATTAAAAGGAACCAAAAATGTAATTCATTCAAGTATGTAAACGAGAAAAGCTTACAGGTGTTTGAAATACTCAATCACACCGAATTAAATACAAGAGATTTATTTCATGTAATTAATGAACATGCGATATCGTTAAGCAACTTTCAAATAGGAGTAAATCGACTTAAACCGCTATTTCTCAGAGTTATATGATGTACTGCGTGTCTTGCTTGTAAAAATCAAGATATATCTTAAATTCAGATATGAAAATGTTTTTACATACTTAAGTCAGAATTTGTAATAGGCCTTGATAGTATCAAGCTGAAAGACAAAATATGTTTTGCAACTTTTGCTTTTATGATAAAGGATTAAGATTATTCTTCAAGAAAAGCAGCAATTCTTAAATATCATTTATATAATTTACTAATATTGCCACGATGACTCGCTTCGAAATGTTTAATTGGTTTAAACACCAAGACACCAATAAGAGTAACAAAACAAGCTATGACTCTTTCTATTCTTTTCAATAAACTTACACAACCGAAATGCTGGGTTGAACTGAACATAAATGAATTAAAAGATTCTATTGGTTCAAAAAAATATTTGAAATAAATTTCGTAAATTTATTTTAAATTGTATTATTAATCAAGAATAACAAATAAATTTTGTTTTTTAAATTGTTCTAACGGTTCATTTTGAAAAAAAATTTACATCATTTTCTTCATATTTTTTTCCCTAAGAATTTACAGTTACATAACAAATTGTATGAAGATAGATGTTTTCTTTTCTATTCTTCTGTGTAATATATCTATTTTCTCAATAATATTCTCAAAACAATTAGTACTTAAATAGCTTTGCGGAACTTTATACTTGATTAAATTAAAAGATTTTTAATAAAAGTGACTAAGAATATATAAAATAAATAAATTAACAAATACAGCATATTGTTAAAAAACTGGGTTTTTTCAGACAAATAAAACACTTCACAACAATAAATTTCACCGAGAGAAAGGACAGAATGAACAAAAATAGGATGAAAGTGAACAGTTTAAATATTAAAGCCGAGTTGAAGCTCTGAAAAGTTAAAGGGAAATATAAAAGGAAAAAAGCAAATACAGGCTAAAACAGTCTAAAATTTTATTGGAACATTGATCAAAGCGGGTAATTATTTGGAAAATGAAAGCCTAAAAAATATAGGAGAAACAGACCAGGTGAGAATAAGAAATTCTTATTGAAAAGATAAAGAAACTAAAGCTGAGATAATGAAGTTTAGGATAATTTTCTGCATTTTTTCTTATGAATGTAAAAGAAAATTCGTTTCTACGAGCTTAACAGCTACTACACTAATAATACAAGATACATTTAACCTATAAAAGAGCTTATCAGTAAAATGTATGTGTTAAAAAGAGATATCACGAGTGAAATTTTTAAAAAAAACTTTACAGACAAATTTAAAAACAAAATAGTTTCGAAAAATGTACATGCAAAGTTATATAAAGCCGAAATGATGAATTATTGAGAGCTAGCTTCAGGTAAATACTTGAATAGAGGCTACAAAAAGCCAAGAAACGAAGGGGTATTCTGTTATATTCAAGATAAAAATGTATTTTTTTGTTAAAAAAGAATAATGTAAAAGTTTTTGAATTTCTCAAAATCGTTGAAGGCTTCCACGACTTTATATGTGTAAATGTTTGTACATATGGGCCTAGAGAAACCATTTGTGGTCAGATTTCTATATTTACCTTTCGAAAATGTATAAGTTTCAGTTATTTGAAACAATTAGTGTTAACTTGATTAAAAATCCTTAGAAATAAGTATGCAGAAATAAACTGGAAATCTGGATGGAAAATAGTCTCGAATATAAAATTTTAGACTAAAAACTTTCTTTTTGAAAACATAAACCAAAAGATTACATCAAGTAAAGTGTATTTACTTCATAAACTTGGCTTATAGATGCTGAAATCGGATATTTAAGGAGGTAATTATATTATCCAATGATTTGATTTAATTTTAACTCAATAGCATGTAAAATATGCTAGGAATCTCGGAATATTAATGGAGAAAGGAAGCGTATATCTATTTCTTAGTACTTTAAAGGGTTTTAATTTTCGATTTTCTCGGCAAAAAAGAAAGAATCAATCTCAAACACTATGGGAGTTAAAAATTCACATCAGTAGATGAATAAACGAGTATGAAGACACCAAAATATCATGAGTCTAGACATTTGTATTAGAGGAAAAAGTTGTAAGGAAGCAAAATAAATATGTGTTAACTCCGAAAAGTGATAATCTTAAAGGAAAAGATGTGCCGATGTCTTGAAAAATAGTCAGATTAGACGGGAAAAAAAAGGTAGAATAAAGCATCTAAAAAAAATAAAAAGTTTCCTGTATAAAAAATTCAAATTTTTAAGTCAGTAGAAATTATTCTAACTACTATTTTTGATATGAATATAAAAGAATCTCTTGTTTTTATAAACAATTATATGATTTATGATCAAAGCTAAGTTTAAGCTCTTTATTTTTCTGATTTTTAGTTTTTTACTAGCATTTGTTTGATTTAAAACGATATCATGATTTTAAAAATATCGAACAACAATTATAATAAAAGATTTTTAATTTTTTAAGATCTTATTTTATTATAACAAGAAGATTTGAATTTATATTACCGATTGATTGTGTTTAATATCGTGTAATTTTTTGAAAGTTATTTATACCATAAAAATATTTTTTTATTCAAATATATAAAAAAGCAAGTATAATTCAAAAACTATTTCTGAAATACCTGGCTTGGTTCTCTAATTCGTAGGAAATTACTTCAAAGAATATGTTTTATTGCTACATAAAATGTGGATCTTAATTTCTGTAATAGAACAGTTTCTCTAAAAAAAATTGGTGTATGTCATACAAAAACATAAATTTTTATTTTAAAATTTTATTTCGTGGAGAAAAACCTCGAAAATCATAATTTCCGTACCACCTATAACTTTATAAGTTAAATTTATGGTTTGTTAACATGAGAAAAAGGAAAGTCAATATTAAAAATAACAAAAATTTTGAGCTAGATACATAGTTACAGCTTACATCTGTTATTCCTCAATTTCTTAAAAAACAGAACATTATAAAAAACAAAAATTTATTAAATCGTGCATTTAAGTAATATTTGGAATATTATTATCGGAATATAGTAGCAATTAAATGTATTTGATCCCATGTTTTTTCATTTCATCTAATTTTGAAATTTTCCCATATGTATAGAAAAAACGAAATTTTTGTACGAAAATTTTATTTATGAGATAACATATACAAGGTTGTCAAAAATCACCACAGGACGTATCTTGAAAAGCCACGAGTATACATGGACATATAGGCATATATTCAATCGATAGTATGAAATCAAAGCGAAACAATCTCCCTTGTTCGACGTTAAAGGGCATAAAAGAGGGAAAAATGCCGACGTGAGTTGAGAAATAGCATAATCATTGAGTTTTATTAAAGATCTGAGAGACAAATACAACCAGAACCTTCTTTAAAGAAAGGGAAGAACGAAGAAGATGGGGCAAACAAATAACACCACAAATATTTTAACTTTGATTTCAAATGGTATAACTATTCAGAAAAACCCACAATGAATGTAATCAGACCTTGGTTTTAGAGGAAGAGAATGACTTAATTAATACAGTTGAAAAGTATTGCGATACGATGAAAACGGGATTAACCTAGGTTTTAATTTATTGAAATAGTAAGGAATGTATATTTTTCTTTATCTATAACTTACTTTTATAACATCAAATAATATGATTTATATGCAAATCAAAATTACTAGAATAAAAGAATTACATTGTAAACAAGAGAAATATAGCTCTTTTATGAAAGCTGGTTATACTCTTTTACTTTAAAATATGTCTTCGTAAGCTATAATACGCTCCTTATTACTTAGTTTAACGTGCATTGAATAATCAAAAAGACGCACAAGAATAGTTTAAATAATATCTTCAAAACCCGCTCTGCATTTATTATTCATGTACTTTTATTTACAAAAATTCATTGCAAAAAGTTAACGACCTTAAAGAAAAAACTCTATTTTTTTTGATAAAAGTGGCATCTCTATATATTTTGGAGATCTATTGGTTTTATGCCCCTCTATAATTAAATTAATTTATAGTGCTCTAATTACTGGTTCTAATAAATTCAAGTAATATTTTTTATCAAATACTCGCACATGTACAAATATATTAACAATCTACACTTTGTTAATAAGAGAATTTTCATTATCAGAAATGTCGATTTGTGTTTAAATGTATCACCAGATGTAATATTACCTTCATTATGTACGAGATCTGTCTATATCTTCTAAAATGATCTCTTTGTTAAAGCCACATCAGAATTTTTAAAACGCATTGGCAAACAACTTTTACCCTGTAAAGAATAATATTTTATTATTATAAAAAGCAACATTTTACTAAACAAATATATTAATTTTACAAAATTTCCTGTGTTGTCTTCATTTGACAACCTATATTTCCCTTTGGTTTATGGACGTTAAAGCCAACTAAAGACCCTGCTTATATTTTAGCTTAAATTTTCGCACAAATACTTTTTGAAAGTTCCTTTCCATCCACATACTGTATTATTTTAGAGAAATATGCTTTGTAAAACGATCTGAGAAGGTATTCCGCACCTAGACCGACCGATTTTGTCTGTATATATGTTTAAATATATTTCTAGAATGTATATCCACAATAATTATATTCAGCCATGTTCGTTGGTCTATTTCTTATATTTATGGAGTTTAATAAATCAATCTCGAATTGTTTTCAAGGTCCAGGGTATCGTAACCGAAGAGATCGATATCGTTATAAAAGACGAAAGCGTTTTCAACCTTGAAATTTCGATATCATATATTCAATTTTTTAATCATAAAGTTCATATATCTCATTTATATAGAATAAAACATTGCTGTCATTTCACTGTAATCTGAAATGCTTATTTTCAAATATTCTTTTATGAGCATTCTAGATGGAGGGAGAATAACCACATAAAAAACTTTCTACTTGGCAATGGGGGTGTGAAACTGGTGTGAAGATTGTTGTTTGTAATTTTAGTGAGAATAACTCCACACTAAATCTTCGGTTGTTCCATGGAAGTTTGTATGAGGAGGAGAGGTCTACAAAATTGCGAAACTTTTATATAAATTTATTTGTAGCTTTTTATGTAAGTGATTGCCGACTGCAGCTAAACATGAAGGTAATTGCCGTGTAAAAGCATGGAAACCTAGCCTTACTCACTTGAATTAGGAGATTTTCGCCTGTTGATTAAAAAATAAAAACCATTAAAAGCAGAGAGAGCTATGTAGCAGGTTATATCTGTTGGTATGACGTCGCACTGTCTAGGTTTCCCCATTAAAATCTCTGAAATATATCTTAGCGAGAGGTTTATTTGATTCAGAAGGTGTAGATTAAGTGGGGATGCTGCATAGTCTTGAGGGAGCCTAGGAAGGGCTTCGGCCTTCGATCATACACCATGCAATAGACATTAACGATCACCAGGAAACTGCCTCGACTATTAATTAGGTTCTATACACTTGGTAGATGAAAGGCTTTGGAACTTAGGTAGCGTAGGGTTACTGATGGAGCGTTGGAGAGGAAGTTATTTAGATCAAACCTAGAACTGCATTAATGTCATGAAAACAAAAAAAACTTGCCTTTATTTTAAAAAAGATGTGATACTTTTAAAAAAGAATTGTTATATGAGCATTCTTATCATAATTTTTTACTACTTTTAACCTTCATTTATATTCCTCATATGACTTTTTTTTCATCCAGCTGAAATTGCTTTGCTACTTTTGTAAATTGTCTTTTAAGCTGTTCTAAATTGGAGTTTAATGTGTTATTTTAAAATTAGAATTAAATTCTTTTCTTTTGCAGTCGTTACTGTTTTTTGAATTTTTGCTGTACATAGCAACAATTTTTTTAAAAAAGTTTTTGGTGCCCTTAGTATATTCGCCCTCATATTTGCATATATTTTTTTTGAGTTTCTGTAGTTTTCAGGATTTTTGTTGGGATATTATATTCCATTTTAATTTTATTTTTATAATATGTAATAGATGAAGTTGGTTTGAATACGAAACAAGAACTTCTTGTTTTCTATACTTCCAAACTTTTCTTATAGCATTTTGATATTTTTGCTGCCTGTTTTAAGTGTGTTTGAAAATAAGAGATGATTTTTTCGCTTTTGGGTAGGGATATATGTCTGTAATATCTCGATTTTAATTTTCTGAACCAAATAATCGTATTTTTCGATCGCACCGATTTATGCTTAGTTCTGGTCTAATGCGATTATTGGCTTCGGCTCTGAAGCATGTATTTATTAAATGCTCTGGATTCAATCTTTCAGTCTTTAAAAGTGGCTGGATTTATCTTATTGCAATAATAGAAATAATATTGCAGTTGCACAAAATTTTAAAAATATTTTACACCTGTTACTATTGTATCATAAAATTTAATGGCAAAACTCACAGTTTTTTCTTCGTATGAAAGCAAAAGTGAGCTACACGAAGCATAGCTTTATACATTTTTGGTTTACATTGCTTTTTTTGGAATCGAGGTACTTCAGAACTAAGACGGACTAGTAAGTCTTTATTAATACATGGTTCATTTTCCTCACTTACAAAATTATACCAAAGCTTTGGACCGTTAAGTATAATATTTCCTCTGATTATTATTTCGCGTTTGCACTTTTGCCTTCGGAATTTTGATTTATAACTGACTGAAAATGTTTATGTTCTTCCTCCACTTCATATAGTGTTTTAAAAGCACGTTCAAATTGAGCAATTTCATACCATCATATAGATCCTTCACTATTCTTCAGCGACACCTTTTAATTGGCATTCATTCATTTTTTCGTTATTTTCTGCATCCCCATTAAGCATATTTTATGTTATTTGTTACCCGACTCATATTTACAAAAAAGATTCTACATTTCCTTGAATTCGGTAACAAAATAGACAAAGCTCAGAAAATAATTTTATATATTTGCAATATTGAACAAAAAACATAAACAAATTTTAAATTTGGTTTTTAAGAACCTTTTTAATTTGTTCCTTGCATTTAATTAATATTATAAGGGCCCCATTAATCTAAATATTCGGAAGATTTTATTGGTTCTTATGTAAAGCATATATTAAATAGTTTGAATGCGGACTTTCACCAACGATATATATCGTTCCGCGATTGTAATGGGTTTGATGCTGGTTTGTAAAAATTGTCTTATGATTTTATATTAAATTCTGTCACTACATTTATTGAGACGCATATAGATTTTGCATTTATGTCGTTTTCTAAAAATTCTTTTTGATCAATTTATTTTAGATTCCTCTTCCCAATTTTCGCTAATTTATTTTCAGTTATATCTTTTTCTTGCTAATTCAACATTTTTTTTCTCTTCTGTTCGATTCGCTCGTGAAGTTTCTTTTCAAACAAACTTAGAATGTCCTTCTTCTTTTGATCTATTCGCTTTTAGGTTTTTAGTTCAGGTAAATCGGAATTTTTTTCTGTTCAGAATATTCATGCTATTAAGTTTTTGTTTTACCAACTTAATATTTATGTCAACCTCTTAATTATTTATATTTAAATTTTTCATTTTAAATCCTATTTTCATCCTCATCTGCTCTATTTATAGTATGGTTATACAAAGAACTAATTTTTTATTTCATTTTCTTTAGTACTATTTTTTATTTTGGCATTACCACGCATTAGTATTTATTGGTTTACCCTTGAAGACATCGGAGAAGTTCTTCGCCGGAAAAAGCCGCTTTTGTACATGACATGATATTTTCACTGATGAAGTGTTTATATATCCCTATAATTTTTTGAAAACGCATTAGATAGAATCTTTTTGAGCATTTCATGATATTAATAGATACAAAATGTTTTATTAGAGCAATCAACTTATATTGTGCAGCTCAAAACTTACTTACTTATTCTAGTCCTCTTTTAACTTTCAGTGTCGAACATGAACAAATAGAAGTTTGATTTGCTTCATTTAGTCTGTTTTAACTTTGGATCATACAGGATTGGCCTTCTGATTCAGTTTGGTTTATATCGCACCAGCAAAATTAAAAACATTCGTTTATTTACTGATGTAGTTGTGCAATCAATAAGATGTTCTGTGAAAAAGCTTTGAAAATAATATTTAGTCCATATTATTTCTTCTGTTTTTTTCTTGCTTTATTCTACCTATTACTATTTGATGTATATATTTGTTATTTTACCTTTTTTTCCATATATTAAACAAAAGAAATGTTTCTGATCCTTTCGTCGGCACTTTGAATTTTTCAATTTAATCTTTTATTGATAATTATAGCTTCCTCATTAATGGTAATATTAAGATCATGTAATAATCGGCTATTAAATAGTATTTTTCCTGGTTTTCCAGGTCTTATCAGTATTTTCATACAATTCCAAAAGTTTTGTCGCGTAAAAGAAAGGTTTGTGATAATTTTTGCTACTATTGAGTGAATAAATCCTTTTATTAGAACTTTAAAATATAACTTCTATTCTATCACTATTAATTTATATGTAAAATTATTATAAATAAAATCCGAACAAAGTGATTTAACAGAATGTAATTTCTAAAATGAAAACTTTAAAAAAGTAAAAATAATTTTTTTGAATACTATTCTTATGGTTGAGTAACATTCTATAAGGGTTTTATAACAAAAAATCTTAAAAATGGGTAGAAAGAAAAATGTTAGCAGCGAAATATCGAAAAATACTAAAATAAAGGCTGCAAACGACGCTGATGAGGTGAAGAAAAGTGATGGTGGGATACAAAAGTGTAAGTTACACCCACCGGCGATTTCCCTACCTTCCTCCTCCTACACAACAATAACACATCCACCACCAAGCCAAACATGTAGTAACATGCAAAATAGTGGGCTTGACACCTTACCTTCGCCTAATACACCACTTCCCTCTTCTGTTGAAGTCTCTGCGTGCGAGCCATCGTACGACATGACAAACCCCTGTACTCTAGCTTTCTCTGAAGGTAACAGGCTAATGGCATTGCGGACGATATTCGATTCCTTAACAGCCGACCCGAAGGAATGACCTCAAATTGTTTTTTTGCAGTACAGACAAGGTTTGAAAGAATGCCAAAAAATGGCTGGACAGAGCTTCACGGGTACTATAATGAGAAATTCGGCTAACTGAAACTCTCGAAATGTTAAAAAAATTGGCACAAATTGAGATGGGAAAGGAAGTAAAATCAGAAGAGAATGGAGAGCGACGTAGAATCGCCACTTGTCTCGCTGATACATGCACCTTGACCGACACCACGGAGTACATAAACCTGAGAGATAAATTTTTGAGTAAAATCAAAGAAATCTCGGAGAAGAAAATTGGAAAAGTGGTGTTCCGAACTATAAAACATCCAAATGAATTGGTTGATAGTAAAGTTCTGGATCTCATTAATCGAGTAGTCGGTGAATATGCAGGAGCTCATGTGCCGATGACGATAAATGCAGTGGCAAGGATAATCCAGACAGCCCAGGTATACTATGACGAGGCAACACGTAAAGAGAAGCCTAGATCCGCTTGGAAGGAAAACATAGAAAGTAAAATTTCTAAGTTAGTACTTTCCAAAGATCTTCTAGAGAAGGCTCGTAAGCAGGAAAAGCTCCCCACTTCGGAAACGAAGAGCCTTAAGAAAATCATGCGAGAGTTTAATTTAAACTTAAGCTGCGTAAATGATCTTTCTAGCTTTAGTTAAGAAGAATGAGTCTTTGAATGTTTACGAGAAAAAAATTACGATGCATGAAAGTAGGAAGCAATTCCGAAAAGAGAATCGTATGTTTGAGCTTTTCCGAGGTCGATTTTATCGTGGGTTATCCGAGCGTGTGGAATCCGAGCATGTGGTTAGCCGTGATGAAATTGTGAGTTTTTGCTCTACAATGTGGAACAAAAATGATTATACAGTCATGTATGATGATTATTTGATTTAATTTGTATCAGATAATCATCCGACCATGTTCCCTTCACTTGATGAATTTGTAAATATCATTAATTGGCTCCCCAATTGGAAAGCTGCTGGAATTGATGGTATTTACAATTTTTTCATTAAGAAACTTAAACTCTTCACAAATATATTTATGATATTGTGAAAGTTATATGTTTAGAAGGAACACCTCAAGCTGATTGGTTTTACTGCGGGCTTACGTATTTGATACCGAAAGGAATTCCACGAAGAGGCTCTGACTACAGACCAATCGCTTGTATGTCCAACCTCTACAGGTTAACGACTCGTTTGTAATAAAAGTCGTTCAACTTGAAGTATAAAGGCGAGGGTTGCTTGCAGAGAACCAGTTGGGAGCAGTTAGAGATGTACAGGGAGCAAAAGAGCAGGCTCTACTGAATATTGCCTTAAATTAAGAGTATGGAAATAATCTTAAGGCAACATGGATTGATGTTAAAAAAGCTTATGATTTAATAGATCATGCTTATCTAACTCACTGCATTGAAAACCTTAATTTACCTGATTGGATCCTCAAATTTATTTAGGTAATTTTATCAAAATGGAAAATTGATATATGAGTAGGGCCTGAAAAAATCATGAGCAAGAAGATTGACAGAGGGATTCTACAAGAGATAGTCTGTCACCTTTGTTATTTGTGTTGTGTATGGGTCCATTAAGCCGAAAGCTTAATGAAAAATACACAAAAGTGACAGTACAAACAGATGCAGAATCCCATTCTACCAATCTTCTCTTGTTTATTGATGATCTTAAGCTCCTTGCAAAAGACAGCTCCACATTGAGTGCTATGACAGGCGAGGCAAAGGCATTTTTAGAGGTGATTGGCTTAGAGATTAACAAAGAGAAGTCAGCCACAAATGATACGTGTTGTGAAGATACTGCTACTCTTCTAGAAGGTGTTAGTGTTTATAGATATTTAGGAATAATAGAAGATAGCAGAGGAATTCCAACACGTAGCTCATTTGAAGAAGTACAGAGCAAACTGATAGCAAGAGTTGAAAGACTTTGTCACACTAGATTAAATGCAAAAAATTTATTTTCTGCAATCAATCAACATGCGATATCGTTAATCAACTACCACATAGGAGTACTTCGACTTAAACCGGCTGACTTCTCTAAGATAGATGATGCAGTTCGTTCGGTGTTGGTGAAGAATAAGATACATCTCCGCCTAGGATGTAAAGAGCGTTTGTATCTTACACGAACAGAACTTGGAAGAGACCTAAATAGTTTTGGGTTGCAAAGCGAACATATGCTTCTGCAACTCTTGGATTGTCTGGAAAAAAGTAAAGAAATATCAATCAGACGAGCAGCAATCTCAAGGTGGAGAATAATAATAAAACCCATCTTGCACTAATAAAAGGCTTCTTAAAAGTAAAGTACAGGTTGGTAGAAGAAGTCACTAAGAAAAGTTTAGAAGAAGCTCAACTTGTAAAACTATATAACGAAATAGAAAAACGAAAACTCCATTCAAAGTTATATAATGCAAGGAAAAATGAGCTTGTGAGTGTTAGTGACTCTTCAAGCTGGTTAAAGAGAGGGAACATTAGACCACGCAATGAAGCTGTGTTCTGCTATATCCAGGATGAAATGTATTCTGGGGAGCAGATGGTGTGTGTTAACATTGCGGGAAGTCTGGTAAGACTGTAGATCATCTAGCAACTAGATGTGAAAAAATGCTAGGCCATGACTACACAAGACGGCATAATGAAGTGGTTAGATGCCTTCACTTACTTTTCTTAAATAGATATAAGTTTAAGTCTTCAAAACGAATTAGGAGTCACTCAGTTCAAGAAATTCTTGATAATGAGTATGCAGAGATAAGAGTGGAATCAAGAATATAAACAGATGTTAAAATTCGGAATAACAGACCCGACATATTTATTTTAGATAAGAAGAAGAATAAGATAACACTTACTGAAGTATGAATTCTCCCCTAGATTCACTTCAAATAGTTGAAACTGAAAACTTAGACAGTATGACCTGCTAGCCAATGAGTTGGGTCTTATTTATAAGTGTAGTGTTGAGATAATCCATTATGTGATGACCTGGGACGGTATTGTGACAAAATACCATAAATCTCATCTTAAAAGACTAGAAATACCCATGAATGTAGAGGCATACATTCAGTCTATAGTACTTAAGAAAACAGTCGAAACAATTTCCTTTGATCGACGAAGAGGACTTGAGTCAGGACTAAATGCCGAAGAGAGCTTGGAGAGAGCGTCAATGGGTGTTATTATGAGATCAGAGATGCATGAGGAACCAATACCCCCTTTAAAAGAAGAGAAGAGAGAGGAATATGGTGCAAAAAATTTTAAACCAAAAAATAAAGCACCCTTTATTTCACAAGGAGGAACCACTTTAAAGGAACCGACCAATAACATAAATAAAGAGTCGGATTTGGGAGAAGAGACAAAAGTGATTAAAGAGGTAGAAGAAAACATATAAAAATGGTAAAAATATTTTAACCCAGAATTTTATTAAATAAATATTATAACAAAAATTAACTAAATAATTCTTTGAATAAATTAAACTTTTCGAAAGTGTGTTATGTTATACTTTTACAAAGTATAAAGTATTGAGTAAGACTTGTCTCGAGAATCAAAATACCATTATTGTTCCCTTATTTTTTTCAAACCAATTAAAAATTTCGAGATAAGTCGTAGCTTTACATTTCAAATATGTATATTAGACTTAAAGATAGATACACGAATGTTATTTTCTATTGAAATTTTTTATATATTAAATTTTTTAATATATGCACAATTAGAACATAAAAAAATTTATAAAAAATAATTTATCACATCAAATTATCAACTTTGTCTTTAAATTAATATTTTTGGAATAAAATTTAAAAAAAAGTAAAAAATGACTAAATAATATCGAGAAAATATAATTTGTTCAAGTAATTGTGATACTTTTAAAAAGATTATTGCAAACAATTCTTAGGCTTGTTCATTAAATATAAATGATCATAAAAACATTTTTAGTCTGATTTTTTCAATTTTTTTTATAAGCAATAAATTTTTAAATTTAAATTAATCGCATCGAAAATATAAATACCAAACGAATACTATATTGTCGTGATTTAGAACTGTTGAAAATGTTGTTTCAATTCACCATTATATATATAATAAACTATATCTTTTAGAAACATTATATATTCTTTTAAATTGAAACATTAAAAACTGATATAAATTTTAACCAAAAATACCAGATTAAAAATTCAGAACATATTTAAATTCACATTAAAAGTCTTCAATATGGCAGAAATATCTTTTTTACAACAACTTAATATAAATCATTAAATATTTTTTTAAAATAAAATTAAATGAATAATCCGAAATAAATCTAAAAACGATTTCTGAATTCAATTCTACAAAAAATAAAAAAAGATTGAAGCGAATACCTACTTATTCTTTTTCTCTTTTACCTCTCAGTGTCGAGAATGAACAAATGAAAAATTTTCATTTGCTTCTTTTAATCTGTTATAAATCGGGATTATAGGAGATTGGCCTATAGATTTAGTGTAGTTTATATTCCACCAAAATAGCAACAATGATTTTACCAGCAATTCTACATACACATTGCCAACTAGATAGTTTTTAATGTAAGTATCTTCTCTCCATCTATTGAAACAAATAAAACACACAGAATATATTTTTAAATTAAATTTTTTTTAACGACATTATAGTTTTAAAAATGGAAAAACAATAAAATTTTTTCCTTAAAAGTATTTTAATAATGAAAATTTCCAATAAAATAAAGCTTGCAAACTCAGTCCCAGCTACATCTCTTATGAGAGAAAAGAAACTTAATTATTGCCTCACAATCAAAAATATTTTCTATTTTAACTAAATTTTAAGAAATATGAATATATACTTAAAAATTTCCATTTGAAAAAGAAAAAATATATATGTAAATTAATGAGAAATAATTTAAAATCTTATCCATCTAATCCAAATTTAGAACGAATTAAATATTACATTTATATCATTAAATAAAACGAAACTAATAATGAATCTTGAAAATATAAAATATCCAAATAAAGAATAATAATATTTTTAAATTTTTTGATAACTTTATATAGAAATATTGAATATAAATTAAAAAAAGTTTTTTTACTTATTAATAATAAAATGATTAAAATATATTTCTTTAAACAAACTATTAATATTTTTTTGAACTTATTTTAACTTAAAAAAAGTCAAAATAATAATATTTCAGAAATTTAAAAAAAATATAAAGGATTAAATAAAATTTTAGATTTATTTTCTCCTCCAAGAGAAAGGAATATCATAAATAAAATTATAAATTCCTTTAAAATCAAATTAAAATAATCGATAAAAATATATTTTTTATTCTCTATTTGAGACTTATAATAGATTCCAAAAAAAATATTAAGACTAAGAGACAGAATTTTATAAAAAATAATTTATTTTTACATTGTTAGTGGAGGAAAGATAACCACATAAAAAATTTTCTGCTTGGCAATGAGTGTGTGAAACTAGTGTGAGATCATTGTGTGAATTTTGGTGGGCATAAAACCATCCTACATCTTCGGTTGTCCTATGGGAGTTGATATGAAGAGGAGAGGTCTAAAAAACAGCGAAACTTTTTCCCAAAATTTATTTATAGTTTTTTATGTGCCTAGATTGCAGACCGCAGCAACTTGTAGGTAATTGCGATGTAAAAGCATGGAAACCTAATATTGCTCACTCAAGGTAGAAGACTTAGCGCCTGGGAGATATAAAACAAAAAACCATTAAAAGCCAGGAGAGCTAAGTAGCAGGTTATAACTATTAGTATGGCATTGCACGGCTAGGTGGAGCCAATGTAAATCCCTGAAATATATCTTAGCTAGAAGTTTATTGGGTTCAGAAAGTGTAGAGTATGTGGGAATGCTGCATAGTCTTGGGGGAGCCCAGGGGGGCTTCGGCCTTCGATCACACACCATGCAACAGACAATAACGAACTCCGGGCAACCACTTCGCTCATTAATTAGGTTCTACACACCTGGTAGATGAAAATATAAGTAACATAGGTATCACAGAAGCACCGACGAACTGTTAAACAATGGTTATTTATGTTAAAACTAGAACTGCGTTAATGCCATGAAAAAAAATAAAACATTTGCCACTATTTTTAAAAAAAAGTGATACTTTTAAATAATACTTACCTTTTTCTTTTAAAATGTTAAAGATTTTATAATATAAATATTTAACATAATGTTTCTAACAATGAATCCAACATGTATAAGTTAAATATCCACATTAAATATTTAGCCATAACTCTTCTTGCTTATACATTTATGTACAAAATTTTATAAAATATAAATATAATAAACTCTAATATATTTGCCTTCTAATTGTTAAAATATTTTTTTCTTAAGATAAAAAAAATTAGAAAATTCATATTAACGGTATTTACTTTCTTATATTTAATTAATTTTCGCTTTTATTCTAAATAGTTCAAAAAAAAAGAAAAATTTTCATCGAATTTTTTTAATAAAATTCTGGGTTAAAATATTTTTTACCATTTTTATATGTTTTCTTCTACCTCTTTAACCACTAATGTCTCTTCTTTCAAATCCGAATCTTCATTTACGTTATTATGTTATTGGTCGGTTCCTTTAACTGGTTAATTTTAATTGAAAAAGTACCGTTTTCAATTTTTCGTTGCCTAATACATAGACTTAATCTAAATCCTACAATTCTATTAATTAAAAAAATAAATATCTTTTTGATTGAAAATAATTATAAGAAAAAATTTGAATGAAAAAAGAAGAAGTAAAAGAGAAAAGGAAGATAAGAAGTCGAATGATTATTTAAAATGTAAATGATTATAAAGAAGTCAAAAGATAAATAGAGGTACCTCAATGCACTTTAATGAAGGAACAACCAAAACATATACCGACCCGCACTGGTAATTTACTTATAGCTTACTTAGAAGGAGAAGTAGCTTGCTGCTTCTTTACTTTCTCAGCAATAAAAGCGACAAAGTCAACTGAGGTACGCTTACTTTCTCCTTTATCTTCAAATTTGAATGTCTTTCCATCTGCAATACTAGATACTTTGCCATCATCTGCAACCTTTACCTCGGTTATCTTTGCTTCTTTGTCCTCAGCCAAACTTATAAGAACAAAAACTATTGATTCTTTTTCCTTTGGATCGTCTTTGATAATCTTATTTATAAACTCGGATACTGAGCGTATTGATTTTAATGGACCACTGCTTCTAAAGACGAAACCCAACTTAGCAAGGAAACCAATATCACCAACTACACTTGCAAACTTAGAGCTATCGATTTCAAGTCGACTAGATGAAGGTGGGGAATTCGCAAAAGCCTTGAAGTCATCTAGCTTTTTACCTTTAAGCGGTTCATCTACAGTTTCTAGCTTCATCAGCAGAACCGACAAAACAAGACTGAAAGTATTTACTACCTTGAACAATATACAAAATCTGCAAGTCTTACCTTTTTAAGATCCTCTAAGGTTGCTTTGAATGAGTCGGATTCAGAAACTTTCTTATAGTCATCTTCAAAATTCTTTAAAACCGTACCAGCTTTAGCGTAACCAATACCTATAAAAGTACCAATTACAACAAGTATTGCACCAGCGATTCCTATTCCGATCCAAGCTTTTTTTGTAATCTTTGCCATGGGGTAGAAATTTTTCACTTATTTATAGAAAAAAGGAGGCGGTTCGAATCTCAGTTGATAAATTTTATAAATTAAATTAAAAAAAGGGGGTTTTAATTTATTTTTGACAAATTATATTTTAAATGAAGATCAACTTAAGAAAAAAAAAGTACAACAGTTTTAATTGGTGAGTAATTATGCAAAAGTATACAAATTAATATTTTTATTTGACAAATCACAAATTGAAAATTTATTATCAATTAAAACTATTTTTTTGATTAAATTTTTTTTACAATTTTTTTTGAATATTTTTTTAAAAATATGAAGTTTAAAACGCAAATAAGTTCTTTTATACAAATATTCACTTAAATAAGTTCTTTTATACAAATATTTACTTGAATAAGTTCTTTTATCCAAATATTCACCTGAATAACTTTGAATATTTAAAATAAATCTTAGTAAAGTAATGTCTTCTTCTTAAATGTAATTTATTTCTATATTTTTTCCGAGTCGTTATAAAAAAGTGGCTATAATATGATCTTTTACGTAAAATGTTTGCTTCTTGTCATTACATATACCTGCTTTAAAATAATATTGAATTGGATCTAAAATCGGAGATTTTGAAGAATAATTTGGATCTTAAAATTTAAAGTAAAAGCTCAGTGAAAATTTTCATCGACATAAATTTTCATCGACATAAATTTTATGTCGAAAAAATAGTAATGTATCTCAATATATGGTACGTTAAGAACATATATTTTATAAGATGACATGTCTTCCATTTTTTGATCCAAAAATACTTTGTCAATCATAAGATTAGTTTGTGGTTAGTGTTTCTTTGGTTCGAATATAGATTATCATTTATATAATCGAGTAATCTAAGTAGATGGTAATGGTTTGACGAACACCAACTAATTCGAAACGTTCAATTATTCATAAAATTAAGAAATCAATAAGAGTGTTCCATTAATAATATGACTCCTTTGATTTGTTCATGACACAATGCAACTAATAATAATGAGTATCTTTAGAATAGGTGTTGAATATGAAAAACTTGACAACATTTGATCGATTTAAAAAAAATATTTGGTTCAATTTTTGTAAAATTTTTTTCTAATTTGTAAGTAATAACCGGCAACAATAACATAATAGATATATTTTTTCAAAAAAAATATTTTAATTCATTTTTTCAGACTTTTTTTTAAGAGTTTTTACAGTTACTAAATAAATATATGATAAGATTGAGTTTTTCTACCATTCTTCTGTGCGATTTATTTATATTCTCAATAAAAATTGCACAAAACAATTTTATTAGAATATTAAGAACTTTAATATGTGATATATATTAAGATTTTCAATATAAATGACTATGAATTTATACAATAAATAAACTGATTAATACAAAATATCTCTAAAAACTGTTTATTAGACAAGAAATATCTGTGCACTAAAATTTTCATCAAAAAAAAAGACGAAATGGAATGAGAATAGGTGGTAAAGTGAACACGATAAAATAAAATTCCGAGCTGAAGCTCGTAAAATTAAAAGTAAATTGAACAGAAGAAGAGGAATATGCAGATTAAAAAAATGGCTTTGTTTTTTTTGATAATTTCTCAAAAGTAAAAATTAATTCAGAAAAAAAAAACCAAAAAATATAGAGCAACGGAAGTGGCGAAAGTATAAAATACCACTTGAAAATATTGAGAAATTATGGCTCAGATAGAGCAATTTATGAGGATTAATGTACGATTGAGTTTTATTTCTTTTAACGTAAATATAATTCGTTTTTACGAGCTTAGCAGCTAATTGTAAATATTATACCACCGATATTTTTAACAAAAAACTAGAATTTTTTATATTTTAAATGAATTCAAAAGAATTGAATACTTATTATGAGAAATAAAATAAAGAATATCTTTTAAATTTAAAGAAAATAAATTGGTAAACTTTTTTTGTTGAATTATATTTATCTTAAAATTTATATTTACTCTTGTTTCAAATACAAGAAATTAGTGGTTAAATTTTAGGTAATATATTGTTTTAAAAGAAATGTTTCCATTTGCTTTTTTTAGAATAATTTTTTAGAGGAAACTGAAAAAGTTTCGAATAATTATAATTTGAAGTATTTATTTTTTATATGATTGATTTAGAAGCTAAAAGACTAACTAGTAATAAGAAGATATTTAAGTATACAAGTTGTTTAATAATATATTGGATATTATGTGGATTTATGGTTGGACTATAATAGTTGGTTTTGAAGTGTAATTATATGAATCTAGTTAGTTGAAGTTGGATTTTTTTTTAAATAAAATGCTTGTAAATTTAAGAAAATGCTTTTATAAAAAATTCAGCTATGTTATATTGTTTTTTTCTTCTATTATTTTTTTTAACTTGGTTTTTCGAATGTCTTATATTTTTAGTTTAATGAATAGATCTAAATCAAAACCGCCTTTTTTTACAATATATTGCCTAAATTGTTGCTATATTAAAAAAATTTTAATTAAACAAGTTATATTTTATCATAGATGCGCCAAAAATTATAATAATGAATTTTTAAACAAGAGACCACTAGACGATCGTGTAATTTAAAAATCACTATTTAACAGCAAAATATTATCTTTTAATTAAAAAAGAATTTAAAATTATTTCTTTATGATAAATTAAGATAATATAGAGCTTTGATAGTAATGACATTTATAAAAAAAAATTTGAATAGAAGAAACAAATATTTTTTTAATGACGGATTGGAGATTTTCATTATCCTTTTTCAAAATAATAAGGATATTTAAATAAAAAAAAATATTTTTTTTTCATAATTTAAATCTATTTTTAACAAATTAGATTACTTTAAAAGGTAAATATATAATCGAAAATCGCTGCTTATTTTTTTTTAACAAAAGTTTTTTTAAAAAAATGTAACGCATATAAGTAACTCTTTGTAGATTTGTTTCCGTAATTTATTAGAGCATATATTGACTGCTATTTGAAAATATTATCAAAATGATACTATAATAAGAATGATTTAATATACTTTAGTGTAAAAATTTGTTATAAAAGGTTTTGGTTTCTAATCTTTGTTTCACAGCCTCTTTATTTTTTATTTACAAAGTTTTGAAAGAAACTCAATTCGTAACTAAAATCATAATTAAGTTTTGAAAATTTTTAGAATTTCAGGTTCAGTCATCTCTTTGAAACTACTAGTTGTTAAGTTCGTAGGCAGAAACTTCTTTTTACCGAAACAGACAAAGTCGATCATCTTCTGAAACTTGATCATCTCACCTAAAATTTCTTAATTTTTTTCATTTAAGCTTTTATAGCCCTATCTGGCTTCTTTACCAGCAAATGCTTGTAGAATTTCATATTAGAATCTTTAAACCTAAGCCGAATGAATTCATAATTTTTTTCCTGTATTTTTTTATTTATAACTTTTTTCTTCTCTTCTTTTCTAAATCATATTAAATTTATAGAGCCTTAGGTCATTATTTTCTCTTTTTTTTTCAGTTAAGTTTACAATCTAGTTATATCGCATTTTGTTTTTTCGTTGGTATTTATCTGAGGTAAGCGTTCCTCTTTTCCCAAAAAAACTGTTTCACTTTGAGACATGCTGTAGTAATCATTAAAAGATTTTAAAGATTTCATTTTATCCATTGTAATTCTTTTAATTTAATTAACTAAAATTTTCTTCTTATAGATCGAAACATATTTTTATATTAAACTAATATTAAGAATATTAAAAACTTTCACAACAAAAACAATCAAACATTAATTATATTTAATATTGTTTAATGTTAGTATTAAGTATAGGAAATAAAATTCAGAACCGAGTGATGTAGACGAATTATTTTTGAATTAAGAAAAATTACATAAATAAAAATGTTTTGAATTAAGTCTTTAGTTATGATTGACAATAAAATAGATACTACGTTTAACAACTGTTCAAATGAATATATTTTTCAACTAATAAAACAGTATAAATGCTCTATTTTTTACTTCTGCACCGTATTATTAGTTCCATAAGAGTGTAAACAAATCATAACAATCATGTTCTTAATCGGAAAACCAGTATTGGTGCCTTGTATTTTTCAGGCCAATTAAACATTTCATAATAAGTCTTCGCGGTCGTTATAAAATAACTTGGTTATAGAATAGAAAATAGCTGGTCTTATACTGAATTCACATTTGAACATAATCTAGCATTTCTAATGCAAAATATAACCAATAAAGTGATTTTTTTTTCAAATTATTAAACGTGAAAATAAAAATTGTTATCTATATGCTCTTTATAATACTGTCATTCACTATTAGCAAAATCTTTTATATTTAAAAATATCACATCTTTTTAAAACAGCGGCGATTGTTGTATTAGTTTATGGCATTGAAACAGTTCTAGGTTTAAAATAAATAACCGCACACGAAGAGCAATTATTATCTCTACGATACCTACATCCTAAAGCTTTCTAGCTATAGAGATATGAAGCCATTTAATGGGAGTAAAATCGCTATATTTCGCTAATGTCTGTTGCACGGAGTGTGATCGTAGGTTGAAAATCACACAAAGCGCTTCTAAATCACGCGGAATCCTCATTTAGTCTGGGCTTATCAACATAATAAACCTATAGCTAAGATATATTCCAGAGACTTAAAAGAGTTCGTTTATACATCAAAATGCGATACTAACAGGCATAACTTGCTGATTACCTTCCATAGCTTTATAAAGGCTATGGGTTCGGTAGCTTATATATGTCAAGTCTTTTAACCCAAGTGTGAAAGGCTAGGTTATCATGCTTTACAATGACAATTACCTACAATTACAGTCTATGATTATGATCTATTTTCACAAAAGCACTACCAAGTAAGTTATTAGAAAATATTTCTCTTTTTTGTATACCAACTTCTTTTTATACAATTTTCCATGAATCAATCAAAAACTTAGTCTCGTGTTCAATCTACAAGGATCCAAACAATAGACTTCATATTCATTTTATCTATCATTGCCAAGCAGATCGTTTATAATATGGGTATCTTCTCTTTACCCGAATTTTGCTGACTAATAGTATATTTTGTTAATCCAATATTAAAAAAAACTTGAATTTTAACTGTTATTTTACTTTATCAATTTATAAATGGTTTTGAAATTTGCAAAAAAAAACATATGAAAATCAACTTTTTTTCTTGAAATTGAAATTTAATACAGAGAAACTACTCTGTCACATCAAAAATCATTTTTTTGAATTGACAAATGAATATCAACGCAGTGTCAAAATTGGGAAAAAAACCCAGACTGGAAGTAAAGTATTAAAATAAGCTAAGAGCATATAGTTTGTTACACTATGGATACTGTATAAAATGAAGAAAAGGCAGCAACTGAAAGGCCGAAAATATAAATAAAAAAATCGAAAATTTATAATAAAGCTTTGATTCTTCAATGTATTGAGGCGGTATGGTAAACTCATGTGCGAAAAATTATAAATCATAAAGCAAGCAATGCTAGGAAAATCTGGATAAATTTTGATTAAAAAAGAACATCTATCTTATTTTTAAGTAAAATAAAATCATTAAAAGTGAAAAATCAGTGAATTTTCTGTAAATCAAAATATAAAACGGCTAAGCTAGAAAATATTAGGTTTGAATCCCTAATCAAATGCAAATAGTTTATATTTCTCTTGTGAATTCTTATATTTTATATATTTAATCCATGAAGTTGACAAGGTTTAGCAATAGAAAGAGCAACAATATGAATAGATTTCGAAAAATGAATAAGCTTTGCGATAGGAAATATATACTTTAAAATTTTTTTACCACTTAAATTATTTAAATATTAATTTCTTTATGATTCCCTGATGATTAATGGTTTTGTATTGAAAAAGAAAGGAAGGGAGAGTAAAGCAGCCGAGATATTTCAAATTCTGAAAGAAAAATTACCAAAAAATAAAAAATTTAAAAATTCTGTAAAAATACAGACTTATGGCATAAAAAGAGATGGGTGGATTCAATGCACTACCGAAGAAAATTTAAAAATAATTATTTTAGAAATTTATTTAATAAAATTCTGGGTTAAAATATTTTAACATTTTTATATGTTTTCTTCTACCTCTTTAACCACTATTGTTTCTTCTTCCAAATCCGACTCTTCATTTATGTTATTGGTGGTTCCTCCAGAGTGGTTCCTCCTGTGAAAAAGGGGGTATTATTTTTGGTTTTAAAATTAACACCATCTCCCCGCTTCTTTAAAGGGGGTATGGTTCCTCATGCATTCGATCTCATAATAACACCCATGACGCTCTCAGCTCCTTGGCATTTAGTCGACCAAGTCCTCTTCGTCGATCAAAGGAAATTGTTTCGACTGTTTCTTAAGTACATATACGAATGTATGCCTCACATCATGGGTATTTCAGTCTTTAAGATGAGATTTATGGTATTTTGTCACAATACCGTCCCAGGTCATCACAAAGGGATTATCTCAACACTACACCTATAAATAAGACCCAACTCATTGGCAGCAGGTCATACTTCCTAAGTTTTCAGTTTCAACTATTGAAGTGAATCTGGGAAGTGATTCCTACTCAATGAGTGTTATCTTATTCTTCTTCTTATCTAAAATAAATATGTCCGGTCTGTTATTCGAATTTTAACATCAGTTTTAATTCGGTGTCCACTCATCTCGCATACTCATTATCAAGAATTTCTGAACGAGTGGCTCCTATTCGTTTGAAGACTAAACTTATATCTATTTAGAAGAAGAAGGTGTAGGCATCAACCACCATTATGCCGTCTAGTGTAATCATGGCCAGCATTTTCACATCTAGTTGCTAGATGATCCACAGTCTTACCAGACTTCCCGCAATGTGACACACACCATCGCTCCCCAGAATACATTTCATCCGGATATAGCAGAACACAGCTTCATTTCGTGGCCTAATATTTCCTCTCTTAGCCACCGAAGAGTCACTAACACCACAAGCCATTTTTCTGCATTATATAACTTGAATGGAGTTTTCGTTTTCTATTTCGTTATATAGTTTTGCAAGTTGAGCTTCTAAACTTTCTAGTGACTTCTCACCAACCTGTACTTACTTTTAAGAAGCCTTTTATTAGTGCAAGATGGGTTTATTATTATTCTCCACCTTGAGGATTGCTGCTCGTCTAGTTGATATTTCTTTACTTTTCCAGACAATCCAAGAGTTGCAGAAGCATATGTTCGCTTCCAACTCAACACTATGTAGGCCTCTTCCAAGTTCGTTCTAGGAAATACAACCGCTCTTTACATCCGGGCGGAGATGTATCTTATTTTTAACCAACACCGCACGCACTGCATCATCTAACTAGAGAAGTCAGCCGGTTCAAGTCGAAGTACCCATGTGGTAGTTGATTAACGATATCGCATGTTGATTGATTGCAGAAAATAAATTTTTGCGTTTAATCTAGTGTGACAAAGTCTTTCAACCTTGATATAAGTTGCTCTGTACTTCTCAAATGAGCACGTGTTGGGATTCTCGCATCTTCATTATTCCTAAATATTGTAAACACTAACACCTTCAGAAGAGTAGCAGTATCTTCACAACACATATCATTTGTGGCGACTTCTTGTTAATCTCAAGCCAATCACCTCTAAAAATTCCTTTGCCTCGCCGTCAAGCACTCAATGTGGAGCTGTCTTTGCAAGGAGCTTAAGATCATCAATAAACAAGAGATGATTAGTAGAATGGGATTCCATCGTTTGTACGTCACTTGTGTATTTTCATTAAGCTTCGGCAATGGATCCATACACAACACAAATAACAAAGGTGACAGACTATCTCCTTGAGAATCCCTCATCAATCTTCTTGCTCATGATTTTTCAGGCCCTACTGATATATCAATTTTCCATTTTGATATAATTACCTTAATAAATTTCAGGATCCAATCAGGTAAATTAAGGTTTTCAATGCATTGAGTTAAATAAGCATGATCTATTGAATCATAAGCTTTTTAACATCAATCCAGTTGCCTTAAGATTATTCCATACTCTTTATTTAAGGCAATATTCAGTAGAGCCTGCTCGCCCCGCACACCCTACCGCCCCTAGTTGGTTCTCGCAAGCAACCCTCGCCTTCCACTTCAAGTGAACGACTTTCGTTACACACTTTGTCGTTAACTTATAGAGGTTGGACATACAAGTGATTGGCCGTAGTCAGAGCCTCTTGTGGAATTCCTTTCGGTATCAAATACGTAAGCCCGCAGTAAAACCAATCAGCTTGAGGTGTTCCTTCTAAACATATAACTTCACAATATCATAAAGATATTTGTGAAGAGTTGTAAGTTTCTTAATGAAAAAATTGTAAATACCATCAATTCCAGCAGCTTCCAATTAGGGAGCCAATTAATGATATTCACAAATTCATCAAGTGAAGGAAACGTGGTCGGATGATTATCGATACAAATGGAATCAAATAATCATCGTACGTGACTGTGTCATCATTTTGTTCCACATTGTAGACCAAAAACTCACAATTTCATCACGGCTAACCACATGCTCGGATTCCACACGCTCGGATAACCCACGATAAAATCGACCTCGGAAAAGCTCAAACATACGATTCTCTTTCGGAATTGCTTCCTACTTTCATGCATCGTAATTTTTTCTCGTAAACATTCAAAGACTCATTCTTCTTAACTAAAGCCTCGGAAAGATCAGTTACTGCTCAAGTTTAAATAAACTCGCATGATTTTCTTAAGGCTCTTCGTTTCCGAAGTGGAGAGCTTTTCCTGCTTACGAGCTTGAGGAGATCTTGGAAAGTACTAACTTAGAAATTTTACTTTCATGTGTTCCTTCCAAGCGGATCTAGGCTTCTCTTTACGTGTTGCCTCGTCATAGCATACCGCGCAGCTTGCATGATATACGCGGCTTCCGTAATTGACTCAGGACATGAGCTCCGCATATTCACCGACTACTCGATTTATGAGATCCAGAACTTACTATCAACCAATTCATTTGGATGTTTTCTAGTTCGGACCACCACTTTCAATTTCGTTCTCAGAGATTTCTTTGATTTTACTCAAGAATTTATCTCTCAGGTTTATGTACTCCGTGGTGTCGGTCAAGGTGCATGTATCAGCGAGACAAGTGGCGATTCTACGTCGCTCTCCATTCTCTTCTGATTTTACATCCTTTCCCATCTCACTTTGTGCCAATTTTTTTAACACTTCGAGAGTTTCAGTGCAGCCGAATTTCTCATTATAGTACCTGTGAAGCTCTGTCCAGCCATTTCTTGGCATTCTTTCAAACCTTGTCTGTACTGCAAAAAAAACAATTCGAGGCCATTCCTTCGGGTCGGCTGTTACGGAATCGAATATCGTCCGCAATGCCATTAGCCTGTTACCTTCCGGAATAGCTAGAGTACAGGGGCTTGTCATGTCGTACGATGGCTCGCACGCAGAGACTTCAACAGAAGAGGGAACTGGTGCATTAGGCGAAGGTAAGGTGTCAAGCCCACTATTTTGCATTTTACTGCATGTTTGGCTTTGTGGTGGAGGTGTTATTGTTGTGTAGGAGGAGGAAGGTAGGGGAATCGCCGGTGGGTGTAGCTTACATTTTTGTATCTCACTATCACTCTTTTTCACCTCATCAGCGTCGTTTGCAGCCTTTATTTTGGTATTATTCGATATTTCGCTGCTAACATTTTTCTTTCTACCCATATTATTTTAGAAATAATAACAATTTCCAATGTTAAAAGAGTAATAATTGATTCAATTTGTACGTTATATCTTGATAATGGACTTTATTTACATTTTAAAGCACTAAATATTGCAGGTGTTGATGTAGTATTGGTTATATATAAATTCAATAAATGGGCCGATTCGTTTTTAGTTCATACAAATGATAAATGGATTAAAAATAAATCTAAAAAAAGCGAAATTCCAGAATGATAATATATAAATTAGCACAGATGTATGTAAGTACTGAATTAAATGCTTGGTAATAAAGTAATTTTCTCATAAATTTATATTTTTTTAAATTTTATTTAATTAAACACATTTTCATTTTTCAAATACATTTCTTTTTTTGCAACTGTATTTTAGACTTAAAGCTTATCTTCTCGTGGATTCGATGCATGTTAAAGTGTTTTTAACATCATTAAAAAGGTGATTGTGGTTCTTAGGAGAAAAGAGCTTCCCAAATCAGCTTATGTGTCAAATTGGAATTCCAATAATCCACAAATTCACATTTATAAAGAAATAAAGATGGTTAAAAAACTACAGAGAAAATATTCTTATTTTCCTTAAATTTTATAACAGAAAATAGCGGCTCATTTTTTTTTCTCATTACACCAAGAAGAGATCAAGAGTTGAAAAAAGATTAAAACCAATTTAAAGACGTTTATTCGAGACGAAATAATAAAAACCGTACTTGTTCTTTCGAATTATTTCAGTGTCGTAGTCAACACGGCTGCTTTTATTTTTGTTATTGCAAAACAGTTTCTTTACATGTTCATAATTCTCAATAAATAAAGCTTCATATTATATCGAGCAGGTTGAAAAGTGCTTACACGTATGAAAGAATGTGTTTTTGTAGTGAACAACGATTCTTTTTTTTCATTCCAATTTATATTTCCGAAGCTTTTAAAAAAACTTCTAATCAGATGTAAAGGAAATAAAATTTAAATATGGAAAACTTTTTAGATTTGTCTTTTCTACCTCAAAAAATGCTAACGAATTTCTCAAAAGTCAAAAAAAAATTAAATATTAAACAGAGATAAACACGATGTTCATGCTTTTTAAATGGTCTATAATGCTCGCAAGCTATCGAATTTCGAATAGGTTTTTATATTTAAAACCAAGCCATTTAAAAATAATGGTAATTCTAGGTTATCGTATACACCAATTAGCAATTAAAAATACCAACATACATATTTCATAAATAAAGTCAGAAATATATTTTTTTCTGTAAAAACTAAAGACAAAAATGTTTTTGTATTTTTTTTTGTTTTAATTTGTATTAAAAAATAATAAAATGATGCCTTTAAATCAGTATTTTAGTAGAATTGAAAATCAAAAAATTTTAAACGACTTTAATTCTATAAAAATAATTTTGGATTTAGAATTCAAAATTTTTTTTCTTAAAAAAAATATAACTTAATTTACTTTATATGAATAAAAACCCAAAAAGGTAAATTTTTTTAATAGAGGAACAATATAAAAATATCATTTATATAATTTAGTAATGTCCCCACGACGACTCACTTCAAACCGTTTAATTGGTTAAAAGAATATAAGACGCCAATAAGAGTTCTCCAATTAAGATATTACACTTTCTACTTGTTCATGAATCTTACACAACCAAAATGGTGAGTTGAACTGAACGTAAAAGAATTTTATTGTTTTAAAAAATATTTGAAATTAAATTTTAAAAATCTTTTCTAGGCTGTTAATGGCAAGAAAATCAAATAAATAAATTGTTTTAAATTTTCTTGCGCTTTCAATTTAAAAAAAAATTGGTTCAATTTCTTCAAATATTTCCTAAAATTTTACAGTTACATAAAAAATTGTATGATAAGATTGATGTTTTTCTTCCATTCTTCTGAAAAATATATTTATATTCTCAATAACAATTGCTCAAAACAAATATTGCTTGAATAGCGTCGTGGAACTTAATACCGAATTACATTAAAAGATTTTTAATAAAAATGACAATGAAGTTAAACAAAAAATAAATTAACCAAATTAGCATATCGTTAAAAGACACGGTTTTGTCAAACAAATAAAACACTTCACATAATAAATTTCTTAGAGAAAAAAACAGAAATTAATAAAAATAAGTGAAAGGTGAATAGATTAAATATTAAAGCCGATTCGAAACTCTGAAAAATTGGAAGTAAATATAAAAGAAGAAGAAAAATCGGTCGAAATAAACAAGTCTAAATTTTTATTGGGAAATTGCTTAAAAGCGGATAATAATTTTGAAATGAAAGGCCAAAAAAATACACGAGGAACAGACCATGTAAGAATAAGAAATTCTTATGAAGAGTTTAAGAAACTATAGCTTCGATAATAGGCTTTAAAATTATTTTCGGCATTTTTACTTATGAATGTAAAAGAAAGTTTGGTTCTACGAGCTTAATAACAGGTCAATATGTATTTTTAGAAATTCTTAAAACGGCATATATATATTTTCTTGTTTTAACATCTAAGTTGGAATAATAATTGAAAATCATAAAAACTAGAAATCTGTTATAATTGCCTTGAATATTCTACATCATTTAGTTGAGGTAAAAAGATCATTGGCAGAAGGTATTACTTTTTCTTAAAAGAACTAAAAAAATGTTACGCCGAAGAAATATGTTCATACTAGTAACCACAATGTCGTTTTTGCAAAAGTACCCCTTTTTAAAATTTAGCAATTTCAAAACTTTATACTATTGAAACAGAATTTTGCACAAACAAAAATGGCTTCAGCTGCCAAGAACTACTACGAAAAGCTTAGATACAAAATAAAACGACGTATTAACAGATATAATTCATACAATTTAACTTAATAAATCATATGAATGTTTCGTTTTATATCACATTTTTATCAATTGATAATTATTCTAGAATAATAATTCATAAACATCGATTTTTTTTATTTTATTGTAAATTTAGATAAAATATTATTGTATAAGAATTATCATGACTTTAAAAACGGACAGTGAAACTTATTTTTTCCAATTTTTTTAATTTAATTTCATATGAATTCATATAAATATTTATCAAACATAAAAATTTTCTGATAGATAAATTACAATCCATACCAGATTTATAGTCAAACTAAAATTAAAAAAATGCATTACTAATGTATTAAACATTTAATACAGAAATAAAATATATTTTATTATTATATTTCTTTCCCCCAAACAGCTCTTCAGAATTTGAATTATAGAATGTGTTATATTTTACTTCTTGTCATTAAATTTTGTTTCATAAAAAAATATAGAAAATATTATCTATTTCGCCATATAAAGCAGTTAATTTTCTCTAAAAACAAAACTCTAATTTATAATTTACTATTAAATTTACTTAAAGCAGAAAAGTAATTTGTGATCGATCACCAACTTATACATTCAAAAATATATTTTTTGATGATTTTGACAATTTTATATTTGCTATTTTTTCATTGGTTATTTTTCAATTCACAATTAAATTTTTAATATAATCACGAGATTAGATTATATAAATGGTATTATAAATCAAAACATATTAATAATAGCTCAAACATACCAATAAAATTTATATTAACTTCAAAATTCTTCCAATGAATCACTTTTCAAAATTATTAAAGGAGATAGATCATTTCTAAAAATATATAAATGTTTCCAGTTTCGGTAAAATATGCGTTTTTTATTTCTATTTATACTTAGTCATATTTATGCAGCAAGCAATCAAATCCCTGCAAATAAAATTAAAAAAATGAATACAAAAGAAGCAGCAGACACAGCAGCTAAGCAAGAATGTATGAAAACAGGAGATTCAACATGTAGATCCGATAATGGCGGAAATCCACTTGCTCTTGATCAATCAAGTGGCGCAAACGCAGCAGAACGACCAACAGTGACAAATGAAACAGGTCAAAAAACCGCGCCCGACAATTCTACACAATCCGGAAGCTTTAATCCATTAGAAGCAGCATTTACATTATTTAATGATACTCCCGCAGGAAAAGGTTTAGGATTCGCTTCTGGTATGGCTAATGCGCTATTTAATAAACCTACTCAGGATCCCAATTTGACTCAAAATAGCACTGTTCAAAACCAAAACCCTGATCAAAGTACCAAGCCACTTACAGAAAGCCAAAACCAAGAAGAGAAACCCGATACAACTATGACCAGCGATGAAAATAAAACTACAACAACTTAAAATATAAGATTAAGAAAAATAAAAAAACTGTACAAAAATATTTCTTTATATATTTTTATTATTGTGTTAGAATAAATAATCTGTTAACGTAACAATATTCTTTAAAAGAAATTTCTAAAATTTCATCTTCATTATCATTAGGTTTGTTAAAATCGTTATCAATATTACCATAAATAGAATATAACAGTAATTATCCCAATGAATATTTCAATCATTATCTCGATAGTTAAATTTAAATTTTTATACAGAGTTAATAAAATTATAAATCATTAAAATTTAGATATTTACAATTGATAATAACTAAACTTTTTTTAATTTACATTTATTCAAATATAAAACTAAATATTTTAAACTCTATTTAATATTTTTAAAATACTAGTTTATATTTTTGTTTGTACTTGGAATTCACTGAAGAATACTTTAAATTCAATTAAGTATAATATTTAATATTTTTTATTCTAATTTTTTAATTAATTAATTGCATGTCTCCGGTTTATAATTTCTAATATATATTTCACATATCTTTATTCTAATTTTTTCCAAATGATTAATTCATATATTTTCTCTAACATTGTCATATCGTATTTTTTTTTTGATATTATATAAAGCGATCCATATAATTTTTTTTATAAAATATATTTTTTAAAAAGATACTTAAATTCCATAAGTTTTTAAGTTTAATAATATAAATTAAATATTTAAAAAGTTAGGCGTAAAGATTATCCCTTATGCGTTGACCTGGGACGGTATTGTGACAAAATAATATAAGATGTATCTTAAAGGATTACAAATACTCATGAATATAGAGGCATATATACAATCTATAGTACTTAAAGAAGACAATCAAAACAATTTCTTTTGATCGACGAAAAGGACTTCAGTCTGGACCAAATACCGAAGAGAGCTGAGAGAGCGTCATTAAGTGATATTGAAATACCTGTGATGCATAAACAACCAATATTTCCCTTTAAAATAAGTAGACAACCAGGAAGATGGAGTTAAAACAGAAAGTACAAAATATATTGCCCCATATTTTGAATGGCGTAACCACTGTAAAGAAACAGACGATAAATATTAAAGAAGAGTCGGATTTAGAGGAAGATAATGAAGTGATTTAAAAAGTGGAAGAAACTATTTAAAAGAGAGAAAATTCGTTAACCCAAATTTTAATTAAATCATTAATTTAATATTCAATATTACCTTTATTAATCTGATCTAATTATTATCTAACATATCTATAAATCATTTACAGTAATAAAATAATTGAATAAGAATAAAGAATTAACAATAAAGAATAAAGAGTATAGAAGATTAATAAAAGAATAGAAATTGAACAATTAAGAATAAAAAAATAATTAATAAAAAAATAATTAATAAATAAAAAGATCATTAAAAAAATATAATAGAATAAATAAGAATATAAAAGTTTATGAAAAATTAAATCAAAGAATAAATAAAAAATAAAAAATAAAAAATTTATTTAATAAAATTCTGGGTTAACAAATTTTTCTTTTTAAATAATTCTTTCCACCATTTCAACCACTTCTATCTCTTCCTCCAACTCCAACTCAACTCTTCATTTGTATTAGTTGTTGGTTCCTTTGCTGTGGTTATGCCATCCAAAATAAGGGGTAAAATATTTTTTGTATTTTCCGTTTTAACATCATCTTCCTCGTTGTCTACTTGCTTTAAAGGGGGTATTGGTTGTTTATGCATCTCAGCTCCTAAAATAACACTTAATGATGCTCTCTCCCAGCTCTCTTCGGCATTTGGTCCAGACTCAAGTCCTCTTCGTCGATCAAAAGAAATTGTTTCGACTGTCTTCTTGAGTACTATGGATTGTATATATGCCTCTACATTCATGGGTATTTCTAGTCTTTTAAGATGAGATTTATGGTATTTTGTCACAATACCGTCCCAGGTCATCACATAAGGAATTATCTCTACATTGCATTTATAAATAAGACCTAACTCATTTGCTAATAGGTCATACTTCCTAAGCTTCTCTGTTTCAACTATTTGAAGAGAGTCTTGGGATGTGATTCCTACTTCAATGAGGGTTATCCTATTCTGTCTCTTGTCTAAAATAAATATATCTGGTCTGTTACACCGGATCTTGACATCAGTTTTTATTCTGGTGTCCACTCTTATCTCTGCATATTCGTTATCAAGAATTTCTTGAACTGAGTGGCTTCTAATTCGTTTCGAAGACTTAAACTTATATTTATTCAGCAAGAGTAAATGTATACATCGTACCACTTCATTATGTCGTCTAGTATAGTCATGACCAAGCATTTTTTCACATCTCGTTGCTAAGTGATCAACAGTTTTCCTAGACTGGTTGCAGTGTTGACACATACCTTCTGCACCCCAGAAAACATTTCTATCCTGGATATAACAGAACACTGCTTCATCACGTGGTCTTACACTTCCTTTCTTTAACCATCTTGAGGAGTCATTTACACTTACCAGCTCGTTATTTCTAGCGCTATATAACTTTGAATGTAGTTTTCGGTTTTTGATTTCGTTATATAGGTTAGCTAGTTGAGCTTCTTCCAATTTCTTTTTTGTGACTTCCTCTTCCAACCCGTATTTTATTTTTAAAAAGTTTTTAATTAGTGAAAGGTGGGTTTTATTATTATTCTCAACCTTTAGGATTGCTGCTCTTCTGGTCGATGTATCTTTATGTTTTTCCAGACAATCCAAGAGTTGCAAAAGCATATGTTCGCTTTTGAACTCGACACTATGTAAACCTCTTCCAAGTTCTTTACGTGGAAGGTTAAAAAAATAAAAAATAAAAAATAAAAAATAAAAAATAAAAAATAAAAAATAAAAAATAAAAAATAAAAAATAAAAAATAAAAAATAAAAAATAAAAAATAAAAAATAAAAAATAAAAAATAAAAAATAAAAGATAAAAAATAAAAAATAAAAAATAAAAGTATAAAAAAAATCTAATTCAATATTTTAGCATAAAAAGAAACCCAACCCAACAATTGACTTACTTTAAACACCAAACCCACTGATATCAACATCACCCCCCTTAGATTTATCCCTTTTCTTAATAAAACCTTGATCAGAGACAAAAGCTTTTTTTTCAGTTTCACTGATATGTTTACCTTTAACATTTTTAAGAAATTCTTTTACCATACTTTTTCCATTTCTACTGTTTGTAACAACACTCTGTCTTAAAGATTCTATGTTTTCAGTTTTACAGTCCAACACACAGAATCCTTGTGTGTGTCCTTTTATTAGTAAATCTACACAAAAATTTAAAATATCTTCTTGTGAGTTTATATAAATATTTGAATTATAAATTGTTAGTAAATTAAAGATAAGTCTATCAGAAAAATTGGTAGAAATTTCTATTTTACTAAAAATACCACGAATTTTTCGAATAATACTACTTTCTCCAACCAGAATCATTTCAGTCAAAGCACTGCAATAAAATTCTAAAACTTCTTTTCCCAAACATGTTGATTTGGATATTTCTAAAATAGATTTTTCAAGAAAAGATACTACAGATCTTTGACAGCCTATCATTTCATCTTCTACTTCTTGACTAGATAATACCAATACTCTTTGTACTACTTTATTAATATAAACGCGTTGTACACTAATTTCTAATTTATTGGCAAATTCATTACAGAATGCTTCTATTTCTTTCCCATTCATATTATCTACACCTTCATAAATTACAGATAAAATATTTTCAGGTAATTTTACATTTTTTAAAATTAACAACCCACAAATTTTATATCCAATTAAAATACAATCAGTATTTCGTATTCGAATAGAATTAACAAAAAATGTAAAAAATTCTTCAGTTAAATTTACAACCGATTCGTATCGATTTTTCACCAACAAAGAAAACCTTCCAATCTTTTTTTTATTCCATTCTCCATTCATCAAAACATCAATATTTTCATTATAGAACAGAAAAATATTGATCAATAATTCATCACAGAATTCGTTGTCACTTTTATTACATTTTTCACGAACACCGACTAATACATTTTTAAGTAAAATGTTTACATCTGTTCTTCTTACATATTCTCCAACAATTTTTATTGCCAATTTAACAGAATCGTCATCATTAAAATCTAAAATTTCTAAATATTTTATACAATCCGGATTGTTTCTGATATATAAAATATAACACATAATGTACGGATCATTTATACACAAAGATTCTTTATGTTCAAAATTTTTGATAAGAATTTTAGAAAGTTTTCTATTTATTTGAAGTCCAGTGTTAATACATGAAAGAATATTGTAAGTATGTGTTTGGTATTTCTTGGAAAGAAGTGTGAAAAGACTGACAATATTGTTATAATTAATGTTTAAAGTAATATCTGTTTCAATTTCATTCGATACTCGTATCAGATTTGACAAAATACAGGCAGAAATATTTTCATAAAATTTTATAAATTCGGGAGTATCAGTTATATCTTTTCTTTTAAATAGAATATTGTAAAAGTTTAATGAGGATTCCATGTCATATGAACTACCTTGAAATCCGGAAATTGCATATTCAGAAATTTGTTGAAAATTTGTTATTTCTTTATATCGGTTATGATTAAGAAGTATTGAAAATATATCTACCAGTCTTGAGTTATAAGACAAAGTAAAAATTAATTTTTGTATTTCTGGTAAGAAAGATCTCATATCTACCAAAGTTGTTAATTCATAAATTAGGAAAAGAGATTTATTTGGATTTAAAGAAGCGAGGGAGAAAATATTTGGAATAGGAAGCGAATTTGGAGATATGATCTGAAGAAGATTGATATAAATGTCTAAAATATTGTTAACAATATTTAAAGAATTTGTATTAAAATCAATGAGGTATGGTTTTACTTCTGGAAAAATAGAAGAAATCGATTTTTTTAATTCTTGTCTTCTTTTTTCGGAAATATCTGTGTTGGTATTTACTTGGAATAAAAATTTTTCAAAAATGTTGTAAGAAAATGGATGTTTAGCTTGAAATAGATTGGTAAGCAGGGGTAAGAAATGTGGGAAATTTGAAGGCCAATCATAAATAGCGAGTAAAGCGTAAATATCCGAAAATTTGTTTAGAATAAATGGTGGAATGCTTGAAATGTCTCTATTTTCACCACAAATAATACCGCTGTAACCCTCTATTAAAGAATGTATCGGTTGTACCGAAGAATTTATAAGTTTTAAATGTTTAAGTTTTTGTTCGGTAACCACGAGGCCATAGAATTGATGATCAAATGATTCTGAAGTAAGAATTTCAACAATAGGATCAATAGATTGTGATGTTATTAATAATTTAAGTTGTGACTGGAGTTCTGAAAGAACGGATGGATCTGTTTTTGATTGAGATATTAGATTCTTTAAAGAAGACATTTCTATTTTTTTAAAGGGGACGGAAAAACCAAAATTATGATAAAAAAAATCTTTCAAAAATGGGTATTGAAACAATGACAAGATGCTTAAAATAAATCACAAAAAAATGAAAATTAAAATAAAAAAAATCTATCGAAAATATCTGTTAAAACAGGAATAAAAGATGCTTAAAATAAATCACAAAAAAATGAAAATTAAAATAAAAAAAATCTTTCAAAAATGGGTATTGAAACAATGACAAGATGCTTAAAATAAATCACAAAAAAATGAAAATTAAAATAAAAGAATTTTTAAAAAGACTGAAAAACTTAAGTTGATTTGAAAATATATGTGATAAATTCCATTAAAAAAATTTTAATTTTAAATCGATTAAGATACAATTTACATTAATTCTAAGGATTACATTAAAGGAAAAATTACTTAAAAAAATATAAATTTGTTAAAAAAAACCTTTTTTTTATTATCATTTATTTTAGTGGAATAGTAGAATCTGCTTACGAAGACATTCCTCGAAATGTTTAATTGGTTTGAAAAAGGAGATGCTAAAAGAGAATTTTGATTACGAATATGCTCTTTCAAGTTTTGTGTAATTTGTTTGTAATCTTAAACAATCTACAATGATCTGCAGAATTCTAAAATGACATATTTCAGAAAGTTTAATTGTTACAAAATGTTATTCAACTTAATTCCTCAAAATACTTTTTAAGATTCTACTATATCATTATAATAGAAGAAATCAAGGTTTTTTTAACACCTAATGCGTTCTAAGTGTTCTAAAAATCGTGGTATTTTATCACTATGTTCAGATCCTTTTTTTAGTGTGCTTAATCATTAAACAATATCGAATCAAAAAAAATATTCAAAAATTGCAAAGAAGTACATATTCAACTTAGAATACTGAAATATTATCCAACTCATTGCTTTTACTTGACGAAAATGTTTTATAGTGCGAAACTACATATAAGAGTCAGGAAAGAGCAGGTAAGAATGTTATCAAGAGAAAGAAATATATAATCAAATATCTATATATGTCATGAAGATGCATTTTTAAGCAAACAATGATACCTTCCAGTTCAAAATATCTTCTTAATTGTTACAATCACAGCCCAAGCTCAAGGTTGCAAGAATTTGCAGTGTAAATAGAACCAAAAAGCGTAAGAATTTAAGAAAAAAATAATCCTAGTCAAATAATTTGTAAAAATTAGAAATATTTTCGGCTAAATTTAGATCATTTATAGCTACTGCAACTACATTCGTTTTACAAAAATATTTTCTTATTTTTAATAATGTAAAGTTAGTTCGATTTGTTTACCAAAACAATTTGGTTATAAAAAATATCATGAAATACATAGATTAGTTTAAATTAATGCTTTTTTTATAAATAAATAGACTTACAAAATTTATAAATGGATAGGATGTGATTTCACTTAACAACCGGTTTTTTTCAGTCTAAGAAATAGTTGTTGATATTGAGAAGTTTAAAGAAAAAAGCCATAGTTAATAAATCAAAAGAATAATACCAACAAAAACAAATAAATAGCTAGAGTGACTTAAGACTTTACGAGGAAATAGATCATCAGAAATTTTTCAAATTTAATAAGACTGAAAAATTTAAAAGCGAATTAATCAACAGAAAGAATAACTAAGAGCCAAAATAAATATATATCCCTAATAATTTTAGAGAGCGGTTTGAAATATAAAGAACCAGATGTATCTCATATAGGAAATTACTATAATTTAACGAAACCAACTTATATCCCTAATAATTTTAGAGAGCGGTTTGAAATTTAAAGAACCAGATGTATCTCATATAGGAAATTACTATAATTTAACGAAACCAACTTATAAGAACTCTTACTGGTATCTAAATCAAATTTGATGTATTTATCAAGCGATGTTTTTAATATTGAAAAATTACTAAAAGCCGATTTAATATATGCTGATTTCAAGAAACAACAACACTAACGAGTATAATGTTAAACAAGACGTGAAATTTTGAAATGAAGCTGTTTATTTCAACAAATTCCTAAAAAAATATAAGATCTCGAACATAGTTTTTTCTTTTTCTCAATTCAAAGATATTTAAGTTTAATCCGTGTTCGTTATATTTGTTTCTGTATCCTCGATCATACATTCATCTTCCATTCATGGTTTCAAATAAATTTAGAAGAAGAAGACAAACGCCTAACTATATATTCTTGATGAAATTATGGCAAATAAGGAGATAATAGAGAAAATTAAATTTAAAATATTTTTACTAAAGCCAAAAAATTATAACTATCGTGGAATCGAATTGATGGTAGTTTCTTAAATGAAGGATGAATTAGATGATTATCAAATATTTTGGCTAAATTGGGCGATTAGGATTTAAATAGTAAGAGCCCAATTATAATCTAAAAAGATAAAATTTAATCTAAAAAGATAAAATTAAGTTACATATGTTTTTGTTAGAAAATACGTTACACCATATTGATAGAGAGCTGCTAATTCCTCCTGGGTTTCGGGCTATTTTGATTTTTGAAACTTACCGTGTAGACTACGGACAAGTAAAAATATATGTTTTATGTAGCCTAATTCGTCTTCATATAAAGAGGAAACCCAAGCATATGAAATTAAACTTTATAATGCAGATAACAAGCTACACGCTCTTAGAAATGTTACGGCAATACAATATTATTCCCATTAGTTTCAATTAAGAGAAAATTTAATCTATTTTTAGAAGCAGTTAGCTTCAATCGACAGTACGTAGTAGATGCATATTTCAAAGCCGAAATTTATGATATACATTGCACCAGGGCTAATCCGATGGAGCTAAATGCCACAAGATGCAGTTATTTGGCAGAAATTCGAAACCAATTATTTGAAACGGCCTCTATGCAGGTAAGCAAGTAATTTTATCACATTTTTTCAGGCAGCTCCAAAAACATGCCGCAAAAATATCAAGACGCAGTGGAAATAAAAATGAAAAATGTTAACAAAATTTTTTCATCGCATTGACTCTTGATCCTAACTATAGTGAAATATTTGAGGATCTCGATAAAGATGTAAACCTTGAAAACCGAAATGATATAGTAGATGCAGTTTATAGAAAAAAAACATAAAGCCCGGTGAATGCCAAAGTAAAAAATAATATTTTCGAAATTCGAAAAGCATATTTCTATGTCTTTGAATTTCAAAAAAATTGTTATTTCATATTCATACTTTGATAAAATAAGAAGAAGATATTAATATTGCAGTGCCATAATATTTGAAAAAAAAAATTTGCCAAAACTTTCTGATATGAACTCACCGCGAATAATTTCGTATCGCAACTAAAAATATTCTTATGGCCTATATTAAATTTTATTATAGTATCTTATACGGTGGCACAAATATTTACGAAATTTTCTCTACATGCATTTCAAGAATAAACTTCTCCAGGTTTATTTGGATATACATTTTATACTAAAAGTAAAACAGATTTAAACAGATATAAGAAAAATCATATTGATATAACCGAATATTTCTTATCTCATATCTAATCTTCCTATAAACATTTACTATTATATTAATGGTTGTATAAGCTTCATTAAAAATTATAAAGTAAAGCTTTAGATATGTTTAAAAGAGTGCATATAAGGCAAATCTATGTTTTAAACTTAATAAAGTTACAAAACAATAGATTCAAGGTATGTATGATCGCAAAAACGGCTTGAAGAATTTGAATTTCCTATGCAAGAAAAAAGTCGCGCAGATAAAGCTAGCAGCCAACGTAAAAAAGATAAAATATACTCCCTCTGTCCGGAAATATGGTATACATTTTAGCGATTTTTTTGTCCGGAAATATGGTATACATTTGCGAAAAAAATAAAAAAAATAAAAAATGTACATGACAAGTTTATTATTGCCTTTATTTCGAACATTAAATAAATATTAATGTAAATATTAAATAAAATTTAAAAAAATATATATTAAAATTAATAAGTTCACTCGAAATTTGATTTAGCTTTAACGTATGCTTCTTTGGAAAATACATATTTTTCTAGCAGTCGACCTTCGCGACGAAGTTTTCCTTTACTTAAATGAAGTATTTTATAGCAATTTCCATCATCTGTTAGCATAATTGACTCCATACATGCTTGCAATGTTGTAAAAACGTTATCGAGAGTATTCGCTTCTAATTGATGAAATGCATCTTGAACACAATTTATTAATTCGTCAATTGTGTGTGGCGAAGCTTGATGTTACAACGATTGTATGGTTTTGAAAAAACCTAAATCAAGAACATTTAAATCGAGGCTATTTGCCAGTTGCACCTTAAATTTGATATTCCGGTCATCAGCAGAACCAAGAGCGACAATATCTGCATCATTATCAGAAAAATGGGGTTTTGTATTGTTTTGTTGTATGTAAATTGTTTTCTTTTTGTATGCTGGCGGAAATTTAGATTTAATTGCGGGAATTACAGTATCAATGATCATGTTTATGCAATGACTGCTGTAACAGATTCCACATTTTTTTTTATCATTGTCCCTTTAGCCCTATTCTTAGAATTTTTTTAAGCTGGTTCTTGATAAACAAATGGCCATATTCCAATTTTCCCATCAAAATAAAGCTTTCGATATGCATCATAGCGTAGTCGAGCTACTGCAGCCATGAACATTATTTTCGTAATAAATCGCTTACTTTTGCAGTTTCTCTCCTGTTTTTCTTCGTTTAACATTTAGTAATAAGAGCGCTTAACTTTAGTTAGATAAAACCACTTTTCATCAATGTGAACGTAGTCATACAAATCATCAAAAAGCAAATCTCCCTTATTGGCAAGATTTACTTTAGACAAGCAAAATTTCAATCTGTCCATTTTATTTTTATCTGTTAAAGTTGGTTTAACTGTAGAAGATATTCTCTTCATATACTTTCCCGACTTGAATATATCAAACAAAGTTTATTTTGAAATATCAATTGCAAAGGAAAGACTGTGGAGCGTTCCTCGACGATTTAATGGGGTTTTCTTATTTGCGCTAAATTGTTCGAATATTCTTTAGGTTTTCGTCCGCATCTTTTTTTCTTTTTTGAAGATACATCGGCACATATCTTGCCCTTTCTGTATTGAGTTTGTGCTGCATGCCAAATTCTGTTAACGGTTAGCCGGGAAACTTGAAAGGCAGAAGAAATTTCGTTGATGGCACCGTGTTTTAACTTATTCTCTTTCATCTGCTGTAATAATTTTTTCAAAATACCTTGACGTTGTTCTTTAGTTAACTGTTTATATTTTGAATCTCTTTTTCTAAATTTAACAAATTTCCTTCCACATTTTCCATATTCGTCTTGCAGCGGTACTAATTTTTTTTTACCTTATAAAAAACTGATGTTTGAGCGGTAACTTTTTAACTAAGAATGATATTACTAAAGTTAAATATTTTAGGTTATATTGTCATGAATATTTACTATGACAATTTCATGACGGTTGCTTATTTATTTTTTATATTCACGATAATCTATAGTTTTTTTTGAAATGTATACCATATTTCCGGACAGAGGGAGTATTAGATTAATTATATGAACAGATAAAGGTATATACAAACAAAGAAATCTTTTTAACATGTTGATTATAACTTCAGTAAGCAACCATTCAGTATTGCTTTTTAATACTATGAAAGTTTCGAAAACTTTGGTTCAAACTTAAAAGAAAAATCTTGAATTAAAAAAAATTAAACTATGCAGAATCATATTACCAACAATATATAATACCGATTATACTACTAAAGAATTTTGTGCTGGCAATAACAGGTCTATTTAAATAAAATTAATAAGAAATGTGAGAAGAAAAACTACAAATGTACTTTAAAGTATCCTGAGCAAAGGGGTGTTCTAAACAAGTTAAAAGCTTCGTAAGTACATTTAAAATATGCTGTAAAAATACAATAACATAAAAACCATATATTTATTTGGATATATATGCCTTTTTGGCGATTTTCAAGGCATATTAAAATTATAGTCAAATTCGAGAGCTAATATATGCGATGATTGAAGTTTTAACTAAGAGAATATAGTTAAGTCTTTTATGAATATGTTTATATATTACATTGTAAGATATAAATACAATTTTGAGAATACACAAGAAACTGGTAACGATCTTTTATTTTAAGATCCGCCTCTTTATCTATCTCGGCAATGGGCCTATGGAAAAATAAGTGAATTTTATTTCATAGAAACATTTAAAAAAAGCAAAATATTATCTTCAATATAATTATGAATGCACTAAATAGCGGCTCTAAGGAACCAAGACGGGCTTTATGATTTTATAAAAAAATAGTCGAAAAATTTGATTCTAAAACGTTTAATATGCGATACAGAGAATTAAAGCATTATTTATTATTGTAGCCTCAACAGAAATAGTAGCCATAGGTTATTAAGAGAACGGAAAATCAAATACAATTAAAAGTTTCACATATTCTTAATGAAAAAATCATACTAAGGTTAAGTCATACCCGAGAAAAGCCGAAAAATACATACACCTCCTCTTTTTTTGGAAGAGATCTATATCGCTAGACTTACATATCAAAGTATAGATCTTTATCCTATGGTATCATAATAACTAAACCGATTGAATTATGAAGGAAATGTAATGCCTTTAGAAGGAGGCTAGGTACATTGTTCCCCTATGATTCCTAAAGAACGGACATAATATACTGTTCAATTTGTTTAAATTTTGCTATTTATAATAAATTAAAACGATGTAACGATATGCGAGCGAAATGAAAAGGGTATTGAAAATGACTCATAAAGCTTGGCAAAAGTCAACTCATGAATAGTAATTTTTTAGACGAAAATATGATAGAAATCTCATCTCAGCTATTTAAAACAGTATTATAAAAGATATTTTTTGTGAAGTATTTTCTGAAAAGACAGTATATATGTTATAGAAAAAGATAATTACTGTACACACAAATGAAAAGGGTAATAGAATTGATTTTGAATTTTATATTCTTTTTGGCCCATAAATAGTCTATTATAGTTTAGACAATCTCGTTGGTGATAATAGCAATGATGTGAATGATTTCCTGTTTGATGCTTAGGTAACCTCGTGTGTTTGGAACTCTTTATTCTGCTTTAATCTCAAGAAAGGAGCCTATTAGTATGAATCTCAGAAATAAGAATACAGAAAGAAAATTTTAGCTTTACTACGCTAATTATGTATGAAATTGAAACGAAGATTGTTGAAGCGGAGTTATTTTCGGGTTTTCAAAAAATTATTTTTTAATTCTTAATAAAATCGATTGTAATCGGATACAGGTCTTTCATTTCAATTGAAAAAAATTCCAGAAGTTGGTTTTGAACTGAAAATATTAATTTATAAGCTTAAAGTTTCCTCGAAGTTAGTATTTTGCTTCCAAATCCTGTTTTTAGTATAGGCAAAGATGTTTGGCATTTCCTAGGTGAGAAACTCAAATTGTGCTATTGTTTATATTAAAGATACCGGTGACCAATGCCAGATTATTAAGAAAAGCCAGAATATTTATAAAAACCATTGTGTATAAAACAAAGCGGTTTTATATTCCTAAATTTATATAAAATAAATTTTTTTTTTATATTTAAAATCGTATTTGAATTTGTATTCTTTCTCTTATATTTACTAAATTTAAAATTTAGATTATTCCTACATTATGAAAATAAAATTTTTATGGTTAAATATAGATGTTAACACAATCAATTTAATTGCATATTTTGTCCGCTAAAGATTTTTGACACTTTTGAATATATTTAAGATAACTTCTCAAATCATATTCTCTTATTTTTTTATCATCACATTTTAAAATATTAATTACTTCGATATAATTATGAATTGATTTACAATTATATACATATTCTTAGTAAGAAGGTATTAGAAGAATTTTAACTGATTAGAAACAGTTTCAAAATAATCTTTGTTCTATCATATACGCGTTTAGAACTTTTCAAGTTTAAATTAAGCTTGTTTTCACCGGGTTAGCTACATTAAAACAAATCGCTTTATTATAGAGCCTGATATAAAGAAAGTTAAATAAAGAAGCTATAAATAATCAAGATAGTATAAAAAACAATACTATAAGACTAGAGAGTACTTAATTTTCAAGGGTTTTTTTATAGATCAAAAAGATCGGATCCAAAGATTACTCTTTATGAATTCCTCTTTCAATATATTACCATAAATATCAATATGAGATAAGAAATTGGAATAAAAAAAACGGATTAATCCATTCCTTTAGCGAGAATAGTTGTTTTGATGAGTTGAACTGATAAGATCAATTATTGTAATGATAGAACGAAAAAAGGACATAAAAAATGCTGTAAGTTGGTGTCTTGAATTTTTAAAAAGTATAAAATCTAAGCGTCATATAGATTGCAAGCAATACTTTGATTAGTGTAATAAAAAATACACAATAAAATTCAATATTTTAAAACTTTCTTCAAAACAGAGATGAAATGCTGAATTCCGACGAATAATTGGTATTTTTTACCTATATTGTCAATAAAGATGAAGTTGTCTTCATTCTTATAATAAGTTCATTTGAAACCTAAAGTTTTTATTATTCATATGAAGAGAGTATTTTTTCAAATTAAAAAGATATTGAATCTCCTAAAAAAGAAAAAGTTTTGATTTAAAATTATTTTTCTTTGTTAAAAAAATAATTTTTAAATTTATATAAATTTGATTTCAATGAGTGGTTTTTTTCCCTCATTTCTTTTTTTTTTCTTTACAATTATTTTAATTTAACCAAAAAAGGTAAACCCACGTTTATTTTATCTGTGTTTATTCTTTACAATTCAAAAAAAAATACAATTTATCCAACAAATATTTATATTTTACTATAATTGCTTGCTTTAAACCACTAAAGTTCCAGTTGTAGCAGACTCGTTAAATTTTCGAATCTAATTATCTACTAAGAGTAGTGTTAACTTGTAGCTAAATCGATATATCGACTCGCATATCTCGATCTTAACGCAAAACATGCCAACCATGTAGGCTTTCAGTTTAGCCTTTGGTGAATTATCTTATAATAAATTTGTATGCATATGCATTATTGTGGAGATAGATTTTTTAATAGGTTGATTATTCGGAATTTCAAGGTCATTAACGATATTAGAGCATTGTGTTTGTGTTTTTACAGTCGAGAGTGAGTTTCTGCTACTATTTTCAGTATTCTTTTTTCTCCCAGTACAAACCATTTTATTTTCAAGTTATCCAAAGAATATAATTTCGTTCATAAATTTTCTTCCTATTATAGCGTTGAAAAGAGTATATCAAGGATTCTTTTTAGGCCGTGTGTTATAATAGTTTCTAATTCGTGGAAATCCAGAGCATTTGACTTTATTTTATTAATTACGAATTATCGTGCTCAGTAATTATATTTTTACATACTAAGAAAGTAACATGTGTGTGATACTCGAGCAAAATAATATGATATCGTGTATTGATAGCACAAAAACATTGATTTCTACAAAAAATACCATGAACCGAAATTTTACCACTAGTGTGATATAAAGATCTAGCACAAAACATTCCAGGAAGTATTAAAACGTTAGATCAATCTTTCTACTATTAATTAGCACTTCCTTCGTAACTTTTCTTGTATAAAATTATTGCTTATATTTTTATTTAAATACTAATTTATATCAAGTTTTAAATATATTTTTACAATTTAAGAAATGAAATATTTACAAAATATAACAATTTATTTTATTGTAAAATAAGGCTATCGCCAATCTTCCATTCTTTATCTAGATTTTTACTATAAAATATTCCTTAAAATAATCTATTTTTTTCCAGTTTTTTTTTATGTTCATATTTTTTATTTTCTTATATATCTGTCTATCAAAGAAACCGATTCCATATTTATTTTTATAAGATTTTCTAGTTAAATTTCTTTTCCAGAATTTCATCATAATTCTTAGATTTTATTATAAAAAAAAGATTAATTATTTCAAATTCTTAATCTACTGGTACAGCTGCTGTAATACCAAATATATTTGAATAAAAACATTTTTTTACCTAATTTTAACTTGTATTATTTTCTGACCAATATTATTCAAACAATCCTTTTACTTTAATATCTCACTTTCTCACTTATTTAATAAAATTCTGGGTTAAAACATTTTTACCATTTTTTACATGTTTTCTTCTACCTCTTTAACCACTTTTGTCTCTTCTTCCAAATCCGACTCTTCATTTATGTTATTGGTCGGTTCCTCTAAAGTGGTTCCTCCTTGTGAAATAAAGAGTGCTTTATTTTTTGGTTTAAAATTTTTTGCACCATCTTCCTCTGTTTTCGCTTCTTTTAAAGGGGTTATTGGTTCCTCATGCATCTCTGATCTCATAATAAGACCCATTGACGCTCTCTCCCAGCTCTCTTCGGCATTTAGTCCTGACTCAAGTCCTCTTCGTCGGTCAAAGGAAATTGTTTGGACTGTTTTCTTAAGTACTATAGACTGAATGTATGCCTCTACATTCATGGGTATTTCTCATCTTTGTCGTTGAGATTTATGGTATTTTGTCACAATACCGTCCCAGGTAATCACATAAGGGATTATCTCAACACTAAACTTATAAATAAGACCAAACTCATTGGCTAGCAGGTCATATTTCCTAAGTTTTTCAGTTTCAACTATTTGAAGTGAATCTTGGGAAGTGATTTCTACTTCAATGAGTGTTATCTTATTCTTCTTCTTATCTAAAATAAATATGTCCGGTCTGTTATTCCGAATTTTAACATCAGTTTTAATTCTGGTGTCCACTCTTATCTCTGCATACTCATTATCAAGAATTTCTTGAACTGAGTGGCTCCTTATTCGTTTTGAAGACTTAAACTTATATCTATTTAAGAGAAGTAAGTGTAGGCATCTAACCACTTCATTATGCCGTCTGGTGTAATCATGGCCTAGCATTTTTTCACATCTAGTTGCTAGATGATCCACAGTCTTACCAGACTTGCCGCAATGTTGACACACACCATCTGCTCCCCAGAATACATTTCTATCCTGGATATAGCAGAACACAGCTTCATTTCGTGGCCTAATATTCCCTCTCTTTAACCATCTTGAAGAGTCACAAACACTCCAAGCTCATTTTTTCTTGCATAATATAACTTTGAATGGAGTTTTCGTTTTTATATTTCGTTATATAGTTTTGCAAGTTGAGTTTCTTCTAAAATTTTCTTAGTGACTTCTTCTACCAACCTGTACTTTACTTTTAAGAAGCCTTTTATTAGTGAAAGATGGGTTTTATTATTATTATCCACCTTGAGGATTGCTGCTCGTCTAGTTGATATTTCTTTACTTTTTTCCAGACAATCCAAGAGTTGCAGAAGCGTATGTTCGTTTCGCAACTCAACACTATGTAGGCCTCTTCCAAGCTCTGTTCTAGGAAGATACAAACGCTCTTTACATCCTGGGCGGAGATGTATCTTATTTTTAACCAACACCGCACGCACTGCATCATCTAACTTAGAGAAGTTAGCCGGTTCAAGTCGAAGTACTTAATGTCATAGTTGATAAACGATATCGCATGTTGATTGATTGCAGAAAATAATTTTTTTGCGTTTAATATATTATGACAAAGTCTTTCAACTCTTGATATAAATTAACACCTTACTTCTTCAAAAGAGCTGCGTGTTGGAATTCCTCTGCTATATTCTATTATTCCTAAATATTTGTAAACACTAACACCTTCTAGAAGAGTAGCAGTATCTTCACAACACTTATCATTTGTGGCTGACTTCTCTTTGTTAATCTCTAACCCAATCACCTCTAAAAATTCCTTTGCCTCGTCTGTCATAGCACTCAATGTGGAACTGTCTTTTGTAAGGAGCTTTAGATCATCAATAAACAAGAGATGGTTAGTAGAATGGGATTCTGTATCTGTTTGTACTGTCACTTTTGTGTATTTTTCATTAAGCTTTCGTCTTAATGGATCAATACACAACACAAATAACAAAGGTGACAGACTATCTCTTGTAGAATCCCTCTATCAATCTTCTTGCTCATGATTTTTTCAGGCCCTACTGATATATCAATTTTCCATTTTGATAAAATTACCTAAATAAATTTCAGGATCCAATCAGGTAAATTAAGGTTTTCAATGCAGTGAGTTAAATAAGCATGATCTATTGAATCATAAGCTTTTCTAACATCAATCAATATTGCTTTAAGATTATTTCCATACTCTTAATTTAAGGCAATATTCAGTAGAGCCTGCTCTTTTGCTCCCTGTACATCTCTAACTGCTCCCAACTGGTTCTCTGCAAGCAATATTCACCTATTCACTTCAAGTTGAACGACCTTTGTTACACACTTTGTCGTTAACTTATAGAGGTTGGACATACAAGCGATTGGCCTGTAGTCAGAGCCTCTTCGTGGAATTCCTTTCGGTATCAAATACGTAAGCCCGCAGTAAAACCAATCAGCTTGAGGTGTTCCTTCATAACATATAACTTTCAAAATATCATAAATATATTTGTGAAGAGTTTAAGTTTCTTAATGAAAAAATTGTAAATACCATCAATTCCAGCAGCTTTCCAATTGGGGAGCCAATTAATGATATTTACAAATTCATCAAGTGAAGGGAACGTGGTCGGATGATTATCTGATACAAAAGGAATCAAATAATCATCATACGTGATTGCGTCATCATTTTTGTTCCAATTGTAGACCAAAAACTTACAATTTCATCACGACTAACCACATGCTAGGATTCCACACGCTCAGATAACCCACGATAAAATCGACCTCGGAAAAGCTCAAACATACTATTCTCTTTTCGGAATCGCTTCCTACTCTCATACATCGTAATTTTTTTCTCGTAAACATTCAAAGACTCATTCTTTTTAGCTAAAGCCTTAGAAATATCAGTTACACTGCTCAAGTTTAAATTAAACTCTCGCATGATTTTCTTAAGGCTCTTCGTTTCCGAAGTGGGGAGCTTTTCCTGCTTACGAGCCTTCTCGAGAAGATCTTTGGAAAGTACTAACTTAGAAATTTTACTTTCTATGTTTTCCTTCCAAGCGGATCTAGGCTTCTCTTTACGTGTTGCCTCGTCATAGTATACCTGGGCTGTCTGGATTATCCTTGCCACTGCATTTATCGTCATCGGCACATGAGCTCCTGCATATTCACCGACTACTCGATTAATGAGATTCAGAACTTTACTGTCAACCAATTTACTTGGAAGCTTTCGAGTTCAGACTACCACTTTTCTAATTTCCTTCTCCGAAATTTCTTTGATTTTACTCAAGAATTTATCTCTCAAGTTTATGTACTCCGTGGTGTCGGTCAAGGTGCATGTATCAGCGAGACAAGTGGCGATTCTACGTCGCTCTCCATTCTCTTCTGATTTTACTTCCTTTCCCATCTCAATTTGTGCCAATTTTTTTAACATTTCGAGAGTTTCAGTGCAGCCGAATTTCTCATTATAGTACCCGTGAAGCTCTGTCCAGCCATTTTTTGGCATTCTTTCAAACCTTGTCTGTACTGCAAAAAAAACAATTTGAGGCCATTCCTTCGAGTCGGCTGTTACGGAATCGAATATCGTCTGCAATGCCATTAGCCTGTTACCTTCCGGAATAGCTAGAGCACAGGGGTTTGTCATGTAGTACGATGGCTCGCATGCAGAGACTTCAACCGAAGAGTGAAGGGGTGTATTAGGCGAAGGTAAGGAGGCAAGCCCACTATTTTGCATGTTACTGCATGTTTGGCTTGGTGGTGAATGTGTTATTGTTGTGTAGGAGGAGGAAGGTAGGGAGATCGCCGGTGGGTGTAGCTTACATTTTTGTTTACCACTATCACTCTTCTTCACCTCATCAGCGTCGTTTGCAGCCTTTATTTTGGTATTTTTTGATATTTCGCTGCCAACATTTTTCTTTCTACCCATATTATAATTCTCTCACTTTCTCACAATATTTAATTACCAATAATATACAATTCGAAAAAACATATGAAAATAAGTTGTAAAACGTTATAACTTAATATTTAAGAAGTAAACCATAATATATTTTAGATTAAACTATTTTTTTTAAATCAAATGCATACTATTCTACATTTAAATACATATCAATATTTTTCTTCTTTTTACGTTAGAATTATAAACTCTGAAGTAAAATTAAAAATTAAAAAAATTTTAAATAAATTATATTTAGAAAAGCAGACAATTACAAAACCTATGCTTTGAGCAATAAAAATATATATTTATTGACTTTTAGGATTTCTTTATGATAAATTATTTCTTTTATTATCTCAAAAACAACTATTCCTATTGAATATTCCTTATAAGTAATTTTACATTAATATTTCACAAAAAAGTATCATTTTTTTTAATCATAGACTGATATTTATACGTTATTATTAAATCCCCCCCTTTCCTTATATTTTTTTTAAATATCAAACGATATTTCATAAAAAAATTTATCAACCAATAAAAAAAAATTATCCCCTTTAAAATGCTTAACCATTTTTTTAATAAAATAAAACCCCCCAATAAAAAAAGAATCCCCTTTAAAGTTTGCTTATCGATTTTTTTGATATTTAAAATTTTATATTTTCTACCCCTTAAAAATGAAACCAAAAGTATTTCTCACTGCAAAAGACGAAAAAGAAAACAAGGATACCAAAATAGTGTCAAACAAGGCTTATGAAACAGCTAATCACATAGCAAAAACGTATAGAGATATATTGATGGATATGTCTGGAAGAAATGATGAGTTACAAGTACTTTTACGTAAATCTTCAGAATTAGATATAAAAACTTCTGCTCTTGCTAAAAGATCTGGAAAAAAGAGAAAAGAAATGGTTTACAAATACTATAAATATGTTATATACCTTGTATTCATTATTCTTGTTATATTCGCATTTAGTGGTATCTATGCGTTAGGGAAAAGATAGAAGTGTTGTGTACAGCTTAATAAAGTGATCATGTAATGCTGTTTCTATTAAATTTAAATTTTAACAAATTAATTTTTTACATTTTGTTTTGTAATATATTTGTTTTTGGAAAAAAAAAATTAAAAAAATATTTTTATTATTTATTGGGAAGAAAAAAAATAGAAATTCGTAGGGTGTGAATTAATTATTACATTTTTTGGTAAAAATAATAATTTGAGAATAAAGTTTATTTTATAATGAGTTCTGAGTAGCAAATAATTTTAATAAAAAAAGAAAATAATAAATTCTAGAATAAAGTTTATTTTATAATGAGTACTGAGTAGCAAATAATTTTATTAAAAAAAGAAAATAATAATTTTAGAGTAAAGTTTATTTTATAATGACTTTTGAGTAGCAAATAATTTTAATAAAAAAGAAAATAATAATAAATTTGTACTAAATAATTTAACGGATTATTAATATACATTTATATAAATTAAATATTCAACTGAACAATAATAAGAAATAATGATTCGTTATTTGAAAAATATAAATTTTAAATTACTATTATCAAAGATTATTAATATTAAATATATTTTAAAATTGTAATTTATATAAATTTTTTATCTGTTATTTTTACATAAATTATAAAAGAAATAAAAGTTTAGAATGAAAGAAAAAATTTAACATTAATTTCATTTAAAACTTAATAAATTATTTTTCTACTTCTTGTTTGTTTTATATTACTTCTTTCATGTTCTTTTTATTCAATTCCTTCAAAATTTTGAATAAATGAATAATTTTTGATATCATTTTCTCATAGAATAGAGTTTAAATAAATTGGATGTTGTTTACTGTTTCTTTTTCATTTGTGCATGTGAGTAAGAACATATGGATTATTTGATATCTTGCTACTTGTATAACATCTTTATTGTCTCTTATGCAGTTCTCAAATAAATTTGTCTTTATTTTAAGTTTTTGTCTAAAAAAATAACTAAATTTAACTGTTTTTTTTATAAAATATATGCGAATATTACTAATTTTTACTGGAGGTGAGACTTCTTAAAATAAATCATATATTATTGCGTTAAATTCTACTTTTGTGGTATAAAGAATCGAAAAACACTATATATAAGAACAAAATTCAGCTTATGAGCTAATAATTTGTAAATTCTTGGGTTATTTGCTTTAAGTATATTAGGGAGTCTTATGAACTTGAACAAATTCAAAGGTATTAACATTGGTTCTGTGAAAGTTTGATTGGATATATTATGTTATTATCTAGTAATTTGGAATAAGTATTCATTCAATGTTGACTCTCCTTAAGAAATACGAGATTTAATAGATTTTTTGAGCCGGATGCTTTTTTTCGTATTTAGTCTTGGATTTTTGACAGTAATGAGAAATAAATAAAAGCTACTAACTAATAGAATCACTCTTTATAGTCATTCTCAATAATTTTTATAATTCTAATCAGATGATTTCATACGAACTTTTAAAATTTCTATAATATTAGCATTATTTTTCTGCTTTTGGAAAATAATTTATAAAATTTTCACAAAAAGGCTTTTTTGAGTAATATTGTACTTCTTTAGACTTTTTGATAGATATAGTCACCAAAGAGGTTAATATTTTTATATTCTAAGTCTTGAATAGAATTTTATGGTTTTGATGTGTTTATACTTGTTTTTAATATTGGGATCTCTATATTTTTTTTAAAAATTTCGTTTAACTCGTTTTTTTTAACTCGAAAGAAGTTTTTTTTATCGGTTTAAAATAGATTTAATATTCATTTCTTGGATTATTCTATTTTTCTTGTATATCTTTCTCTATATTTTTATTGATAATATAAAGGTTGAAATCATATGTTTTCGAATAGACAAGTGTATGTAGATATCTTCTAAATCCTATTACTGGCATTATGGTGTTTTTATCTTTTCAGAGGCAGATTAAGCTGATTCATTATTAAAAATGTAGGTACATCACGATAAACTGCTACAAAATTCGCATGTTAAACTATAACTATTTTCAGGAAGTAGGTAATAAGCGATATCGAATGCCTATGAAGTGAATTCCACAAATTCCATATGTTTTTATAATTAAATAAAGTATTGGGGTATCCGTATAAACTTTTATTTTACCAACCAAAGAACCAACATACCATGCCGGTTTGGTATATTTGTCATTGTAAATATTTACTTAAACTTAGACCGTTTAAATGTTTTTATAAAATTTGTTCATCGCATTATAATAGCTCACCTTTGTCTATTAATCGCTCACCTTTGGTTTTATACACAATACACTATGGGTCATAAACACAATAATTTACTTATGTTTGCGAGGAATTTATGAAGATCAATGAAAGGATTGCTTTTGAAGACAAGAGAACCATATTCGTGTATATTGTTATCTTCGCAGATTTATTCCTACAGCTTTATCTCAATAAATCCCTAAATATTATTAGATTTAGGATATAAAAATCATATAACCGAATTTTTTCTATTTCAATCTTTCAGGTAATTGATTTTTCGGGCCAGTCTGTGCATATTTTTATTTTGATATTGTTGTCTTAAGATATTTTAAGATTTAATCAGAAGAATTCAAGACTTTGAATTTTTTAGTAGAAATATCATTTTCTAGTATATATTTATTTTGACACCAATACATGTGCACGATACTTGGTTTTATACTCATTATAAACGCAGACTTCTAAAATGACTGTTTTTTTTGTTCCTTAACAAGTTCTAACGATCCTAATTGATTTCGCCAGGCACCCCACGTGTCTACGACAACATGAACGATCATTGTATAAAATATGTCTATGTTGACAAAGATGTAACATAGAATGCTTGGCATTTATCTCAATACTTTTTGTGAAGGCCTTTGGATCAGATATGTGAGCCGCTATGGAGCCATTCAGCTTAATAAGTTGCTATTAAATTTTATACTTGTTTGATATAAAAAAGAGCGCAAATTACTAGGAGGCAGGATAATAGAATTTACTTCCAAAGACTGGGTTTAATACCTGGCACGGGCACTCTTTATCTTTAATACAAGAATATTGGGTTTGGGTGATAACCTAACCAATCAAAAAAATGTATTTGGAACGCTTATCTTAATCCAGAAAAGATTTGATTCACTTATGGATTGTATTCCATCGGTATAAAAAGAAACAAGCTATAAAAAAATTTTAAAAAGACAGTAATTAATAGTCATAAGTTTCTCGATGAAGAAATATTAAAGCGATTAATTTCCGATGCTTTGTTGTCAAAAAGCCTGATTAATGATATTTTTGAAGTCATAAAGTACAGAAAAGTAGTCCTGCCTTATCTATACAAATGACATTTGATAATCCTTGTACTCGACCTTGTATTTTTTTCAAATTGTGAACTAATATCTAACAAATTATTCAAAACTAAACATATCTTTAGTTCCAACTCATTTAGACAACCCAAATAATATCCACTTGGAAAAACTTTACATTTTGATTCTTTTTTCGGAATTGTTTCCTATTTTTTGAACTCAGCAAGTTTTTGTAGTAAAATACAAGGACTAATTTTATTCAACTAGACTTCCAGAATCATTTTGTATGTCTGATTTGAGATTTTACCTACTGATATTTTTATTTTTCTTAATAGCTTTTTTTTAAAAAAGTAAGTTTACATGCTAAATGTTTTTTTAAAATATATTTTAAAAACACAGACTTAAAAATCTATCAATTCATTTTTTCTTTCTGAAAGAACCCGAACTCATTTCATTTAGGTCCTTGCAAGACTATAATTACAGTTTTTATAATAAAAGCAACGCATATAATAAGAAATAATATATTTAATTCATGATATTCAACGGCCTTTGCTCAATAACATCTAGAACTCTTGTATATGACAATTTCGAAATTTTCAACTCCGTACAATCTCTTTTAAATTTTTATATTTAAAATCGTTTTTTAAATTAAAATATATCTTTAAGTTTAATATACTGAATAATTTCTAGAAAGAAAAATCACTTACCGAGAAAAGTGCAATTCTATGTTCTATGCTATTCTTTTCTTTTTGTTTGTATTTTAGTTTATTATGTACTAAACGATTTGCAAATCGAAATATAATTTTGATATAAATTTTACATTGTAATTTATATGAAGTTTTCTTGACCTTTTAAGTATTTTTCTGCTTCGTTCTCTGAATTTAGAATAAAAGTCAGGAGGTGTTTTATTATTAGACTTTGTAGATTTTAGTTTATACGTAATACTATAGCTAAAGTTTCGTTTGAAATAATTTCATAACAGCATCTGTCATGTCATTGATTCATACGTAGAAGCCCTGGAAACGGATAATAAAATTGATCTAGTTAGGTATTTTAGGATATATACATTCGAATTGGCATAATATTATATATTTAGACTTTCGTATTACGGCTGTTATGATTTTGAGTGTTTAAATACGGAGGGCAAAATAAGATTTTCACATGCTATAACCTTTTTTTTTAATAAACTTTCGGTATTACTTTATACTTTATATTTTTTTAGAGTTTTTTGCACAAAATATTTCTCAATACCTGATTTGTCTGAAAAATTAAAAATATCATTTTATTTTTTAAATTAAAAATTAGAAGACCAAAGATATCGTTATGACATAGCATTACGGGTTAAATAAGATATTTAGTTCATATCAAATATACGTAGGGCTGAAAATATTTCTACTTCTTTTTTTATCTAGATGTAGAAATATAGATGTCGTTTTTAGATTTAATAGATATGAGTCAAAAGTAAATGATGATATTATTGTTGGTCAAAATCGTTTTATCAAAGAAGAATCAAGCCAGTCTGGCACCAAAAACGCTCGAATGAGAAGAAAAAACGAGTTTTAATATATTAGAAGTTTAAAAAAGACAAAAGAAGTAAAAGAAATTGTTTTAAAAAATATAGAAAAAAATAAGTTACAATTTAATAAAATTTCAAAAATCAACTTAAATACTGATAATACGAAAATATTAAATGTTTGGGAATATAGTTATAACGATTTTCTGATTTTTATAAATTTTATGGAATCCTTCTATCTTCCGGTAGAAAAATTTTTTTTACGTGATTTTTTTCAAATAATAAGTATATTTGAATATTTGGAAATTGAACTTAATTGGCATTTAGAAAAAATTATTTCCATTTTAATTTATAAATTGTTTTCCGTTCTAGAATGTGATAGAAAAGAATTGAAAAAAGAAGCTTTTGAAATTAAAAAAGAATTTAATTTACCATTACAATTTTCAGAAATAATTTGTAAAAAAATTAAAAGAATAGTATTTTCTGAAAATTTCTATGATGAGGATTTTCTTGAATATAATCTGTTTCCTTTACTGACAAAAGAATATACAATTGAGTATTTAGATAACAATTTGTTTTTTTACACACTTCCTGATATAGAGACTTGTTTATCTGTAAAAAAATTATCGAAATTCAACCTTATTTTTTAATATTCTTTATTTTTTCTTTGAAATTTTTTGCGTTACCAAATATGCTTTTTTTTTCGCATAACACCGATTATTTCCTTATTAATGCATCTAAAAACTTATTTATAGATAATATTTATGAAATAATAATTTCTAGCGTACACATTACAGATAAGATTCATAATTTATTAGAAAATGTTGTTTTTAAGAATTAAAAATGTATTTAAATTTTAGATTCAATCATTGAAACAACGAATAAAACATTTTTAAAAAAATTTAATCATTTACAGAAAATAAACGTTATTTTTAATTACTTTGATGAAGAAAATGAGAAATCTTTTAAAACTAATAGCGATCTTTGTGCTACTGTGGTAGTAAAAAAATATATTTTTGTATCGGATTTTGATGAGAAAATTCTAAAATTAATTCATTTAGAAAATTCTGTTTCAAGCTAAAATGGCAAACGTTTTATTATACAAACAAACACAATTTAAGAGGAAATAGAAGAATTATTTTTTTTAATTTTAGTCTTTTTAAAATCTCTAG